>KK499792.1:1491199-1899410 GCA_000688715.1 Glossina pallidipes | reverse complement strand
TTTAGATTTTCATTTTATGTTGGATATGTTGATGATAAATGTTTCTATACATAATGTTTCATATCAGATGTATATAAGATTTTTGTGTCTACGCATATAGCTTAATAGCATTTCTTCTATAACTACTCCACCTAGAAGCCAGCAATAAGAAAGTGATGTGAAGAGTTAGGACATGAATCATAACTGCGACCTGAATGAAAAACGGGAAATATGTGAAAATGTAGAAATATAAGATTAATCGATTTAGCTCGTCTTCGCGTTAATAATCTAATTCGTTTTTATAGGCGGAAGTAAGCGCGTGGTTCGAAAGAAAAGTGTAAAAGTGCAAAGAAATTTAATATAAGCCAAAGTTCCACTATATATTATTTTTAATTGTATTATGTTCACCGCATTTCAATAATTGTCTTTGATAAAATCGCTATAAAAGAAATAAAAGAAGGACGTGATTTTAGAGGCTACTTTGCTGCGGTATTCAAACGTTTTTACTCTTCAAAGAAGACAAAAAAGAAATAAATGTGCGCGAGTGAGTGTGTGATTTAATTTTGTGTTGTTTACCTTAGAAATAACGAGTTGCTGCGATAGAACGAGCGTTTCCACAAAACCAGCGTAACGAGCTTAAGTAGGAGTCTACAAGATTTTAAAAGTAAGTTTATTTATTAATGCTTTATATGTTGGCAATTGATATTAGGTATCTAGAAATGAATGAATTTTATACAAGAGTTTTCTTCTTTAATGCCACGTCATTCATGCAGACATATTTTATAAGCAGGAAAGTTTTCAGTCTTAGCAATACGAGAACAGCAAACTAAAGTTTATTGTAAAATGCCAATATCAAATAAAATGGTTACTGTTTAAGACTTGACGGCATTATTCTCTGTGTTCCAAACTATGATCAGATTTTTAAATGAAAACCTTAAATTTTGTCGTTCAGTGTTGTGGAATCTTTTTGCACATAAACATATATTTGTCCATCGCATTAATTATCCTTCCATATTAAATAACTATTGTCGATTGTGATATTGCACTTACAATTTCGTTTATATACTTTCACACATTACACACATACATTTAACGTTTTTTGCTCTATGAAGATTTAAATGATAAAAAAGTAATAGAAGTGAAAGCCGAATCTCATGCACAACTTCTCTTCGGTTATTTAAAAAAAAAACGCATGCTACAGTGCGTTGCAAAAAATGTGAAAACTTATTTGATGTTTGTTGCTTAATATTATGGAAACGGACTGGAAAATGAAAATTTGATGACATGCTTTTCCACCCTACGCCTTTTAAATAAGAGAATCAATTCAGACACCGTCAACAATTAACGTCTGAAGCATTCGAAAAAGCATCGACATTTCTGAGTGCCAAGTAGCCCTCCTTTCACTGTTTTAAATTCAATTATTCTTGAATTCAAATGTAGCTTGAAATTTGAGGAAGTCTGTGTTATGGGACTCTGACGGCAGATCGCACTATTCCTTTATTACTACTATACGGACTTTTATACAATAGCATAATTTTAAGCGCTGCTCACAACTTTGCTTATTTGCTTTGGTTATTTTTGATAGAGATGTAAAGCTGAGCAGTGATACTCTCAATATCGCCTTAGCGGTCAATTTTTGTCGCTCCATGTTCCAAATAAAAGACCAGTATGGTGGGTTTTCTTTGCAGTGTTACTACTGCAAGATCCATTTGTTTTCTTCTCTTCTCTCTTTCGTGTAAGATTTATTAAATATTTATGAATTGAACAAATTAAATGAAGGATAATAGTTTCTGTCTGTCCGTTCTGATATAAGCCTCATAGGAGCCATGTGCAGTCTTGCAAGTAATGTTTATTGTTTTGAGGAGCGGCAAGTGAAATGTTCCTTGCCTCTTGTTTATATGACATAAAACATTGTATAGATCTACTTAAGGGGTAATAAATTTAATAGGAGAAAAGAGAAAGTATGTTTGCGTTTATGTACCTTAAATGCGGTATAATGTGATAAAGTTTGTTTAGTTGAGATATAAAAATACTTGTTATTTATTCAATATAGATTGTTCTTCGGTGAATACGCAGGAAAGTGAACTCTTATGAAAATTGATGAGTTGTTGGTTTCAATTTATTATACAAATATATTATATTTCTTATAAAAGCTACGGACATTACTATCTCTGCTTGTGCGCAAGCAAAAAATTCAACACTCGGAGTGGCTGTTAATAAATCATAGAAAGTCAAACAAATGCTTTAAAGGGATTTAAAGCAAAACGAAAACAAAGAACGGACTGAACGCAAAAAAAAGCATCGATGCTGTTAGAAAAAAGCTAAAAATCAATAGGAAGCATATTAAGAAAAAAATGTGTATAATCAACTTATGACAATCGTCTCTAACTAAAACCAGTAATCCTATCAAAGCACGTGATCACGCCAAAGGAAGCATTCAACATTTCCTGTTCAACTTAATTCGAGAGTCATCAAAAGTAGTCATAACAGAACAACAACAATCACAAAAAAGTGGTTCCCTTCTTTTCATTTCATTTTCTGCTCTATATATGTAGTCCGTTAACGCGTTGACGTGTGTGCAAAACACAGGAGCTAATTATTCTGGTATTATTGAAACTCATTGAATTGTAACACAATTAACGAGTTACATATTAGGAAATGAATACAAAAAAAACTCCGTTAAGGTGACCACAAAAAGAATAACAACCACTTTTTGTTATTACGGTCGCCTTGGATAGAGATTCGCATCACATGGTCCTTATATTGGCTTAAGGGCTCGATAAAAAAACCGTAAAATATGAAATCGTTCAATTGGCAATAAAATGCTTATTTAGCCCTCAAGGTGGAAAAGGTAGGTCGCACACACACTGAGTGTAGCAGTGATACCCTTGCATAACGATTCATTCGTTTGCATTGCGTTCTCAGCGAAATGGTGTTTTAATAAGACTTCTCTCGATGAGTGGCACTCATCTCCGAGAGCACTTGAGTGGTTTTCGCTTAAACTCAATTTAGTTATGTGCTTAAAACGACCATTTTTATTTTTGCTACGATTATGCCCATCCAATCATAGCACAGTGAGCGTCTGTTCCGTTTCTTTTCCTTTTTATGAAATCATTACCAATCGCATGCAAAATCCACACCGTTGAATAAAGTGCTTTCGAGCTACTCAATTACCCAAATTAGTGGATTTGTGCGACAGTTTCTCAATATTCAGTAAAAATATTTGCTTAGCTAAATTTTATTGCAGTAAGATAAATACGTGAAAAAAACCATTATTGATGTTATGTTTTGCATAACTTTTTTAATATCTGCCTTGTTTTGAGAAGCTGAGGATCAAGCACAATCTGAGAGTAAATCGAAAGTTTACATCGCTCAAGACGTAATATATTTTTGCTCAGCTTCGGCTTTTTTCTCATTTTTCTGCAAGTATTGAAATTCACTAAAATTTCTTTTTGATTTTTCGAAAAGTTGCTGTTAATTACCTTTCAATGCACTAAATGGGCTTGTGGGTTAAACACCAATACTGTTAAATGTGTAAATCAGGGGTAACTTTTTTTGTGAGCGGCCCAATTTTAATTTTCATACTACAGCAGGGGGCAAAGCAAGGTCCGGCAGTGAAGGTAGATAAAACCCATTTGCAGCATTGCTATGTGCGAGCAAATTGAATTGTTTGATATTTTAAAGGTGGCGAGTTGCTTACGGGCCGCAGGCCGGCAGTTGCTCATACCTGGCCTAAACAATTGATTCTATGCAATCAAAAAGTTTGCTTAAAGTACTTCTTACAGAGCATTTTTTACTTAATACCTGAAGTTTGAATATTTTCTAACGATCTGCTAAACGCAACCGCTGAAAGGTGTAGAATATGCTTGAAAATTTCCATAATGCATTTACATATTCTTGATTAGCTTAACATTTAGAATCCGTCCTCCGTTCGAGATTCTGAAACGATGTAGACATTACCACTTTCCCATTGTCTTCTGTTGAACTTCTCAATCTGACGAAACTAGAGATGGAAGAAAGAAACACTTGAAGTACGAACAAAGTTTCTTGCTGTAATTTCCCACCTCAGTTTTGAAAATGTAGCGGTGTAGGAAAACAACAGAAAATGCCATAAAAAGCTTTCCCATCTAACTGACATAGATCTGAAATCTTAGACAAATGTTTTGTCAGGCTCATATACATTGTATTTATATGAAAAAAACACACCTACACCTAACGACAAGTCGCCATTTTTACCTATTTCTTGTAGGTTGTTTCGTAACAATGCGTTTTCTTCCTGCTTAAGTTCTTACCGCAACAGTCTTACTTAAGAGTTCCTACCAGGAATAACAGTACTATAAATATTTTTTGTTTGAATCGTTTATTTATGCTTAATAGCTGAGAAAATTTCAACATACGAAATGCCAGTAAGGGAAGATAAGACTTTAATTTTTTTCAATTTTTAAGTAGGAAACGTAAGTTATAGTTAGAACCCCATCTTTGCATACAACCAAAACAAACAAAAGGGAAAGACTCATCCAAAGTGTCTAACAACCAATCAGCTAATAATAATTTGTACTCATATTGAGCATATAGATAGTATGGCTTTGGGTGGGAGAAAGTTATATGATTGAATAACATTGCGCAGACAAGTGAGTACAGCTGAGAGATGCTCCGGTGGTTGAAAATTTGGTTCATAATATTTATCGTGACGATGTTTATAAATAGCAACATCCTCCCTCTGTGCTTGTAAGAACAAAAAGTTATATTCAAAAATGTATTCATTGTGCTCGAGAGCTATTGGAGTGAAATGCTATTTGCGTTCGAGAAGATCATTACGGTATTTAAGGAAAATATTTAGAGAGTTTGTCATATTCGTTGAGTGTTAAGCAAATAGATAAGACGTGTGAAAGGTTAATTGTGTAAGATTTTTGCTGAAGATTTAAAGCACTGTTCCAAATAATGTTGACGAATATGGAAAAGAATACGAATCCGACAATAGCTGGTATCGGCAAAATCTTTACAACACCATTTTCAATAAATGATATACTTATGCGGGATCATTCCGAAAAACGGTGTCCACATAGCGAATCTGATGCGGAAGTGAGGATGGAAGAAAACCGTCTGAAGCACTTTACTCGTGATTTAAATTCGTTTACAAAATTTAATTTATTCCTACCGTCGGATAATACACCTAATGCGAACATTAACGTGGAGATAAAAACTGCAGCTGAACATTTTTGCTCAGCTACTTATTACAGACCGGATAGTAATAACACTGGTGGTGATTATAGTCGTCACGACTGCCCGTTGGACATGCGACGTAGTGTTAATAATGACACAGGTAAAGGCACTTTTTGATCGCAAAAAGTTATGATATCCATCTTTTTTCTGGAAAATGTTTCTTTTCTATCTGGTAATCAATCAATATTCATAAACGGTGTTTTGTTGCGCAGATTGCGATTCGCCTCCTCCCTCCGTTGGCAAAGCTTCAGCTGCATATGCAACGCATGCTAACGACAGATCATTTTCACCTTTAACTGATGACTTACAAGGCGGACATTTAAATCGGAAGAAACGTTCGCGTGCGGCTTTTAGTCACGCCCAGGTTTTTGAGTTGGAACGACGCTTTGCTCAACAACGTTACCTAAGCGGTCCGGAACGTTCGGAATTGGCTAAAACTTTGCGCTTGACTGAGACTCAAGTAAAAATCTGGTTCCAGAATCGCCGCTACAAAACGAAACGGAAGCAAATACAACAACACGAAGCTGCTCTCATGTCTGCTGCCGCCGCCAGTAAACGGGTTCCAGTTCAAGTGCTTGTAAGAGAAGATGGTACTACCGCCTACGCTCATATGTTTCCGCCTGGTAGTTCTTACGGTTCTCATGGTTTGGATCCAGCCCTGCTCAGCATTTATCGACATCAACTACAAATGGCGTACGGTGTTCCATTTCCATATTTTTATTCCCATTCATCCAGCAATGTTAAAATTCCTCAACCTATACCGCCACCACATCTTAATGGGCAAAACTCGACAGTTCCCGTCACTAAAGGTAATTCGAGTTTAGCTTTCTTCAGCAATTCATCAGCGTCTTCTTCCCCCAATTACCTGGATAACAACTGTTCGTCACCTAGCACTAGTCCCGCTAATATTATTACTTCAAATAATTTAGCTTTAGAGCATGTCGACCAGGAAAGCAAATCGATTCATCAGGAGAACGAAGAAAATGTGGAAATCGATTAATCGTCGTCCGAATCAACATCATTGCAATTACTTGGCTTCCTTGTCAGTCAAACTATGGTGTGATAGTTCAAATTTTAATTACCTTTTAAGATAACTTTTAAGATTCACTCGTGCATTTGTGCGTCACTAGTAGAACTTTTTGCGTAAGTCTAACTTTCCTGGAATTTTTTTGTTTTGTTCGTTTATTTGAAAGCAATTATTTTGAAGAGTTATAATAAAAATTAAAAGCAAGTTACTCTGTGCAAACGCGCTTATATCAATTACCGAAAGTGTTTTAAATCGAAAGGCATGTGGTCCCCTTTGAAATTTGAAAACGACTGTACAAAAATATTCTAACCGAGTATAAAGAGCTTTAGGTAAAGGATTCACACATTTTTTAGGAGGCTCAACGTTTTGCAAGCTGTCAGAGGATCCATGTTAGGAAAATATTTCGGAAATGCCGCTTAGTGCATTTCAATGTAACACTAAAAGGCTTACTTCTAAGTGCTTAGCCCGGTTTTACAAACTGTGCTTATTGTGTGTGTGAAAGCATAATTAGTGTGAAAAACAATTACCGTGAACTTGTAACTCCTTTTAATTTTGATAGATGAGGTCTCTGCTTACATTAAAAATAATAACTCATTGTTCTCAGCGCCGAAAACTCTTTTATATGTTTTTGTGTGTGATGCTACGCTTTCACGCTACGCTTTCATGCAATTTTCACAGCCCATTTTCCTAAGTCTTTACATACGTCTAAAGTACAGGTCTTGCGACTGCTTCGTTTGTTTTTTTCACCATTAAAATTAGTTACCCGTGCAGCTCTTAGCGCGCAAACTTAAAAAGATATTATTATTTACAAAATCAGAAGGGCATAGTGCGCGGGTTGATCATAAATTAGATATTCATGGGAGTTCCATGTACTGAAATTCGTAAATTCATATTTCCCGTGGCAATTATATTATATTGGGTACCGCGTACATTTTTCTTATTTTCTAAAATCCTCTAAAACGATCGATGCGACAACTTCCGGGTTTTCGAAACAATAGACGACTACTTGCTGAAGAACAGGGGGCACCTATTAACATGAAACAAATCAAAAATGGAGTGAAAGTTGAATATATTTAACCTCGAAAATCCGCAAATGGGATTTGAAAAAAAACTGTAGCCATGTTTCCAAAAGATCTTGCAATCTTTAGTATTTTAATGGCTTGTATTTCGAGTTTTAGATCATGATGCCAACAAGACAATATTCACATGTGTGAAGACGTTTGCGAATGACGACTTGTATCAATAAAAATTTTGTAAGTTATTTTGAAATATTTATGAATTATTTTTTTAACTCATTGCGTGATTGATAATAATGATCGATTGATTGATTTATTTTTCTAAGCATGCTTTTCAAAACAATTCACCAATCATAACACGGCTTCCAGTGCTAATAAACAAGCACATTTCGTTAGCATTTATTACGTTTTCGGTAAGGAAAAATAAATACAACAGCAAATTAATGCAAAATGAAAAAATAGAAATGTAGCCGCCGAGAACCGAAGCAAACATTGTAACAGCAAATAAAATAAAAGAGAAAAAAAAAAACCGGGCACATGAACTGCACAGACATAGAAGCATCAATCAATGCAAATATCGTTGCAGATCTTTAGCGATAAAATTAGGTAAAAATTCAAACATGCAACGAGTGTGGACAATGGATAGACGCAAGCATTTAAACATTTATTGCAAATTCTCGGCATTAAAGCCATTTCTGATTAACAATCTTTAAATTGCAAAATGTATAGAAGAAGAGGGAAATCGATTGCAAAATCGTTATTCATGCTAAGAGCTTCTAATGTGCCATAAGATGGTGTACGATTTGTGTTTTATATTCCATCATATATGGGTGAAAATATTTGTTTAGACAACCGACTATAATTTACGAGGGCGAAGCATTTCAGATTTCTATGTGCGTAGCACGGCACGATTGCAGATGTAAACAAGAATATCGCAGAGAAGCGACTTTAACACGTTTTATTAACATCGAAATCGGAAATTATAGTAAAAGATTGTTAAGGATTTTGGAAGCAAGAATTTATTTTTAATTTTTTGAAAAAGCATTCATCTGATACTGATTCAATCAGTAACGCGTTGTCGAGGGTTATCTGTTAGTCTTTTAGAAAAGTTTTCAAGAATTTTTGCAAAGCCACTTAAAGGCACAGGCGGCCACTTAAGACAACACTTAAAGCATGTTTATAGAACTTTAAGATCACTTTTATGGCTTTTTTTTTTCTTTTTTTCTGAACGAGGCCAATTATGGTGCTTACGCAACCTTGACCCATCCGAAGCTCATAAGTACCATCGTATTTATAAGAAACTACTTAATGGTTGCATAATTAATCATAATCTTTCCACTGGCTGTAGAGTATACTTTGTAGATTACCGTATGCTCCGTGCGGTTGAAACTGTTGAGAGAGTGTAGTTGGAATTTGCGTGAAGCGTTTTATTGAAATTCGCATACACCCACAATACACGATGTGGGAGTGTGCAGTGCTATCTGTTAAGTTCCGATACTGAAGTGTTTGGTCTAATTCAATAGCGTCATTGCGTATATATGCACGCTGAGGTCCGTTCATTTACAAAATCTCTAAAAATTATTTACATTCTTTCGCCTGTTTGCCGGTAGAAGTAGGCTTTTTCTCAGCACATGCCCTGAAAACTACATGTGTACGTATATGTGCATAGATTTTAAATTTATTCGAAGCACTTGTATTTGCAATTAATTGAAAATTAAAATTCATTTAAATTTCATATAATTGCAAATCAAAAAGAGTTGAAATCCCATAATAATTGAAATTCATACACAACGCTTTAGCAATACATATCAGTGAATAATAAAAACAAAATTCAATTAGATAATTTTGCAAAAGTGCATTCACGTATGGCATTTCGATTTTAAAACCATACGCAAAAACACATTTGCGCTCAAGAACTTACAAGTGCTTCGTAATGCAAAATATTATAATAGTTGCAGCGCAGAGAATAGATTTATGTCCTCATTCAGAGAAGTCTTCAGAACTTTTTTGAATAGTTTCAATTACTTTCGAAAGACTTCCCGAATGTTTGTCTATTAGAAAACCGAACTAAGCCCACAAAAAAGAATGCTTTTTCACTCTTCGCGTGTCTTCACACGCTTTTTAAGTATTTGAAAAGGGCTTAGGAGTCCACAAAAACCCAACAATTTGCCGGACATAGGCAAATACATATCAATTCTTTTAAGTTTTCATAGAATATGAAGTTGAAAAGTCCGTGTATTGCGTGATTTCGTATTTCTGATTGACAAACTGATGTCTGAGGAAACAAACAGCTCGTGTAGCCGAACGGGTTTCCTTTTATGTGCACAAACACACGTACCAGAAGTTCCACGAGTCATATATATTTAAAAAAAGGCGTGATTTTACGAATATATGCATCGTTATGTGTAACCATAACAAAAACCAGAAAAACGGATTCGACCGTTGACGAACCTCTTCATCCACAACTGTTGTATCAGCATAGAATATGCGAATATTTATTGTGGCAGTTTATGGGCAATGAGTAAATTATCCATTTTTTTGCCTTTGAAATCCCCCTCTATGGCTATTTCCAATACTAACGTGTGCGCAAGGACTTCCAGTGTTTATGCTAAATTTGAAGGACAAAAAAGCACAAGAGGGATTAGAAAAAGGTTGAGCTTACATTTGTTCATCCGCATAAAGTTTTGATATATGAACTGCAGACAGAGAAACCACGACCTAATCGATTTCGCTTTCCATTCTATTTATACCATGGGATTTTCGACGCACATTTTCTTGGGCTACAAATATATCTCAAGACCAAACCCACAATAAGTAGTAGACTAAAATATTGCTGAAAAGACGGGATTATTTCAAATTTTTTTATTATTACTTTTATCAATAACTTAACTTTTAGTAATTTACTCTGACACGAGTCCTTTCTGACAAGTTTTCAAAAATAATGGTGAAAACTGTTGTGTTTATTGTTAAAATTGGATGCAACTTAACTTACTTCAAGCTATTATCTACGATAACTATATTAAAGTAGTGTTAATAGAAATGTACAGCTCTTAGCCTGTCCCCACGTCCATATTTTCCGAAGGATTTTTCCCTTTTTTTCAATTGTTTTAAGCCATTTGTCCGCAAAGCCCTATGATGTTAGGTTTCTGTAGCGAGTATGCTGAGAAGTGGTCGTCAAAATATTTTGTAGAAGAAATTATCTGGTGAGTGTTAGGCGGCCAATAAAACTAACCTAATTGCAATTGTCAGTAGGGTATGAAAAATGCTTAGAAGAACTCCAACGTTTTGGATCGCAGCAAAAATGATAATTATGAATGGATTTAATGCAGCACTTTCCGCTTCCGAAATGTATAATGCCGAGTGAAAGCATGAGGCAAAGACCTATTTACGAACTACAATAAATGTTTACAATTTGAGGCTGCGTTTAAGCATTTTAGTACACAACTTAGTGCACGTCTGATTCTTGTGGTGAGAAAGACATACACACACATAGCTTATAAAACAAATATTTACAAACTATAGCTACGACATGTTTTTCCTGCATATATAAAGTACAAGTTTTTGTCAGAAGAGCTCGTTCACATTAATAAAAGAGAGAAACAGAGAGAGACAGAGAGAGAGATTTAAACATTGTTTACAAATTTTTAATACAAAGGAAAAGGCAACTAAGCGTTTGTAGACAAGTGACTGGAAGAAAAAAGTAAATTACATCCCATCCGTATTGCAGATGAATGGCATTAGGGCCTAAGTTAAGAGAGCTCTGTTATATTGATTGTTGTTGTTGCTATGTTTTGCATACACGTTTCGGTAAATTTAAACAAAATATATGCAAAGTAGCAAAAATACACGCATTAAAAAAGGATTGATACTCCTTTCGCTATATTAAACATATTGCGGGTAATAGACTCCTTCATATGCCGAGAGTATGCATGCGTAAGTAAGTGCGTTTTATCTGCCATAGGAAGTTCATAATAGGCCACAAGAAAGGCGAACCGACAATCTGCAAGGATGACGATGTTGACGATAATGATGCCTTATTATTATCTATGCTTTTTGTATAAACAATGGCACTGATATTTATTTACTTCATTAAACGCACACACATGAATAAATGTTTGGTTAAAATTTCCATATTGCTATTGATACACGTACGTGTTTATTTGTTGTGTGCTCTAGTGTGTTGCCACTGTTGTTATTGCCGCAGTTGCTGTTGTTGTTGTTGTTACATGTTTTAGTTGTTTAGCTACTTAAACAAATAATTCCCCATTTAGAATATTACGAGTGAATTTCATCGGTTGTTTAAAGTTATAGTTGTTGTTTTTATTGTCATGTATGTCTATCGGCACTACAATCATATAAAATAGAAGAGAATTGCTGTGATTCTTGTTTATTTGCTTTTATAGCTGCACAGACTGTTTGCTCAATTATAAACAATAAATTATTGTGTTACTATTCTAGAGGTCGTCTCCAGTTTTGCTTACAATTTCGTTTTATTTCAACCTGCTCATTAAAATGTTTAAGAATGCGCATCAAAAAAAAAAAAAAACAAAATTTAGTGTTAATAATAGTATGTTTTAAACAATACAATAAGCGTTAGCTTTTTAATATCTAAAGCTCATATCGGATAACCCGCTATATGTTTTTAAATAGTGAAAGGGCTTTCTAAAAATGTCAAATAAATTTTCAGTTTGGTTGAAATTTCCAGTTCACTTTTTAATCAGTTGCACCCCTCGTCGTACTTCTCGCTTTGTCTGTCAGTCTGTCTTCAAATTTGTCTTTCCGTTTGTTGCTCGTCCCATTTATAAATACGTGTAATGTCTTGTCATTTGAAAAGAATTATTGCTCAAGACATCACAATATAAATATATTTTCGTTCAACATGATATACTGGCCGGCTTCCCACCTAACACATTCTTTAAAAAATAACTATTCAGCACTTAACACTTCTTCTCGGCAAAATTAAAAATCAACTAAAGTAATTTAATCCCAATGTCCTTTTGTTTTTGATTTACAGTAAATGGATAGAATGCACTTCTTCTTGCTCTGTCTATCGGTCTGGCTGTGAATCAAAAAAATTGCTCTTTAGCTTATTTAATGAGCTAAGCATTGTTGTTCAATTCAGTCGGTTTAGATATTGAAAATACTTTTCTGTATGCTTGCTAAACTTAAAGAAAGTCTTCAGTAATATAAGTTCACAATAATAGTCACTAAATTGTGTCCTTGTGAGAAATGAACAAGAAGAGAATAGTCGTCGTGTAACGAATCCTGTGCACCCGTCCTTTACAGAAAATGTGTGAAGAACACACCTTTTTGATCCTTTCGAAAGCGTTGTTTGTTTGGTAGGAACTATGTGGAGGAGGGGAATTTCGGTTTTATTTTTCAAGTTTTGTGAGTATGAGGGCTCCAACAGCTGATTGCAGGCGGATAGCTAGAAAAATGTATGGACGTGCAAATGCATACGAAGGGTACAGTCTCTCTGTGGTAAAAAAGAAGAATGTTTCGAATGTTACCGACATATTTCTAGGTGTGCCACGCTAGTTTTCAACTTGGTTCCATTTCCCCGACAGATAGAGATAAGTGAATTTACTATTTTGAAGTGATAGGAAAATAGGTTACGGTTCCTTTGCTCTTTATTTGCGTGGACTGACAAACCGTGCGACAAGATAAGAGTGCCTTTGATTTTTTGGTGACAAGTTTAATGAAAACTAAGAAAAGCCAATCAAGAACGTGCTACATTCTTTTTTATCATTTTCCCATTATCATTACGAATTCTTTATTCTCCTTCATTTTCTCAAGCTGCTCAGCTTGAAGACATATAATTTGCTCTTGTCATGTGCTTCATCAGAAAGGAAATTGGAAATTGCTGTTGTAACACGTAAAGGTGGAGAAACGACGTTACTTCTTGTTAAATTATAATAAACGGACAAGTAACGTATCTAAGAGAAATCGAAGAAAACAGAAAAAAGAAAACAAGAATTAAAAAAATTTAGTAAAAAAGAAGGTGGAATTTATTCAACTTTTGTCAAGAAACTAGAAATTGTATAGAGACTGGATGGAGGAATTATAGCAATTTTCTGTAAAACGAAAAAAGAAAATTGCTCTATAGAAATACGTGGAGATGATGTTAAGAAAATTCTTTGCTATGTTTGCTTGAAAATGGAGAAAATTGTCTCTTTGTAAGAATTTCTATTAAGTCGTCTTAACTAACACTTGAATAAATTGCTTGAATATAAGTCAAGGAGAAGTATATATCTGCTCGCAAGCACGTCTATGTCACACTTGCATACTTGTATCGGCTAAAATAAAATACATATCCGTAAGGAATTGTTTTAGGGAAAACTAAGAAAGAAAATTATGTAAATTCGTGAGGCGATGTCAATTATTGTTGAGACATTATTGGAATAAACGGTTGAATGCGAAGGTGTCCTAAGGTTTGACCAAACACAGACATGCGAAATTAACTTTGGTGAGAATGGTAGCTGCGGCGGCTGCAATCTAATTTCATTCATTTCAAAAGGTTTCTGATGAAGTCACTTCAGCTATTTCCACGCGGGAAGGGGAGAAGCAGATGGGCCGACGACTATAATTACGTAGGCACAGCAAAAATATTAATTGCGAATGCACTTTTTTTTAAAACCTTTACCGATGTGTACCTTAAATGGTTTATGGCTTACATGTGAAGTTTGCTTAATTAATTTACTCATTCATGTGATTATTATTAAAAGTGAGATGGAATGTACACACATTTTGTATTCTATATTTTATTTACTCATTAAAAAAAACACCTACTTTTCCAATTTGTTTATAATACTTTAACTTTTAAAATCAATTTACTTTACCTACAACGTTGCGATGAGCATCGGCAATGGAAAGGGCGAGGTGGGGCGGAATATCGGTGCGTGAAATGTATTGGCTCCTTAGCAATTAGTGCCACAAGTCTAGAATAATAAACAAAACAAAAAAAATTCCCGAAAATTCATTCATTAAACAAAGAAAAACATCAAATAAAACAACAACAAAATTGTTTACATTACAGATTGGGTCGCATGAGCGCGAACCGAAAGGAGAAAAATTATATTACACTCACTTTAGGCACATAGGACATCGCTTTAATCATACCATGAAAATATCATCCAATTCAGTAGATGAAGGAACAATGAGACAAAAGTCAGGTTGATTACAATTCAAAGGCAATTTCAAGATCCGTTTCTAGTTCACACATTTAATTAAGCCTTTCCTGCGTGAGTTTTGTAGGCGCGTATATAAAACATGTGTGCAACAGATTTAATTTTGTTTATTATTTAAAAGTCAATTTGTGCTTAACTTAAGAAGAATAACATTAAGTAGAGCTACAGCTACAACGACAGCTACAAGAATTGTGTAAACAACAACTGCACTGAGAAATTTCTATGAAACACTTTATAGATTTTTTTCGATATTTCAAATTTCTGAGAATTTTGAGAAGAATTTATTTATACTCGCCATTTCCACCTTTTTTTATTTTTTTTTACAATACATATCCCAGCACTCTGCAGCAGGCTGCTCTCAACATTCCGATTGTTCTTTCGAAGCCTTATAGCCAGCATGCCTAGTAGAAAGCTATCCCAATGCTACAGAAGATTTTCTGCGTACATCAATCGGTAATAAAAACGAAGCAAACGTTGGAAAAGTGTTGATTGCATATCCAACTTATGTGATTCGAGGTCACATGTACCGGAACATTTAAGAGACTTTGGCAAATTTCGTGGTAGACGATGATCAAATGAAAGTAAGACAAATCTCTTGTGTTCTGGATTTTATGGACTTTGTGGACAACACTTGTTTGGCCCGTTGCTTAGTGTACAGAGAACACAAACAAATTCACTTTTCTTCGTTGTTTTCATTGTCTTTCTCTTTGTATATTTGGTACCTTTGGAGAAAGCCCCTCGCCCTCCTTCCGTCGCAATCTTTCATCTTTATCGTGTCCATTGATTTTAAGGAGACAAACAGATGCATGGCCAGCTAAGCTTACGCACGATAGCCGTAGAGAAAATATGTTAAATTTGTCTGTTAATGTTTTGTGGCTTCACACTGGTATAATATAAGTTGTTGTTATCTGACTAGGAATTCGTAATATGAATATTTCCAATAAATTGATGTTGTATTGAAAAGTTTGCATAAGAAGCCTTACGCAAAAAAACCAATGGCACCGTTGGTACGGCCACTTAAAGTAACCATAAGTCTAGACAGCAGAGGTTGACTTGACACCGAAGGATAGACTGCTGTTAGTCAAGTGCTTTGTTTTAAAATTGTGACAAAATGAAATTAAGTGTTGATCAAACATTGATCAATTGTCGCCCTTGACAGAAGTAAACGGCACAGATTAGACCACCCAAAGGCATATCTTAAATACACTTGTGCATGGAAAAACGCTTCTCGTTGTTTGCTTCCCTATTCAATTATATTGACCTGAACGTTACATATACATACATACATATATAGGCATTTGTATAAAAGATATTTAAATGGTTTTCCATCAAAATTTTAACAAGGAAGCCCACCCACATCTAATAAACGCATTTGGTTATGTGTTTGATTGTACGCATGTATTATTGTGTTTCTTTAAAGACTATAATATTATAATGAGTCTGAACAATAAATTTGGAAACGTACATGTGTGTAGATAAGTAAACAATTCTCTATAGATACATATACGATAAATGAAAAATTCAAGCAAAATTCAAGTTTTCCGTTTAGCAGCGTAGCATAACACAGATCTGACGAATGCTTCGTGGAAGAGAGGAATCTTTTAAAGTCACATCACGATGCCCCCACTGCCGGCACAGATAAGGTTAAGAAAACCTGTTGATCTTTTTATTTAATTGTTAGAGAAGCCTTATCGCTTGAAATAAGTCAGCTTAGTTGTGCTGGGAAATCGCTGCTCGATATCGAAAAGTGCTCGCTTAGCTCGATCTCTGACCAAAGCATTAGCATTTCCGTGGAGCAATTTTTGAAGACCTTTGATCGTTAAAAAGAATTTCAGCAAAATACAGCGAAAACGAGCGAGTTTGATGGATCCACACAAACAGCTATAGAGAATAATGTGTAGAACAATGATTCAACTCGGTTAACGATAGCGAAAGATACGATTCCAAGGAATTTTCGTCCGAATCGAAATTGTTAATCACGTAGAGTGCATGCCCTGCACCAAAATGCTTTAGCACGCGTATTAAACTGTGCCTCACAGATTGTTAGGCACATGTGTTGTTAGAAGTTCGAAAATTACTCGATTAATATGAAAAACTTTTGCATTTTTTTTTTCAAAATCGTTGTTGCATTTGAATTAAAATCACAACAACTTGCCAACAATCACACGTGTCGTCTTAAAGTTGTTTGATAAAACCACGGTAAACAAATGAACAACAACTTTGCTTGTGTTTTCAATTAGTGCTAAATGCAATTTCATTGTAAAATTTTCATTAGGCGAATGACGATAATAAGCTTTTTTTTCGTTTTCCCGGGCGGGGTTATGGTTGTTTGTGTTCTCCATATCTGAGCGAACTTGTAGAAATGAGAAAATACCTGTAATATTGCAGGTGTTTGTGGTAGTAGTCTGGGGATCTTACGACGTTTTGCGCCTTCTAATATGGCTCCTGTCGCTGCAGGAGCAAAACCTTAAAGTTGTTCTCTTTGCAAATCAAAACTTTATCGAAATTTTTATTAACCTATACGTAGAAGTTTTTGTCCAATATGCAGATAAAGATCAGCTAAGTTTTTTCTATCTATCGAGAATTAAAACTTCACTCTTACTATTTACCTCGGAAGAATACGAGTCTTAGGAAAAAAATCGTCCTTCTATGGGTATTCAAAAGGGGATGAGGCTTGGTAGCAAAGAAAATCCACGCCGCGTCTACATGTTTTGGACGAATTACGCAATCACATAGTTTGGGGGTCCGATAGAGACAAATGTCGCTTTGGTTTTCCTTTTTCTCATCGAGAAAAAAATTTGAAAACAAAGTGTAAAATTGTTTCGAATCGAAACTGTGTTTGTGGTGAATTGTATTCTCGTATTTGTTCAATTCGAAGAACAGGACATACCATGCCAATGTTTACAAGTACGTAACTTTAAAACAATCGAACGAATAACCGAAAATTTGATTATCATGCAGGCACTTAATGCGGTAGACGACACATTGTCAAGTGGTTATGGGTGTCTACGTAAGATGACGTGATGAATAGTTTTCTATCCTTATGACAATTTTATGGGAACTTTACCATACACGGCAATGTTTCAAATTGCAGACGGAAGCCTTCGATCAGTGTTTACGTTGTTTGTTTGTAAACATATCATGATAATTGCGGTTTTAAATTGCAACGGACACGCGTAAATTACATAGCGCCTGTTATTAACAATCAAGTGGCCACAAATGTCAACACCACGTATAGGGATAGCAAAGTTTACAAATATATGTAAACCTTTTGCTTTCGAAGGTCCGAGATTGTGTAAATAAGTCCCCCTTGTAGAGTTGCAAGAGCTGCGCACGAGCAGAAAGCGCAAGAACGACGCATTCTAATGCACATTCACAGTTGCACTGTTTATTCAAGTGCCAATAAATAACCAGAAAGAAAACGTTAGGAAAATATTTTATAAGCAACTCTTCTCCTTTCAATCTTTTCACAACTGTGTAAACATTGACACGAAATGCCATCAATTTGTTCTCTTTTATTCATATTCTTTTTTTGCCAAGCAGACAGACGTGTCGTTAACTAATCGTAGATTTGTTTATGTTTAATGAAATAGTAAAATTTTTGTTTAGTGCATATAGTGTTACTACAACGTTTTAAAGCATCTGTTTACTTGTCAAAGATTTCGCCTAAGCATTCCAAGGCATTAGCACTAATACTCGCGCCAGGCATAGCACTTTTGTGCGCTTACGCTTTAGGTATTTAAACAAATTTGGGGCGATCACACAATGTATCAGACGCTATTATTGAAAGATAAACAATACATTCAGTGGCGAATTAGTGCTTTTCAAGTAACATAACTTAGAGAAGACAGTCTCTGTCTGGAAGCGACCTTTGGGCGCCCAAGGTTATTTGAGCGGCTTCTTATAATTTCAAACACTTCCCATAACCTTTAAGGCAGAATATTTCTTAGTTTTCTTAAATTACTGGTGGAAACCTTTCAGAAAGTTGTACTTCTTCTCGAAAGTGCTTTAGTATCTTGATGAAGTTATTTTTTTTTTTTTTTTGGTCGAAACACAGATTGTCTCCGTGGATTTTATAGGATTCGCTAGTTCTTCAGATTAGGTTAAAATGGTCGGCGAACATTTTGCATTCTGCCTTGGTATATGCCTGCCGGTTGAAAGTTTATTGCAAAAATTAACTAAACCGACACACTATGCGTCGTTTATACAATAATCGATTATTCGACTTTATAAAGGAGGGAAGATCTGCTGTAGGTCTCTTATGCAGTTGCCATTAGGCAAATGGAATCGACCTAATTATTTTCCACAATTTTGATACCTGTAAAAAGTGTAGTACCTACGCGGGTGAATGGGTATTTAAAACTCGGTTTGACCTAATCGCAAACCTAATGCTGAAGATGCATGCGTTGAAAGGCTTGAAGATCCTTCGAAACGGGAATAGTTTTTATTGCAAATAAATCATTACCTCCTTCCAAGTAAGAAAACTGAATTACGAGTTTGTGCATCGATGGTAATAGAGGTTAACCCAATACAAGTACTTCTTTGAACTTCTTTGAAGGGAAAGAGGAAAAATGTTGAATTGGGAGCAATCGACTGAAAGTATTTTTTCAAGAGATTCATTTGAAGGCAATTCTAAGTATCTAAGCTTCATATTCGTTTAATAACTAAATACATTTGCATTGTAGAAAGCGAAGATCGCTATTAACAATTATTCCAAAAAGTAAATTTCCCATGTCAACAGGCTCAAGTGCTGTAGGTTCGAAGCACTTAAACATGAATTTTTTTTCTTTAGCTTCTTTATCGTATATGATGTGAAATGAACTTGTTCGGTATAAGAGCAATCCGCTGAAGAAGCTTCGTGATGGAGTTTCAACTTCTACCACTTGCCTTAAGAATCGTTCTCTAAGCTCCCCAACATACAACGAATAACACCACGATTATGAGAATAATTAACTAAACATTATCCTCTCTATTACAATGAAGTCTCACGGAATACTATTAAAATTCCATTAAATTCGTTAATTAGAACATTAAAGCATATTGTATCTCTTATCGATGAAGTAATGCACTGATGCGATCGTCAACTTGACTTCTCACAGTTTTACACAGTTTCCCTGGACACGCTTTCGACATGCTTGTCTGGTGGTTGGTTGGTTGCTTCTATTATGTGCATGGCTACATAGGACTTGTTTAATAAGATTTAACAAGAGTTTGACAAAGAGATAGATTTTAATTCTTTACTGGTACCGTATTATGTATTATGTATTATGTGCTGTGTATTATGTATTTACACACGAATAACTTTGAAGAGGTAATCATTAGCTTAATGACAATTATAAGCGTTCTCTGTTCAAACGCGACAAATCCCCGAAAGTCTCACGTCATATGAAGTCTATAGAAAAACTTGTCGAACGACAATAAAACTACAATTTACATAACAATGCTTGTAAGACTTTTGCAATTCTCTAAAACACAATATAGTAACGTTTTTCTTAATATAATTTGTTGGAATTTAGAACTGAAGGAAGTACCACACACACGACGGAGCAAAATCTCTTTAATGTTTGCATAGACACCTGAGGATATTACATATGGGAATGAGATGTTGTTTTACCGAAACTTCTCTGTCGAAGTTAGCAACGAACGGATTTGACTCTTGACATAAACAAACATACAGCAATTGTTTCCTTTAGTTAAGCGCGCTTTCCACAGTTGTACTTTTTAAAGTTTGTACGATGCACAGCGATATACTTCACGACGCTAAAACAATTTAATATAATTAAATTATTTGGATTATAAAAACTGGAGTTAAAGAATACTTTAAAGTATATTTTAATGTGTAAATTAATTCATAATTTATTTAGTTTACTTTAGTTTACTTAATACAATCCTCTGAACTTCTCCTACTTCTATTTCATATATATTTTAGATCGTTCACTCATTTTTATCGTGCGGACAGAATTGAAGGAAAGAGAGAGAGCTGGGAGAAAGTTTTTAAATTCCCTGCCATACGTATATAATTCCTCCCATATTTACTTTTGAATGCGAACTGATGGTCAAGAAATATAATTTTATTTTTGGCAAAGTGATGTTAATCTTCGTAAATGAATTCTTTCAAATATTGAGAGGAATGCTACCAGCAAACCAAGCGGTTCGTTTCCGCTATCCTATTTACCATATTGCTAAAGAAGAAATGCTAAGAGAATACTTTAAGTGGGAGCGAATTAACAGCTATTTCCCTTAGAAAATCAAAGGCAGGAGATGTTCTGGTGTATAAATGTGAAACTGCTTATCTTATCACAGCAGCGACGTATGCACCTGGTAGGCCAAAGGACATGGGCTGCCTAAGTAACTTAGTAGTTGCTCTCTGTTTAAACTCGACTTAGAACTTTCTTTTCTATGAAGCTGTAAATTTTCAAGTTGAGGTATGCATATCTTCACCAATTTCCAAATCTCCTTCTTATAAGAACAGTTCGTTTCTTATTGGTTCCTTAAGATACTTGACTACTCTTCCTGAGCTGCGTTTACCGTTTTGCCTGCGTTAATGTCGATCAAATTGGATTTTTGAGAAGTTCGTTTTATATTTCAATGACACGCAGCTCTCGTAAAAGTTGTTCTATTTGTAGAATTTCTGCAGTTTTGCCATTGTTTTCTTAATCTTTTTTTATTTGTGATCATCTGCGTTACTGTAACATAAACGTATTTATAATGGTGTCCAGACCCAACAAGTGCTCTGGGACTGGATATCAATTCAGTTTCATGAATTGGATTTGTAAAACAGTCAGTCCATTACACCGTTAATTTTTTGTGCGCTTTCTAATCTCACACAAATTAATAATTAAAAATAATTATGAACTCAATCTCTGTCAACCTTTAAATATTTCTTTCCCTTCATTTTCGTTTATGTCTCTTTGTAGGTGATACGATTTTAACGTATCTTAATTCTATGCACCGTTTTTTAACGTATCTTAATTCTATGCATCGCTTTATAACACATCGTAACATCTTGGCTTCGCTTTCTAACTGTGTTAACACGTTGTAAAACTTGGTTTTTTTTTCTATGTGAAAGCAGAGTTATTTCTTTCGTATTTTATCAAAGACAGCAATCACTATGTGTAGAGTGAGAACATTTTTTCAATGTTTTAGGCGACCAGTAGATGGCAGCATATACAGGAGAAAAAAGTTTTTATTTTGAGAACACTTTTGTATGTGCAAGCATACGTACAAATTGGCGGTAACTCTTTGTTGCATCAATTATTCTCAATTGTTCTTACGGCAGCCACAACGTGCGCCCGCTTGTAAGTTGAATCCAAACGATTAAAGCCCTAAATAAGCATTTCTAGATTTTAGTTGGTTAAATGCTTCAAAATTCCTGATGCACAAATTTTTGGCATTTTGTGGGAGCGAACATTTATTTATTGTTAAATATCCTCATGATATTGTTTTTACTAACAGTGTCAAGTACAAACTATCCTTGAGGTGCAGCAGAAACTATAGAAAATGGGGAAAAACTAATGGAATTATGGAGACATTTAATGCCGGATGAACCTATAGCAGTAATTCTAGTGTTAAACTTGAAGAGAAAGCTCTATGAAGAATTAAGTATATGCTTTAAGGAATTCTTCGTTATATAATGTTTTTAATATTTATAAAGAGCTTTGCCTTGGATTGCGTTTATAAGGACACTTACGAATCCCTGAATATTTAGTTGAGTTGGGGGCTATTGAAGGTTTAGAACAAACCTATTTGCAACCTAACAACTAGCTGTACAAATAAAACTCCTTTTTTGTTTAGTGTGCGAGAAAAATTAAAGAAATGAAAAGAAAAAAGATCGCTCGCGCACGTCATAGTTTTCATTAAAGACTAACGCTTTTCAAAATGGTGCCAATAAATGTGTTAATAGATATTTTGAATTATATAATATATAATATTTTAAAATATATATTTGGCTTAATAGATATTTTGAAACTTTTGCAATGTACCTAACAAATCCATCGTCTGCAAAAATATTTTCCCTGAAATTTCCGGCTTTTCCTAAACGCTATGCCAAGCGGGCGCCTGCTGGCCTAATAGAAGAAGAGAAATTTTTGGGGTTTTCAAAACAAAATATGCTAATGTCACTTCATCGAGGCGATCGTTATTGCACGTAAATATTTTTGCCTTTTTAATGTTTTACTGACAAAATTTTATATGCGTTCATACAAAGAGTTGACAAAGTGTGGGAGGGAGGGCTAATACAAGACTAACGACTTGCGTTCCGCATGGGTAAATTTATTATCAAGAGGAAATTATTTGTTGATTTTCTATTAACACAGGTAGGGGAGAGGGGGGGGGGGGAGCTCTTTCAGCTGACTTATTGGATTGGGATTTACATGCATTTATTAAAATTTCCCGTTTACAGAAATAAATGGAAACTGAAGAAAGTGCTTTGACAGCACAAATGGAACCTCTGGTAATAATATTTTAAATTCTGCCTGGTTTTTCTAGCACTGTCAAGCATACTGCTTTAAAAAAAGCAATATTACCGACCATTCCCGACGACGATTCAATACTTACACGCCGCAGAGAAGTTCTATAGATGAAGCCGGTTTACAGAACTTGTCAAACTAATTGACCGTCGTATGCAGGGGTGCTAAAACTGAGAACTGGCAAGAGTTGCATTTTATTTAGCACAAAATTTCCTTTGCGCATCCAGGCAGGCGCGCTTAATAAAGCGAAAGCCAGACGGCATAAAATCTAAAATCATTATTTGCTGTTATCTACGCAAAAATGTTGTATAATTTAGTTGAAATTTAAACTCGTCATCTTCAGATAACATTAAAGAATCCTTCAATCTTTTTAGACTATATGATAATGCCTTTGTTTTATTAAAAAAGCCAATCTCTTTTTTTAACTAACTATCGCTTTTCCTATACATTGTAATCTTTACTTATGGTACAGGGTATAGTAAGGTTGTGCGGACGCAACCCCCACAAAGACTTGAGACAGACCCACCTTTTATTACAATTGAACCAACCTATACTTGTCTGTCCGTCCGATATATGTAACCCGTAGGCCGCAGTTTTTGGGATATTTTGATAAGTTTTGTGCAGGCACGTGCTATGGTCCAAGGACAAACACTATTGAAATCGGCTCGGTTCAGACCACTTATAACGCGAAGCCAAAAAAAAAATACAAACTTGTACGCATTGGTGGCGTCCATCGAACATCCCCAAAAATAGTTTTCGTCTATAGATTACCGAACGGAAAAACTGTTAAAGTCAAAAGGCTACAAATTTGCAACAAACCATTCTTCTAGTGTAGCTAATCATTGAGAATATTTTGAGTGGAAAATAGAAAGGCTTAAACGACGTTCTAGTACGTTCCACAAGAATCCTATTCTTTGACAGTTTTAAAGGAAAGGAGGGAGGAACGAGATGCACGAGTAGATGACTTTTTTTTCGTATTAGATACACGTGGAATGATGCGATAGGCTTTGTCTTTAGATGCCTTTAGAAGGTCGGCGACGATGTTCGCGAAAATGCATCAAGCATTCTAAATTAAATCGCGATATAAACATTGTTGTTTCAACGAGTGTTTATGTTATCTCAGTAGGATTACGCTTTCTGATTGTCTGTTTGAGTCTCATCCAAGGGTTAGGAATGGGAACATCATTACAAATGAATAAGGGGTCGCGGCACGTTTGTAGCTTTTTTAAGCTTTTTTAAGCTACACGGAAAAGCAATCTGCATCTCCGACGCTCTTAACTACTTTCTTGCCTTGTCAGTTGTAAGAAAAGTAATTTGGAAAATTAATGCTTTCTTAGGTTGACGATTAATCGGCATAAAAAGCCGAGTCCAACCAAAGGTATCATAGAACACATATTTTTTATTTCGCTACCTTTAGCGAAGCGGTTATACATAAGAATAATATATAAGCCGGTAAAGTATGGGGTCAGCTAATGTCTAATTGCTTTTAATCGAAGAAAGGGATCTTAAACGAGTTCGCTAATGCGAAAGCATCCCCCAGTCTTGGGTATTGCAGTTGAAAGTAAAAGTTCAACAAACTCCTTAATATTAAAACTTATTGTATTTCATTATATTTATTTAACTAACTTTTTGTAATAAATATCTGCGCTGCGCTGAGTAAACATTACGTATGAAAACATATAGGAAATTAAAATTGAAAACATTTGCTCTATAGGACGCGTATGTTTATTATCTATGAAATCACTTTCGCATATGTAGCTACTTGCATATCATTATAATTTTTTATAAAATATTAAGAAATTTAATACAAAGCATCATTAAAAAGAATAAACCAATATATGCGCGTATCACACAGGATACATTTATTGGAACTTAAGGGTATATACTACAAGAGATTTTCAGCGTAATTGAAGATAGATTTCTTTCTTACTCATACGATGGAAATTTGCATATTGCACGCGTGTGTGTACGGAGTTTTGAAGAGATGACGGAAGACGGAGGATAAAGCAAAAAAGTAGGTTAAGTATGTGCTGAAGTGAACCAAATGTGCGGTTTCAGTTATCAATGTGTGCGATGAGTTGATGTCTGACATTTTTCGCTTCATGACTGTAATGCATTAGAGTCAACATTTTTAATAGCTTAAGGTTTTGTTTATCCTCGACTGCTGTTGATTTGCGGGCGGTTACGTGATGATGTGGGTGGTGGTGGTCGTGGTGATGGTGAGGGTGGTGGAGATTCTGCTTCACTGGCTCTTGACAAGTTGTTGTCGTTGCTGGAGCTTCCTTCATTGGCATTGTTAGGCTTTTTATCTTCGCTGCACGTGTCTGCGGTCGGCCGCTGGTTGCGAGGATGTTGTTGCTGTTGTTGTTTGTGTTCTTGGTGTCGTCGTTGTGATAGTCGAACTGGGTGAACTGCTTGTGTGTACAATGAAACGTGGCCATGAGCGACAATTGCTGCTGTCGTTGCTGTACCATGAACTTCCGTAAGCTGGTGTTGCTGCTGCGGCTGCTGCTGCTGTTGATGCTGCTGGTGGCGGTCGTGGTGATAGCGGCTGACTGGTCTTGTCTTTAAAATACTTAAATCATTAACATTTTCTAAAAAACTTTTATGAGCTGACAATTGTTTCACACTTTCAACATCCTTTTTGAGTTCCTCCATGTCACGCTTCAGTTTCGCCCGCCTGTTCTGGAACCATGTGATGACCTGTGTAACGCAAATATAAACAATATTTTCCTCTTAGCCTTTTGTGTTTTGCATTTTAAATGAAAGCAATCAACGTTATGGACTAACCTGTGCGTTCGATAAACCCAAACCGGCAGCGATCTCATCGCGATCAGCTGGCGAGAGGTATTTTTGGTATAGAAAACGCTTTTCCAGTTCAAATATTTGATGATTTGTAAACGCTGTCCGTGATTTGCGTTTCTTTTTCGGATTGGGTCGCGCGGCGAATATACTTAAGGTGGCGGGATCTAACAGAAAGAAAAAAGGGGAATGAACATTTTTACGTCTTATTTACCGAACACAAATTTCTATTCAGTTAAACAAACTTTGCAAGAAACAAAATTTTTAATGACTTAAGTGTTGCGAGTGAGTATTCGCCTTTCATCTTTTGAAAGCTGCCCGCTAATTGTATACAAAGTATGAGTTTTAACATTTCTTTCTGTCTCTATCTCTCTTACCTGAACATATCTGTTTTCTTGCCTTGGATATTTTTATATTGATTGTGCTACAAGAATTTATGATCACTTGCTTCTTCCTGCATATATATGATTGGTTGATCAGCATTTTTTGTTTGTGAATCTCACATTCATTCCAAAATTGTTGCAATTGCTTACAAAAGTTTACAGTACTGTTTAGCTAACAAGTTCTGAGTTCTTTTTTAGATGCGAGGGCAAACGGGAGTTTTAATGGTTTGTGAAGAGAGCAGAAATATTTATCTCTTTAAAATCATGTTCTTGATTTTATGTAAACGGATTGCTGTACATAACATATGCGGATAAAGAATAAACACTTTCTCGTGAACTGTTTTTAGTGCATTAGGTTCACAATTATGAGCCAAGGGTTTGTTTTCTTAACGGAAAAAAAGAAGAAAATATTTCCTGTTTTAAAATTTTCACAACAAATACAAATTTTGTAAAAAAAGTTGAAGATGTAGTGAAAAATTGTTCTCAGTAAATGCAAACAATGCATATAGGGATTAATGCATGTTCAGATGTGCTCGAACTAGAAATGGCAGTTGACAAGGAATGCGAACAGAAAGAGGTGAAAAGAGATAGACAATATGAGTGAGTGTAGTGTGTCTTCATAGTTTCCCATATGTTAAGAAATAAATTAGTTATAAAATTTACATTTTATTGTGCTTGTGTGTAAGCCCTGTACATTATGTAAATGGCTGCGTGAGTAAATACTTATTCATATATACGCACAGATAGGTGGATATGTGAGGACATTAAAACGAGAATTTATACTAAATCCCAACTTTGCACCAAACAATTTACTTAAATGTAATTAGTTGCTGTAAAACATGCACATCACGCAAACGCGCGATGAAATTAATGAAATAAAAGAGAAAGAGGGCAAGAGAAACGCAAATACAGTATGCTACGGGCTTTATTTGTTTTCATTTTGGCTTAATTTTTAAAAGGCATTTTTTTCTAATAAAAAATTAATATATTTTCTCACACTGTTTCTCTAAAGACTAGTGCCAATCTGTTGATTTTAAAGATCGGAGCAAAATAACTAGTCTGACTTGCTCCAGCTCCGTATACTTTCCAGGATAAATGTTCATTCTATTAAACCAGCGACCAATGTGAGTAGAAGAGTGGCTGCTCAAAATTAACTACGCAATACTTTTAATGAGATCTGAACATTTTTATTATTTTTTTTTTTATAAAATGGACGATGAGCCGAGAGATGAGAATGACTCTCGTAACGCAGTTAAAAAGTGGTGTAAAGTTTAATACGACACTTCTTGTTCAAAGAGCTTGCAATTCTTTTTGATTCTGATTCTTGTTCTAGATGAAAAAACGGACGATGAGTTAGCCCCGAATACTTCCTTTGAATATAAATTTACGAGCGATAGGTCGAAAACGTCATCCAAATCTCGGCGAGTTCAACAAGTTGACGAAACAATCATGTACGCTAAAGAAAGATGGCTGATGTTAAAGTAGCTCACCAACACATTTGCGCCACTATTTTGATTACGCAATTGTCAAGGTGAGGAACTTGAATTGCAGTCTAACTTATTCCTAAATAATCCAAGTCCATCTAAAAAATGTTGTGAAATGCGTGCCACTAGCGTTCCTGATGCAAAACAATATTTACTTCCGACAATGGTTTTCACTTTTCTTTTAGCAGATCGTAAAGAGAAAAAGTGTTCACATGAGGTGTGAGGAAGTTCTCTACTAAAAAACAAAAGTAAAAGTCATGGTTTCGTATTAAGAAAAAGTAAACTTTCAAAAATTTCATAGAAGCACTAGCTGTTAAAAAAATCGTGTACTTGTATTCTTTGAAGGTTCTCGATAGTTACCACATTGCGCCTAACAATATATATTCGAATGAGGTAAAATCTATTTACGTAACACTGCTGATGTCATTTTAATCACTATACTACTTCCTATATGCTTCTTACGGAAGAGCTCAAAAAGTTAAACTTTCTTATTCGTCTTACCACGAGTCACGTGCCAGAAGTTCCATTGACATGATTAGCAATTGTATTAACTGTAGTTTGCATGCATTCGCATTTTGGCACAACACAAATAATGCCATCATTCGCAGAACTAATCGCATTCTTGGAAGGAGAAAATGAATTTCTTTTTATTTTATTACGTTACTAAAATGAATGATTGTCCGTACGACTTTGACAATGAGGACACATTGTTCATTATAGTTTAATATGCATTTCGTTTCATATACAACCGCACAGCTCGCAGGTTTTAACGGCCTTTCTTCTCACTTTACGAATTCGTGCACGTTAAGTTATAAATAGTTTGTAGTTAAAGTTTATTTGTTATTAGAGGGATGTACGTGTGGAATAGAAGGTACACTAAGTTCTTTCTTCCGTTTGCAGAAGGTGGAGTTCTCACAAAGTTCACATATTCTCGGCCAGCATAGGATATGCAGGAGCAGATTTTATCCCTTGCTTAACCCATCCGTTAGCTAATCTCTGAGTCTGCTCACAAATTCATCGTGAAAATGCAGGCTATCATGTCCGCATGTGTGTGCACTGTGTGTGTTAACTTAAAATATAGATAATTTGAATATTTACTGACAATTCAAAATCTCAGTACAAGCGTGGGCTACATTTACTGATTAGAAAGTGGACAATGTCCACAAGAAAGCTAACTTACGACTTATAAAAATCGACAGCCTTCAAAAGGTTGTACTGTATTCTCTTTGCATTTGTATTCTCTTGCATGGACAGTCAACATAAAACTTTGTGATGAAATGTCTTTCGTTCCGTTTAAATAGCATTCATGAATGAGATTCAACAAGCGACCATTTCATGGTGTGGCCATGAATATATTGAGATGTCAAATTTGATTACCAAAGACTATGTGGTTGAGGGAAAAGGCGGGTTTGAAATCTGTTTTTGTGCCCTTTGGTAAATGCTGATGGTCACAAAACCCATTATACCATCTTTATATATACCCTTTACTCTCTTTAAAGTATGCAAATCGTATATTATTTCACCGATTGTATCGGTGAATGGTTTAGTTTTAAGGTTTTTTGTCTCAATCTACAAAATTTTTTGCGAAAAGTTTTCACTGCTGGCCATAAATGGTACAAGGACTGTCTCCGCCTGTCCGTTGAAGATTTGTAAGCCGATTCCAAAAGTAGCTCAACTCACTAATAAAGATTCTTTTTCCCGTCTGCTTTATGTTTCAATACATGTACCCTTAAATGCAAATATGTTTTTCTTAGGGCACTTATATGATTTGCTTCCGCGAGTGCTGGACATTTTTTCAAATCGTGTTCAGTCAAAACTTTTTGCATCGTAAAGTTACACATCCCTGTATACTATTGTCCTTATTATTGTCAGAGAAATAAATTCTAAATTAGTCTTATAGCACTAGCATCTAAGGCTTTATTGAAAACTCTACTGCACTTGAGATTTGAACACACATTTGTTGAATCGGGTCGGGACCCTTTGCCACCTCGGCCGCTCAGGCGGGTTATACACATAACTATAAATATATTAAAAATTACATTTATTAAATTTTCGGTTGATATGTCTGGAGTTCAGTCATAGTTGACACAATTAATTTAATAGTTCCTAGTGTAATGCTTTCCAGGAACAATTTAGATCGACAGTTGTGTTTTCGGATGTCTTTTTTCCGTGCGTCTGTTGAAACTATTGTTTCAAATTAAATTTATTAAACGTTTTGCTATACATGAGGTGCAAATTTGCGAATATTTTGTACATAACGTAACGTTACACTTATTTCCATGAGAAGGCTATGTATTTTTCTTAATTGAGTTCGAAAAGAAAAGCTACATTGTCGGTTTTCCTTTCATTTATACCCCAAACAACGAACGATATAGTTTCAAACGTAGCTTCGACACCGCACTGTCAGGTACACCTATTCAAGTGCGCAATCCTGTCGCTTAAGTTCTCTCTGCAACCTCCTTCTAAGAGGTACATATACGGACATAAAAAAACCTTGTTTGTAAATATTTGCCTTGTAGTGGTACTGTTTGCTCAAGAAAAGTTTTAAAAACTATGAAAAAGGGAGAAACGCTTGTTATCTTTGCATCAAACGTCTAAAGTAGGTCAGGCTCTTAAAATTTATTTTAAGAGCACTTCCGGTCTGACCGCCGGAGGAGTGAACTCAACTCAACTGACCTCTGATTGATCCGCGATCGAATGATCGAGGAAACTTTAGGATCGTATTAGGGAAAGTAGAAAGCACACAATCAATGTAAACTATAAGAACACGATATATTTGTCAAAGAAATGATGGAGATTTTTCAAAAGCGGCAGCTATGAATATATAAATGCGCTTAGTAATCTTGCAGCGGCTTTGAGAGATTATTATCACTAACTTTTCAAACTCTCTCACTTTTCAAATTTAATTAAAAAACATTTTCTTTCTTCACTAGCATTAGTTTTAGTGCTAATGTGTCCGGTATGTGGACGTGTGAGGACTGACGGCCGGTTGGCTACTCGTTAATTTGATTTTTTTAATAACCATTTTATGTTTAGATTGCATGCCACACAATATCAGTACAGTTTTACAATATGTAATGCCGTTGGTTATGTATGCACACACACATATGGACAGAATACTAGTGATCTTCTACTGGTACAAATCCAAGAAACAAAAAGAGAAAAAAAAAAAAAGACGGAAAACAAAACAAAAAACGGTTTCACACGCATTTGCAAGATTAAAAATCGTTTAAAAACATTTAATTCCCCACAAATTAAATACAAAACAATATTCGTATTCATCATTTAAACTAAATGAGATTTCATCAAATGATTTTCGATAATATATAGGCACTCTTACGTGTATGCATGTCCGTATATGAACAGTTTCTGTGTGTTTGTATTTATATAGAAGACATTCGATTGTGTTTATGAACGAACGGTTTAGTAAAAAAAAAATAAACCGAAATAGTTTCAGCAATAGAGACAACAAAACGTATTAAAGCGAAAATTTTTATAGTTTTTCTTGATAACTACCGTTTATGATGCCGCGCCTAATGATATATATATATATATATATATGTATATATATACATGTATGTATGTATGTATGTGTGTGTATGTTTTTGCTATGATTTAAAGCTGCCTTTTATTGTTTGGTAATTAATAAACATCAAAAAATATTTTCGGGGAAACTGAATTAAAAAATGTTACAATATATAATAAAAAATTTTTTGTATTTTGAAATTCATCTTGTTCCTCGCCATTCTTCCGAGAAAGCTTCCCTTTTGGCCAAAAGGAAAAACAACAAAAAAAATTGTACACAATAACAATGCATTTCCATACCATATTTAAACGTAATAATGGCGTAAGTTCTTTTAAGCATGTACAGCTGCATTATGAGTAAATTCACTAAGCCGCCACATTTTGATGATCATCGCATACACAAAGCCACACGTGTTATTTCTCCCTTCCGAAATAAGTTGTTTGATTCAACATTTAATTTTCACGCGCTTTATTTGTTATTCTTGTGCTGATGATAAAAAGTATAATGCAATGATAAGATGGATATTCGCTTGCACATAGGATAGGGTTCAATAATAATAATGACTACTTTATATATGAAAATTGCTTATGAAGCATATGTGCATGTGTTGAGCGTTCCCTTCAAACATAATTATGTAAAACGAGCCCTAAAAAAAAAAAACGCTTCCATAAACATGTTTAACGAACGATGGTTGGCTTTTCCTGTTTTGCGCCTTAATGATCGGGGTTTAATTAATACGCACATACAGACGCACAGAGAAGTAATTCGCAAACATTAAAAGATAAATTAATGCATTGTAGTAACGAAATGACGAGACAAAAGCCATTTTATTAAAAAAGTACACATGAAGACAATCTGTATGTAAATCAGTTCAAAACATAGACATTTCGGCGAGCATACTATTAATTTGTGCCGTCTGTGGATGTATTTCGAATCTTTAAAATGACATGAGAAGATTGATGACCTTGAAAATAAGACAAGTTATATGCAAAGTACCCATTAAAGTACGTAAAATGTAATCCAGGGTCTAGAGCATCTTACATAAAACTTCTGTTTATTGTAGGTTTAAGCCAACGATAACTTTAAGTAACTGGTGATGGTTGGTGTCATAAGGAGAAAACTTTTGTATCATTGGTTAGGGACGTAAACAGACTGAGCAAACAATAAACTTGTGGGTTTGTTTCCTACAGTGCATGTTAATTATAGCTTTACACGATTCCATAACGAAATTAAAACAGATGCCATTGGCACTTGTTTTTCGCTTACCTATGGTGGGTCGCACATCAGTTGACAGCTGAAATTTATGCCTTCTGCTTGGAAAGTACTCATGTAATTAGCTAAGGAGCAACTTGTGACATTTTCTTACGGAGTTTCTGAAACCTAGTCATTAGCTATCCTAATAAATTTAATGGTCTAGTCTGTTCCTCCAATGCTACACGATGTATGAAGTGAGACGCAACCTCAAAGTCAGCGACAGGTTTCAAGAAGTTTATAACGGTTTACCGACCGTTTGCATTTAAAATTTGCTTCATTTTCACTGAGAACTTTCATATGAACGCAAAACTGTGGCATAAAAACCACGAATAATCTGCATCAAGTTAGTGTAAAATATATTTTGAAATCAAAATTTGGATAGCAAGATATCTGTAAAACAAAGGCATCTGTTTTCTCACGAACACCTCAGCACGTCCTAGTTTATATTGAACTGCAACGCACGTTGTTTTATAAGAGTGAATATCCAAGCGTTTGACATACACAGTCCAGAACATTTGTGCGTTGCGCCATTTTTGTAATCGGGAAATATCGCCGAAAATGAAAATAGTTTGCTGTACATGATCGATATCTTCAAAGTTCGCTGCATCTAAATGCATGCGCTGTCCGCCAAATAGAATGAACTATCTAGCAACTGACCTGTAACTAACCAGATATAAAACATGTGAGCACATGTTTAATAAATTAACAAACTTTTTGTACATAGCACTCTTTTCAAGGTGAACCTAGTTTTCTTGCGCTCTTCTATCTATTTGGCAGATAAACGCCTTCGAACCCTAGAAAGCGAATTTTTCAATCTCTCAAATCCAGTCAATTTTCAGTTAAATATAGGAGTCAATTTTCATTTATATCAATCTCGGAACGGGAATATTGATTGCTCAGTAAACCAAAGTAGGCGCGTGTATATAAAACCATTCTCTCCCACCAGGTTTTCCTTCTTCTCTTGATTAAGAAAGATATGCGTGCATACCGGTTCTGTGATTCATTTTCCGCCGACATTTCTTAGTGATAACTTTCAACTAGAGACGTCAGTTATGCTTTCTAGTCCAATTACGACTTCCTTGGTGATGTAATTATAAGAAAAGAAGACTTCTTGCAGTGGATCGTCGTGGCCTCGCCGTGATGCTGATCACGTTACTGAGAGTCTGGTTAACAAAATTGGTATGACCAACCAACCGCTTAAGTTGTGCATAAAAATATATGTGGGAACGAATGAAATAAGAATTAAGCAAACTTTTTTGTTTCGGCGCTGTTCTAGCGGTAACTACTGATTCACGATTAAGCAGAGAGAGAGAGAGAAATAGAGACGAATGTGTGCAGAGGAGGCTTGCAGCAAGAACGGCCTACGAAAATATCTCAATGACTAAACACCCGAAATGAAGCGCAGAACTCGTTCTCTTTATGCAGTCATATGTTTCAAATTGTTTTTGATGCTGAGATACTGTATCTACAGAAGTTTGCAAATTCAAAGTGGTAGGAAATTTGTTTTTGTGATCGATCGTCGTGAATGCGGCAACAATAGGATTAAAATTAGTTTTTGATTATGCTTTAGAGCTTCTGGAAAACGCAATTTGCGTTCCGTGCGGCTTTTATAATAAGCGGAGAACGAGTGTCTTAAGCGATCTTTTTGCCGAAGTGTTCAAGTATGGTTCGTAGCCGGCTTTTGTATTTTCTTCCTACCCTCTTTATTATTGTATTCGTGTCCATTTTTTCTATCAAATATTCTTACATGATCGTTCATAAACGCATATGCATGCGTGGCTGAAAGCAGTGAGCAGTACGGCCGCGGTATCCTTTGGTGTTGTGTAATTAACGCTTTTAGCAAATTTTATTGTGTTGTGGTCCGATTATTCTGCCGCTAACCACATTTTCGTTCGTTTCTCATTTGCTTTTGCTTCGTCTTTGGTTGGGCTTTATAGACAATTGGTCGGTTCGTTTCGATCAGGCTATGAAGGTCATTCATGCTTTTCGAGAGTTTCAAGTTTAAGCAAAAAAAAAAAAAAAATAATAAAAATAAAAAAAAGAAATTAAAAAGCAATACGCAAAGAAATATATTTGCCTTGGGACGAACCTTTTGTACCCATCATCCTAGGAGAAAATACAATACAAAAATTAGAAAGTAGTATATTTTTTATGGGCGTGTCGATCGATCGAGATTGTCCTGCCATTATATGCTAAGCACGAATCTTTGCATTGTTTGCCTTAGATGTTCCAAAAAAGGTCGGTCGGTGAACGAATACATACTTGACTTCTTAGTCATCTCCTCTGACTAATTGCGTATATATAATATGTGCTGTATAGAATTTCTGGTGTTGCTAACGTTAACGAACAGAAGGAAAAACGTAGCATGCTCGCATTTTTCGGTGCGGGATATAAAAGAATGAAAACCGAAATTAAATAAATTTTATTCGTGATTTCTTCGGCAAGTTACCGTAACACTTTTAAATATTTTTCGTGTGTTCTGCTGGCTAATACTTTTTAATTTATTCCTCTCGTTTTTCAAATGATTATAAGAGATTTCTCAAAGCATTTTTATACGGGATTGTTCTTAAAATACTAACCTGTGTTTCGCTATGGTAAGACGCAAGGTGAGATGATGAAGCGAACAATAACACTCGGACCAACAATGAACAGTAATCACTAGCTTGTGAAGATGGTTATCTTAAACATCATCAAATTTATTGTGTGAACCTTTTGCTTCGATCAATAATAAATTCCGGCACCAGTAAATCTTTCGACTTTTCATTCAATATGTTTATGCATTTGATCAATCAGCTTGAATGACGTACTTACATGTTTGCATGTGCCTATGCACACGTACGTATGTGTATATGCGTACATTTGTATATATATATATATATATATATATATGGAAAAGAATTAGTAACGTTTCTTTGAGATTTGTGTTTTGACGCTGTCTTCTTTTAGAAAACTTTTTACTTAAGAGTTTTTAAGCAAAAAAGTAAAAGAAGCAAAAACACGAAGAACAAAAAAACCGAATCAAATGTAGCAGCAGCCATTATCATTAGGAATCAACACTTCGGTTGATCGTACATAAAAAGAGTTTCTTTGTACGGTTTTAATTGAATTGTTTTTTAATAGCCATTATACTTAACAATCAAACTGGCACAATCTGTGATCATTGATCATTCTCGGCTTAATTAACATAATTGACTTCTGTTTTCTCTCAATTCCAACGAATATAAAAACACACTTTTGGGTACGCGTTTACAGCTCTCTATGAATCACTTTTATTCAAGAGTGAATCAGGCAAGAGCATGTTTTCTTTACACTTAACTTGATCAGCTAATAGATTTTAATTGATTGTTTGCACTAAAAATTACACAAAATAGCGGCGCAAATACGCGGAATTGTTACGGACAGCAGTTCTGCTCAATATAAAAATTGTAGTTAGAATGAAGTCGCTTAACTGGGGCTTGAAGATACATTAAATAATAAGCCCCTTTCCCCTACACAAATTTTCACTCGTCAACACAACTTAAATACTTTCGGAAATTTGGCATTGTAACCTATATAGATAGCTATTGTCAATAATTAGCTGAAGCGGAATATGCTTGAGGGTTGTCATCGTTTGCAAAATAATTTTTGAGGCTTCATAGAACGAGCTACATCGGTGTCCTGCTCGCGCCATTGCAATGCTTCACCAAAAAGTGCCGGTAAGCAAGACTGAAAAATCATATAATCGAACATAACACAATACATAATAAACTACAACAAGATCCAAAAATTGCTATGCTTTGTAACTTTTATGACTTATAAGCACACAAAGGCCTGTTACACATGCAACATATGTGCGCGCGCGGGCATGTGTGTGTGTATGTATGTATGCATGTGTGTGTGCTAACGTACACATAAGTGGTGCCCGCGCAGTGCTATTATTCATTCGGATGTTATTGTTATTGCGCTTTGTGAATTATTCTTAATTCCTTTAACAAATGAGCTTGAGTTGAAAGTTGTGTGGCATGCCGCAGCTGCTGCGAAATCAGGCAGCGACTGAGCAAAGTTAAAAGTCAAAAATCCCAAGTATAACTTGTGGTGAGCGCCATCTCGTTTAATCTACCTTTCGAAGGGCGTGGTTATAGCATTTTATGTACGGTGATCAAAGCAAGCCGACACTTTGAAGTTCCGCGCCGTTTCGCACTCTGCAACACTATAATGTTAATATAAATGCAACTACATCTTCAGCAACAACTTGTATTAAATGAAAAAACACGAGAAAAAATCGGAGTCCAAAACAATAAATTTCAAGTTGTATAAAGCAAAACGTAAGTTAACATGTAAGAAAGAGGAGGACGTGGGGAGACTGCATGCCCTAGCCTCGCAAAGCTTGCTATTGATATGAATTGAATATGGTGATGTCTTTTGAATAAACAGGTAACGTAACAATGAAGTGAATTTGCAAAAGGATTCTGGCACTCATGAGCACTTTCACAACATATTCATTAAATTGTTTCCTGAGCACAATAACAGACAAGGAGCTAAAAAGATTGAATGAATTCTGGCTCTAAGCATAGTAAAGAGGCAAACTTTTACCTTCGAAGAGAAAGAAAAAAGACGAAATATGAAAATATTATCATCTTTGCTGATGTTAGTGTTCCGTTTTTGGACACCGAAGCATTTCGTAAAATCCATGTTATTCAATAAAGCAGATAAGAAAGTTAATCTCACCTCGGAGCGCCCTACGGCTGGCTTAGTCCTCTGATCCGTTCCACCGCTTCTCTAGACAGCTTTGAGAAATAGATCAGCGATAAGAATACTGCGATATTTTCGTTTTTCAACTTTTTTTTTTCAGTTTCCTACAAACTGAAGGGGTGGGACGAGCATATATGAGCCACATACTTATGAACATAAACTTTGCTGACCGCAGACAAGGTCGACTTCGAATCTTGCGTTAATCAAGGATGTGGAAATCAGATATTTCAACTGGAATGCAAAACCTAGCATTCATGTGTGCAGTCGTTTGGTCTAGCTTTACCTGTCTATTTGTCCGTTTTCTTCTTGGCTTTTCATACGTCCGTCTGTCATTTAATATCGAATCTCGCGAAATCGCAATAATAAAAGGAAAGCTGGAGAAGAGCCAGTTCCCTACTTGCTTTTCTATTCTGAAGGCAACTTTAAAAAAGAGAAGAAAATTGGAAAGTGCTTGTACTAAGCTAATGCGCTGTAAAATAGATGAAAAACAGTTCGAATGCAACCCGGTCCCCAAAATTCCTAGAATTGACAAAAAGCGGAGCTAGGATTCTTCGTGTTTGGCGGATACTAAACCGCCTTCTGTCCTTGCTGGCAAAATGAAGAGAGAAGAAAAAAGTAGGTTTACTTTCCTAACAGTTTGCAAAAGGGGTTCATTTTGCCAAACAAAAAACACAATTTGCAAGAATATTCGCAATGTTATTTTGCGAACCCGTCATTACATCAGGGGCCGTTAGTTACTTGTATTGCTCGCTATTATCTCACACTGATCGTAATGCCTTCGAAACCATCATACATTTCGTACACTGTCGTCGTTCGTGTGATTACTTGAAACAAAAATAAAAGTGTTTAACATTTCTTGTCTTGTTAACTGACACTTCTGAGTAGCAATTAAATATTTATTAACACAATGTTTTATGCATACGTGTACACGTGAGCAAATGCGTACACTCAGAGGAAGACACCCGACTAACGCTAGAAGAAACTTTAGTTTTAGGAAAGAATGTATTGTTTGCGAAAACGACGACAACTTTATGCTGACACGATATGAAGTTTTAAAGTCAGGTTTGCCCGGTAATTGAATCATGAATTGAAAGCTCGACAATCTGTTCACAAGTAGTTGTCAGAATTTCCGTTTAGCTAATCTAAACTTTCCCATAACACATTTTGGAAAATACGCATTGAATGCATTGTCAGCCTTTGACAAAAGCACGTGTACGTTGAAATCGATCAGGTTAGAGGCGGATGTCTCCAAATAAGTTTATTACCTTCACATTTTTTAAAGTGTATTCATTTTGTCCTTTATGAGTTGTTCTTCATTTATCAGGTGTTAAAGATCAATGTCCAAGAATCTTGTTTTGTCTTCGCTCAGCACGCGAAGCATTTGAATGCTGGTATGTACTTGCAAGCGCATTGGTATGCTTAAAGCGGGAGAGGTGTCAAAAGACATAACAGTTAATAGCTGACAAGAAAAGCTGTAAATTAGTTGAACAACATCATACACAAGCAAACAAACAAGAAAAACGAAGATAACTAATGTGATAAATTAAATGTGTAGGCAAAAAAGGTGAAACGTCTAAGAGGAGTGAACTGCGCGTACACACACATATACACGGGGCTTTGCAAAATTTTGGTGAATAAATGGTTCAGAAAATAGAAATGGCGAGTCGGACAATCCGAGCGGCCGGGAGGCAGACTTTGTTTACAAAATAACAGAAAAACATATTTTAAATTGATGTAAATGAGTTTTGCTTCAAAGGACTAAAGTAGTTGTCGTCCAATGGCACAAATTAATATAAATAAAAAAGGAACAGTCCACAGCACGTGAAACGGAAACACTTTAGAAATATGCGCATTATAGTAGCAGATGTACATATATATATAAGTTGAGCGATGAAAGTGAACCAAAAGGAAGAAAATATATTCGCCTGAATCGAATCTTTTCAGAAGCTGCTTATTTACCACTCTTAAGGTATGTTCAAAAGCATCCTTTCCCATACTTCATGTTTAATCATATATATGTATACACTCAACAACTGTAATAAGACATGTGTGAATACAAATCAACTAAGTAAACCCTCGTTACCAGACAACAACAATATAATATAGGGTGTGGTGTGAAAAGCAAAAAGCTACAATTTTACTGTATCTATGAAGTGATGCTAGTTATGTATGTATGTATTTCATTTAAAGTGAGCAATATTAATGAATTGAAAGGCGCGTTTGATCTTGTAAACAACATTTTATATCATAGTGAGTTTTTTAACATACAGGCAGAGGAATAGACGTATATTAGATGAAGACTAAATCTACGCTTCTGCTTACGTGGAGCGTTGATGTGAGTAGCACAACAAGGTAATAAAATGTTCTAGGAATGGAATTCGTTGTTTGAAACCTACGTTGACAGTTGTAGGCACGTCACTTAGCTAGATGTCATTGTCCTTATCACAGTCTTTTACTGACGCACAGGAAAGTCAGTGCCAGACTTGAAATAAATACCTGTTATGCACGACATTCTTCCTATATATTGTGTTACTATCGTGTTCGCATTGAAGTTTTACCTGACCCTACTGAGTATTTATATCAAGTTTGAAGTTAGTATCTAAACTTGCAAACCAGAGGTATGTTGTTTAGGTTGCTACATATTTCAGTCCATCATATGTAAGCCAATTTTCACCTCTTTGTCTGTCGGATCTTATGGAGATGAGTGCCGAACAATAGTCAGATCATGAAATGGAATGGAATTTTACTCTAACGAAGTAAAGAGTCGATCTGCACGGAATCTTCTATGTATTTCTGCTATTGTGAATATAAGAATCGTTAGAGAGAATTTTGTGTACACAGAAATCCAGTTGTGGTGGCTCAGCTAATTTCATATATAAGCAGTGCTGAAGGGTTCAATTTTTTTTTTTAAATTAGGTTCCTGCTATGTCGTAGCTATTAGCTATGCTGTATATTCACTCCGAAACTCATTTTTTGATTATAAATCGCTTTATATATGTAAAGTGAGAAGGGGTTCGGCTTTAACTCAAAATCCTAAGCGAAATTTCAGTTAAACATGATTTTCCGTAAATATTTGAAGTTTTTTCTGTACTTTTTGTGTGCGGTGTACGCTCCACATTTCCGATCCTAAAAATATTTTAACCGTATTACATTATCTTGAAAAACCAGTGGCAGAGCAACCATAGCTAAATAGATCCCAGTTTTACACCTTAAGAGGTTGATTTTTATTTGCCACCACATTGGTTTGCTTTTTGGTGTTCGTTTATTTTTCTTTTTCATATTTTTCCTTACACCTAAACGATTCAAGATCAAAGTAACACATGCCGACCTAATATTATAAATTAATACCCACAACGAGTGTGTATGAAAGGGAAAGAGAGGAATTAAATAAATGCTTTTAGGCGTAAAGGCATATACGGCATGAATTGAGAAAATCGTAGACTATTGATGTGAGCGGAATTTCAAACGCGTTGTATAGAAAGTGTTTTTCAAAGACCGTTTTTTCCTAAACTGAGCCAACATTTTTACACACAGAAAACTTGGCCTGATACTGCAGCAATAGCAACAAATTTTTAAGCTGTCCAAAGCTAGTTAGTCATATAACGATATTTATGTATGTATGAATATGTGTGCGTTACGGTGGCACTTGAAAACTTGTAGTGGTACAATGTATTTTTTATATATAAAAAAGAAAAAGAAAAATAAACCGAAAGAAACTTTGAAAAGTCTTGGCTTTTCTTTAAATTTTCCTGACTACATTACGTAAGACCACTTTCCAAGATTTCTTTTAATTTTCTTTTTGAACATATTGGTTGAGCAAGGAAGAAGGGAAGCCTTTTAAAAAATTCAAAATGTCACAGCTTTCTTAACTCATGGTATCATTTTTCAGATCATCTTCTAGTCTGAGCGATAATCGTACGCCAACCAATTCAGACTACAAAAGCTAAAGAAAAAGTCAATTTTTCTCTCATAAAGATAACGCCAAATGGACGGACAATTTTAAGTTAATTTAACCCCCCATGGTAATCAAACGTTATACACCGTGAAAGGTATTTTGTAAAGCGAAGATCTTCTTAGCCTTCCTAAGTACCACGCTATTTTATACTTGAACGTTTATCATAAAAGTGATTCATTGTCAGCTACTTAATTAGATTTGATCCCATTATAATTTAGATGATTTTTTCTCTTCGCATTTTATAAGCCGATACACGTTAAGCTCGAAAACAGAATAAGGCAGCAAAGAGCCATGCAAAAGATCAAAGCCATAACACCGATCCATTAAGCTCAATATAAAAAAGATATTGATAGCTTAGAAGTAGTTATGAATGAACGAATGAATGAATGACTAAGTAATGTTTGAGTAATTTTTTTCACTTCTGCTATATCTCTAATACTAAGAAAACATGCAATATTTTAGCTTTTTTAAGCTGCTAAAACGGCCTCATATACCGTGAAAAAGGAGACTATATTTTTGTATAAATTTTTGGTTACTGGCTCATAAAATTGTACGGAAGAAGATGAATTGATTCTTGATTATTTTTATTTGGCAAAGTTGCAAAGTAATTAGAGAAAAAATTTGTCCTGTCATCTGATTATAGCTACATAGAAATAAATAAACATTGGATTAATGAAATATGTTTTCTCCGAGGAAACTGTAACAGAGTGGCACAGGTGAGGGCTCATAAACAATGTGTCGGTCCTTACATTAAATGAATTTTTAGCGGAATAATTAGCGATAAAGCTTTTAATACTGTCGTGTCAGTCCTTACCTTATGCGAAGAACGAGCTTATGCTGTTGACCACGTTTAGAAAATCGTGTGCTACAATGATATCACAGGTTCAGGGCATCAAGTTGTGCGCATTCCCTGTGCGGGGCCAATATCAAGAAATATTCTGTAGAATTTTTTAAAACATATTTTATAGATGTAGAATTGTAGCCATTGTCGACAAAACCTGCGGTCTATGGGTCTGGAACATATTTTTTGTTACTTGGATTTTCTTCCAGACTCTTAGTGAAATTATGTTTTCATTCCAATTGATTTTCGTTTATAATATGAAAGCGTGTTCACCTTCGTGCGCCACAGCAGTCCTTAATGCAAGTCATGGGGAGTTTGTGCTAGCTTTGGTAAAGCATTCTCCTCAAAGCAAACGGTTTAAAGCGAGTTCTGTTTTATAAACAAATTAATTTCGTCCACTTTTGCCCATAAACCAAACAATTTATGATATTTAAGTAAATTATTGAACAAGTTTTGTATTATTTTTAGAATCAAAGTAATACGTAAAGCGTAAACCAGCCACTGGAAGTAGCGGCGGTTGTCGTCGCAGTTTTAGTTAATCATAAATTTATAACAAAATTGTGCCATATTTTTTGGTCTTTAATTTTCTTTACATTTCATTGGCGGCATTGTCACCAATTGTATTGTAGCCTTAATTTAATTGGATATAATCTTGCGAGTCAGTGTGCGTGGATGCGAGCAACTGGCAACTTTCGGCTTGCAATTAAATAAATCTGTAGGTATTTAAAGTAGAGAAAAAGAGAATGGAAAGCGCAAAAAAGTCTACAACTTGAATATGGGCGAACCAAATGTAGATGTGTCAACCATGTAGCATGTCGTGAGAACACTATAATTAAGTTTATTTATCTAAAAATTTAAACTAGTTAAGTTATAGCGGTGTAGCAAAGTTGCACGCAACAGATATATTAGCTCCAGCCGCTAAAATGAATGGAGTGTACAAAGTCTCCTAGACATGGAAAACCTACTTATAGAATATGCTTAGTATTAAATCTCGTAGTTTGCAAATCGTAAATTATGGTCTCAGAAATGAAAAGATTGTTGATGACTTTGGCTGCGATACGTATTTAAATAAGATTTTGTCGTTAGTAACTTATCTTGCGCGTTTACAAAGCACTTCAAACTCACAAAACAACAAATTAATGCAAATTTATGTGAGTTTTGATATGTAAGGTATTATAATACAATTTTAACCACTCACTACACAATCGATAGCGTATTTTAGTCGTATGTATGTAAATATGAATAGTTTTTTTTTTTTTTTTTTCGTCTTCTTTTTTTCTATTTTGTTTTTTTTTGCTAATCAAATATGAAAAAGAACTCTGGCTGTTTTCGATTTACACAAAATGACAGAAAATAATAGTAACAGGCATCGAGGGTCGCTAACGCCGTCATGGAAACGCCAAATTTATGAAACAAACACAGCTTGAAACAATGACAAGTTTTAGTTATTATTTTTTAAACGATCGACCGCAGTACCGCAATTATCATCTCGGTCGTGGTATACTCTATGGGGAGATCTTTAAACTTTAAACTATATCTTTGTCTCTTTACTTATCGTGTTATAAATATCGATAAACATAAATTTTTTACAAATATTGTCAATCGTATAATTTTTGCATATTAGTGCCCCAGTCACATATGCGCTCATGCGTCCATGCGCCCATACGTGTTTAGTGCATTAGTATATTAAGAATGTTGATATGCCTCCTGCTGGCGGTTGTCTTACAACAATAAAACTAATAAAAATTAGTTGTTTTCCGTTTTATATCCGCTTGCTTGTGTTCTTGCTCGCATGCAACACCTGACATCATCAACATATAACATCGCGATCATCATGATAGCATCGATAATATCAGCTAATGAAATAACGATAACGATCATTAAACAACAAATCGTCAACATCATCATTAAGGCGAGCAACAACAAATTCAGATTTATTTTTTTTTCATTTTCTTATTTTTCGTTTGCCACGCAGTGCAATGTAACGCCACACATAAAAGTGAAAAGACAAGTGTGTGTACGGTTTTAAGTTCTTTGCTTAGTGCTCTCGATCTTGTTTGGTTATCATATCCCGCAGAGCAACTATCGAGATCCGTTTTAGCACTGATGAAAACCTATAAAATGTTCGTTTTTATAACGAGGCGGCATACGATTATGAATTAAAATACATGACTTATGGCTTGTAAGGCTCACGCTTAGACCATCTTGTTAGGCTGCTGGCCATAAATTCAATTAAATTGCGTACACTCTAGGGTTGCTGTTGTAGCTGACGTCCTTCTCTCCGCTCGGCTGCCGTTGTATCCGTTGTCTTTTTTACATACTCACTATTCTTATTATTCTGTATCATTCACCTGATTTGAGTCATATACAGTTTGCGTATATGCACACATATCTATAATAAATATATAAAATATATGCAAATCTCGGAACTTCCTTAATACGTCAATTTCCTTAATTATTAAAATCTTAAGAAAAGTCTTAATTAATTTCTTTTTAAAAATTAAAAACATAACATAAACCTACACTCGGACAGAGAAAAGCATCGCGAGAAGACGATTTGAATAAATAATTGCATGAATTTTGCCATCTTAAAGGCTCGATATTTTTTAGATCGCATTATGAACCTAATAAGCAACCAAGGGTAGGAAAGGGAGGAAAGTAAGAAAATGTAAGTGTACTTTTCAACTGGTTTTAGGCCTGTGGAAACTGTTCCAGCGAAACAGTGGAAAGGTTTTCCTATTACGAGTTCGAGTAAACCTACGAACTAATCTCTCTTTCTCACCTAAGAGCAGTATGTGGGTTGAAAACCATTTTATATAACAACTAAACTTTTGCAGTTAATTACATATTACTGTGTTGCTAATTGCAATAAGCGACATAAGGAGGTAGGTTGAGGAATATAGTTTCAGTGGTTCATCCTTGTGTCAACAATATTCATTACAAAGATAGGAATTCGCTAAGACACAGAAAGGCATAACCTTCGTTTAGGGTTAAAAAGGAAAGAAATCATAAACTCTACTTAAGTAAGTTACGAACTGTTATTGCCTATAAACTTATGTATGCGCCTGTGCATTTAGATACATCTCTGTAGATATGTATTGAGAGAACTTAACGTGTGGGTTTTCTATTTTGCTTAAACGGTTTATTTAGGCAAAGCGAATCTTGTTAAAATCCGCATACAACTAAAACGATGCAATGAAAAAAGAACTATTTTACTGCTGAAGAATGAGATCTAAAGGAAATAAGAGGTTAAGACTCTTATTTAGTTAACCATTGTTAGCATAAACAGTTCATATTGTTCGTAGTTTAGATGTACACGAGTCTGTTTAGCATAAACTATAATAGCAGATATGAAAAAGAATAAATATTGCTACGATTTTTGTATATATAATGAAGGAGTGATGAAAAGACATCGTTAACATAAGAAAAAAAAATAAATAAATAAAAAAAGTAAAAAGGTATAGAACAACTATTTTCATAAATAGCAAAGCAAATACAAAAATATATGATTTCTGTCGTTTAAGTGTTTGTCTTCAGAAGGACTTAAGGCACTTGGAAATATGTTAAGAATTCAAATGGAAGATAACTTCCGTCTTTGTTCAAGTGCAATATTCGGCTCGGTTGCATCAAAATATTGTCCATTGTTTTAGAAACAAATTTTATCGTTTAACGAAAACACAAGAAAATAATCTTTAAAGAATCCTGTTGTCGTAGGTTTGCCGAATGGTAGGCGAAAACACTTAAGGTTTACAATTTCTCTAATTATGAATACATTAATTATGTTTTTGTTTAATTAATAATATCTTATCGGGCTGCAGACGATTACAACAAATTACGTGAATGATAACTGCTTCGGCAAGTAAATAAACGAACATCGAGTAGCTCTGGTACTTGAGGTTGGCGTCTCTACAGGCATCAATTCACATTTGTTACTTGGATCGCAGTCGTTGCCAGAATTAGTTTATTATTTTTTTCCTCTTTTTTTCCTGCACTACAAGTGCAAAGAAAATGTTCTGTATAATGCACGCATTTAAACGAACAATGCTCGCTTTTCAATATTTTAGTATTTAGTGGATTATAATTGATGTTATTAGTCGAGATGCAAAACTATTATAAATGAACGGTCGAGCAAGCAGCCACAATTCCAACCTCTTGACTTCACTAGTTATCCATGTGCTCCGTCTTGTCGTTGTCCTTCCTCCCTTTGTCTAATGGGACGGAGCTGACTTAATTTACTGCTAGCTACTAGACAACATTGAAATTTATGAGTTTTTTTATATGAAAATATTTTAAAGTTTTTCATTTGCGTTTTATTGCAAGTGATTACACATCGCCGAGTTTAATTAGTTGAAGATTTTGTTATTGTCTAAGCCTCAACCTAAATTACTACAATTTGCTTGCTTTGCTTTATTGTTATGGCATTTTCAGCGCGTTCATCTACTTCACAACCGCTTCAGGTGAAAGCTTAATCAACTATTTGAGAAAATGAACTGATTTAAATTTTAATTATCATTGTACAAAAGCAAAAGAAACCGCAATAAGAACTCGGTTTACGAATGAATCATTAAATGAGACAACCATCGGAAGCCATACTTGACGAGGCAGGAAAACAATTTCTTTTACTGTTGCAGCATTTTTACTACACCGATTTGTTATTAAAGCGAAATTTAGGCACGTCCGTCAATCGTTCCGCTCAGACAAAAATTGAGATCTCAATCGAAATCAGGAAAAACAAACTAAGTTTTTTCTGTTCATCGCCAAGAGACACCTTAAGTGAAAAGTTTGCTAACCAGTTAGTCCGCTATCTATACATGTCCCCTTATTTGTATACGTTTATGCATATATAATAAATATACCATATCATCTTATATCGCTAATTTGATTCTAAGATGAATCCGATCCAATTTCTTTACAACTTATGTTTATATGATTTATGATAGCGAAATAGAACAGAGCAGATGGAGACACGAATATTTTGCCCGCAAGCATAGTTAGAGAAAAGTGTATTTACGCAATAAGGAAAACTAAATAAATTAACGCTACCAACACCTTACATCACTGATGCGCAGTCATCTTATACGAACACCTAGTGCCTCGCACCACTAATTGTGGATTGACAAAACCTTCAAAAATAAAATCATATTGTAGAAGCGAGTCGGTTGCTCCCGTATTTCATTTTTAGCTAATGCGGTCTTTAATATTTCAGTTTTGGAGAGAATAAATTTGTGCATAGCTGCCTCGCCTTCAAGGGCATTTTGGGTATGTGCACTACTTCAAACAATTTTATTTTGGTTTATAGTGTTCAGCGGACGGTTCGCGGCCATTTCTCTCTGACCCTCTACATAACCAACAGACTCTGTACAATCTTCGATATTGTGATTAGCAGTGAGAGTGTAGTTTAACGAAGATGTAAATATAAAATTTAGACTTTCTGGAATACTTAAACACGCTTAACCTGGAACTTCACGAAGCGGTTATTGTCCACCTATCGTGCAATGCGTCTGCAATAATCGTGTACGACTTCCCTTTCCATTGCGGATGATATCGTTCCAATATCGGAGATTTAAAAATTCACGCAGAAAGGATATTTTAGTGGACGATAGCGGCTCATACCCGAAGGATAAAAGCCGGCTAGTCCCGATAAAGATGGATAAGGTATGAACAGATTCGTTCCAAGTCGACATTTTTGTGTTGTGTTTTAAGTGTTTGCTATAGGACACGGTTCTAGAGCAAAAATTTGTTTTCTTCGTGACTTTTGTTTTCGATTGTTTTCCAAGCCAATGAATTTGTTTACACATTAACTGCAAATTAAATTGAATTCGTTACACTAGCGTTCCGAACAAAGTTATTTTGTTAATCATGACTTCTTTTTACATTTTTTGCCAAAGTAAAATTAATGACTTCTAGTATTACTTAATTTTTTTCCAATAGTTTTGGTCTCTTTTGGGCCTTTACGTTTTCTCTCTTTTTCTCTGAGGCTTTAATTACATTTTGTCGCACATTTTTTTGTTAGTTTAAACAATTAAATTAATAGCTATTGGCTTACCATTATCAGTTAGCAAAGGAAGGTAAGCCAAAATATAGTAAAACAAAATTTAATTTATTTTTCGTTTCTCGCGTGTAATGTGACTTTATATTTATTGCTAACAATAAATTATCACATTTATAGTCAATTGACAGTCATGACATTAATTAAAAAGCTCATCGATGGTAATTCGTCTGGCAAACGTATCTAAATGCGTACCTATTTAAATACATACTTACTTACAGAACATACAACTCCGTGTATGCTGTAGTGTCATCGTTACCAGTTATAGCAGTTAGCATTCATTGTATATGGAGTCAATTATTGCTTAAAATATTACTTAAATCTTTATATAAACCAGTTGTAAAATACGTTTACGACTATTACTGAATGAATAGTCGCTTAGCAGCTGACATACGCTATAATAGTTACTAACTGTTGTTTCGTTTATTTAATTAAATTTTTACATACGTTAAGGAAATTGTTTCTGTTTTCCTCTTTTCTTTTAATTCTATTTGAATTTTTGCCAAGCATTGTATGTGTATGTGCGTATATGTGCATGCAGAATAGACGCAATATAATAAAAATATTTCAAAACGACACCTAATAAAATTCATTTATATTTGGACTCATCAGCGGAGTTAGGACACGTGCTTGATGCCTCATTTCTCTTGTAGAAGCTTTTGATAGGCATCTGTGCCGTCATATAGAAAATAGATGCAATATAATATATTCTTAGTAAGTGAAAGATTCTAAGTAAAAGTAGTCTGCTCTGTCCTTCGCTTATGACATGATAAGCTTAGGCTAGAATTTTCCTTTTAACGCTAGCAGAACAAATCTACACGAGAGCATGGTTAAGAAACCAATTAAATAGTTAATGCTTTGCTACAAAGAAAATTCTCAATTTGAAAGGGTTTTTTGATTCGACTTTAATTTCATTTCGTAATGAAGGAAACTCATGTATACTTTTGCTTGAATGTATCTAGTCTTCGACTGAATTCGTTGAAATTTAAGAAAGACAATTTCAAAGCGTTTCTTAAGGCTCAGGGCAGCGATATCAAAAGGGGTTTTGATGACGAAACTTTGATTTATGTTATATTTACGAGTCCAGTTGAGAGAGATGTTAATTGTTTTTTACGATATGTCAAACCCGATAACGACAGTCTGCGCTGAACTCATTTCCAAGTAAATCTTTGCTTTTCTTTTCACAGAACGTGGGCATGGTCTGGATATTAAACGGTTATCCAAAAAAAAAACTCCGGATTTCCGAGTCTTTTCAAGTGGCATTGGGTGCTACAGAGGAAGATTCACTAAAAAAAAGAGTTGAATTCTTGTCTTTAACATACGCCAACTCAAGCCTACATAAAGATTGCAAAGTACTAACTAGAACGGGTGTGTCATTTGGTTCAGCGAAGCTATTTGGACACTAAGCTCTCAAATCATTTTTCGAAATATTTTTCTTCCCTTTTAAGATGTTGCATAAGGGCTCTCGTGGATACTTTTGGACGCTACAAGCAGTATATCAGCAGTATAGCAATGACTTAAACATGATTTTAAACAATGGACTAGCACTTTTATTTAATTTAAACAATAAACACCCTTGACAAAGGTTTCCATTTACAATATATTTACAAAAAAATACTTATTTTTTATTTTCACTGTTGATTTCAATCAGAACGCGGTAGATATAACAATAACTGAATGTATCGCATCAACTAACTTTCCCTTGATGTCCGCTATTGAATCTTTACAATTAATTAGCTAACGTGAACATCGGTGAATCCATAACAAGGAAAACCGGAAAACTACACATAGGCTTTCACCTGTGCTGAAACTAATTATTAACGCTTAAGGTCATGTTGCGATAGTAGAAATGGAAAATTCTGCACAGACGGTGCTAGATCTACACACGACACAACTTGATGCGTTGTAAGAAATAAACTCTTAACTAAAAGGGGGAAGGTAGTGTCAGCCTCTTAATAATAAAAGCATGTGTAAGGCCTTTTTAAAAGCGTAGCCGTGAATAATTTTCTTTATATCATTTTTTTTTTTTTTATTAACTATTTCCAGTAGATTGTCTGTGTTTACGAAAGTTTGCTTCGTCAATCGCCTGAGCATAATTTTCTTTTTTTTTTTTCAAGGAAAATAATTGATAAATAAACGGGAAAACTTTATTGGTGTTTAGACGAATTCTGAGTACTCGCTACGAGGTAGAGAATAATCGTTATTTTAGATATATGCAGTGAATGCATCCTTGTTTAGTTTCCACTATCAGAGTGAATGAACGCAATGAATGCATTCATTTTCAATCTCAAGCATTTTTTCCTCTGTTACTTCCAATTAATTTCGAATGTTCGCTGGTATAGTTTCATGAACGGGTTTCTCAATTTGTGGTCGGGCATTTTAGGGATTGCCTTAACCGATTGCAACTTTAACTTACGCGTATTAAAAACGGATACACATCGTCGGATGTTTGTGCGGATATTTACAAACCTAATGACAACACTTGCATACTCCTGGTAATTAGTGATGGGTATAAAAATAACAAAAAAAAAAAAAAAGAGAAAAATACTTAAACATCAAATGATTATAATGGTGATGTTTTTAACGACATTAACTGTAGCTGAGTGAATGACTTGTCTGGGTTGCCTGATAGTTAACTGACTGACAGACTGAATCTTGTTCGTTGAGATTTCTCTCAAGCAATGTTGCTGTTTGATCTCTCGTTTGTTAAGCATCGTTGCTAACGATATAAATGCCGCTTTAATTCATATTTTCTCTGCTTAAGACATTTATCAAATGAAGCATTAAAGAAAAAACAAAAATGAAAATAAATATAAAAGTAAAAATAAAAATAAAAATGAAAAGAAACACCACTACCTTACGTTTGTGTATGTGTTTCGCATTCATTTGTTCTATTTGCCCACAAAACGGATTTCGGATGCAAGACGTGCTATGTTCTGTTCTCATTGCGGGCCAAGTAAACTTATGATTATATGCATGTGTGCAAGTTGTTGTTAGTGCAGTTACATGAGGTGATAAATTTTGCAAAAATATCGCATTAATTTAAAACAAATTTAAGTTAATTCTTTTTGTCGGCTGCTTAACTTTTTCAAAAGTGCAGTCGAAACTTAAAAGCCACACCGTAACGAATTTAATTGCTATTGTAGTGTATGCAGAAAAAGCGAAAATGATTACACAAGCCAATAGCGTAATTTGTTGTTGGTGCTTTTTTCTATTTGTTGTTTGCCATTATTTTAAAGCATTTTGTGGGGTCGAACAGGTTCCCTGTTGTTTGTGGCGCTTAAACTCTTAGCTTTGTAATGAATACATCAAATAACTCTCGGCAGAGGGTTGCTAGGACTTCACGCTTGACCCCGTGTATTTTCTAATATATTTAGTCAGAGATATATGCACATTTTCTTTTTTTTTCGTTTAAATGTTCGCCAACTGATGTTTAATGCGATTTATGTTATTGACTGGTTTGCCAATTTAGACAAATTCGGGTCATTGGCCCTGCCCTTATTAGAATTCTTTTGCCCAACTTTTATTTTTATTTACTTTCGTTTATAATGTTCTTTACAAGTTAAGTGCGTTTTCTATTGTGTGTGATATCGCACTGATAGTATTATTGCCTTCGAGCGTTCTTTATGGGCTGACCTATTTATAAACAGAACAAAAAAGTGTTTGCGTAAGCAAATATTTATGTGCTGAGTTTTGTGGCAAAACCATTTGTTTTTTTGTCGGACGAAAAACTTTCTTTGCTTTTTTTGGCACAATAATAAATTCTGATACTTTGCGGGCTTAAGGAGGTTTTCGAAGTCTTAGAGCGTCAAATTTTATCCATGAGATTTTCCCGTGCCGCAAGATTCAAAGAAAATAATCGCCTCATCATCGCACACATCATGCAATTAATTTGTTGAAACTCGTATCTTTATTCTAAAAGGGTTCGGCTCTTACGAGGTTTTAAAGTCGACATTAACTTTTCTTTTTCTTTTGCATTGTTACGGTAGTCAGATGTTAGGTGTCTGTTGCATTTATGTGGCATGCCCATATTTAGAATTTTTGGAGAGCACAAGAAGTTGAGGGGAAAATGCTATATAGACAACTATGTGGAACAACTTTATAGAAATCCAGTTTTCAGATTTCTCTAGTTGGAAGCAAGCTCACGCCAGCTTTGGCGAATTTTTGAAGTGAGTCTGGTGAGGACCTAAAAACGAATTAAACCATGTTTTTGTGAGTGTGATTAATACTTACATGCACTGATTAGCTTTAAAATAATCGGACTAACACAATTATGTGAATGCCAAGCAAACATTACACAAACTCAATGTATCTGCTTTGCAGGATTTCAATAGGAGAGAATGTTCTCTTAGTCCATTGCTTCATTCAAAATATTTCTCCGAAATTCCCTTAAAGCATTGTAAATTGCTAAGCTTTATGAGCCACTTCGTGATAGGCAGAGAAACACATCGTGATGGACGGTTCTCAGAGCACTCCTTAAAATGAAGTAAGTAAATTGTCTTTAATACGGGGGTCGATTAATATCCATTGAGTGCTACTGAGTTTCGTTGTAAACCTGAATATCTTCATTTTCCAATTTGATCGCATTACGTTAAGAAATTGCATAACAATTAAAAAGTTTCCTTTGATCGCAATCATACCCGTGGGTCGTTGTGGAAACTAGTTTACTTTTTTTTCGTGTACTGAATATCAGGGCTACGTCTATTACGTTTTACGTGTTGCTAGCAAAGATCTAAAATTCTTAAATACTTGAATAGCGTACTAGTAGTAAGTGAACGTAAGACACGTAAGTAAATGCTGCTAAGTTCTTCGCATAGTAAATATATATAAAATTATTTGGCTGAACTAATTAGATCTGATAAATGAATGCATTTTAATGTGTGTGTGGGTGAATGCTTACACATCCACGTAGGTGCATACGTGATTGGCAAGGCACATGCGTATGTATAGATGCACATATATATTTGTAATTATAATTACGTACAAATAATGAAGATTTTTATTTAGATAAGTAGCTGTTTAAATGATTGACAAGCTTAACTAATAACAACAATTGTGCGTTTTGTTTGTTAGACACAATTTTATTACTTAATTTCACCGTTTGCATGAAGAAAACATGAAAATGTTTTTGTTGTTTCCGTAGCAGTTTTCTTTTTCTCATAAGGTAATTAAAGTGTAATTAGGAATGCATCCGTTTACCTATATTTGAATTCTTCTTATTATTGTGGCAGATTCCTTTTTTTTGTCAGTGAACTTTTGTCGCTTATGGTGTGCCGTCCTCTTATCGATCCCGCCGTTTTTCTGTTTCAGTGCGGGCACTGGTGCGCTTGGTGTATCCTGTTGTCAATCTGTCCTGTTTTAGCTGCATGTAAGCAAGCTTGAAATGGACTTGAAAAAGTGAAAGGAGTCTATTGAAGATCGACAGGTCAGTCTTGATTCGAGTTTGGCTGCAACCTATTACCATGTAAGGGGAAGGGAAATTTCTGAAAAAATTCCATAAATGGAAATCAACTTTTCCTATAACTAAGGCTTAAAAAGATGAGTAATTAAAGAAATTTGTTATCTACACAAATGTCAAAAGACATTGCAATGAAATATTGGATCTATCAATAAGGTAAACAGGTGGAACTGGCGCGGTCGATATGATTCGTTTAATTTCAACTGCAAATGTTAAAAACTAAATTAGTCATTAAAGTTTAACTAATATTTTAATAAGTGAACACGAAGATGTACAGTGCATTAAATGCAGCGGTTCCTGTTGTGACAATTTATTTTAATTAAAAGTTATCGTCACGTTATATTTCATGTTCTGTTCTTGTTATCTAGTCGTTGCATTTGTAACATGTTCTATTTAAACTCCTACATGTCTGTCTCTACCGGTGTACGAAAATACACATATATGGCAAGCGTGTGTATGTATGCATGCATGTATGTAAAAAAGTTGCTTTGCCATATCACCTGAAATACATTAAACATGGCGTGTCTAATTATTATTGGATGTTATTGTTGTTGTTGGTTTTTTTTTTCTTTTTTTTTTTAATAGTTTAGGACAATATCGTTCAGATTTCCTTTTACGTCTTACGATAGCAAATTGCATTGTGAGTGTAGCTTGCTTTTGTGGGATTAAAGCGAAAAAATAAATAAATAAACAAGCCAGTAATTGCTAGGACTGATCTCCGCCCATTGCAGTAAGCTAATTACAATTGAATTCTTTCTAATATTTATTTAGCTTTTAAGTTTTGTTAGCAAACGAGTTAAATATTGTGAAGAGAATAAATATTCTTTTTCAGGCCATATCGGGTCGGCCATTTGCATCCGTGCATACTTGCTTTGAATTATGAAAATGCCTTTTTGCCTTTCAATTAGCGTATTGACTGAGAGCTGAACCAAAGGAAAATTCATTATGTGAGTATTTGGCATTGTGGATACTACTGGCTCAACCATCAACGGCCGTCATGTCTTAACTGTTTTCATTTGACGTTTGACGTCCCTGCTAACGACCAACTGCTACTAACAGTTAAAGCGAATTCTGAAGTAATAGAAGAACAACAACTAAGAATTTTCTATGTTCTCTTTCGACTTTTGCTGTCGCTTTGGATCATGGTTGGGCTTTTTGATTTCTTTTGGTTGTTTATGCTTTCTTCGTGCTAGGTTTTTGGCAACAATATGTGTGTAATAATTAATTCTTGTACGTTTTTGCCTACGGGTAAAAATAATTAAAAATAATTTTTAGATAGCTTTCCTTGTCTATAAATTAAATGAATGAAATGAATGAAAAATAGTAAAAAACGCAACTCGTATAAATTGTGTAAATTTATGCCTACAACAAAATCGCACACAACAAATTTTTATGTTTCTTACATGTTTTTATTAAATAAAATTCATGAGGCAGCCCAACGAGACTTATTTATGTACGAGCTTATTGGCTTTAACGCATATCTTTATACACAAAGCATATGTTCATAAAAAAAGCTTTAGTTGTTAGTGCATTGAAATTTGTATAAGCATTTAATTGCAACCAGAAGTTCCCACTCTTTCTTCACGCGACAACATTTCATATATTAAAGAATAGTTTGCTCACACACAGCAATTGTTGATATAAGAGTTAAGCGCTTGTGCGACACAGGCGACAGACCATCTCACGTTTGTGCGGATGTATGTTACTCCAAAATTGACTTGGTTTTTATATGTGCGAATGTACGTTATACCCAGAAGGACTTTCGATAGACCCCATATTATTGTACAGATTGTTTGGGAATCATTGTCTAAATCAGTTTAAGCTTGTCCATCTGTCAGTCTGTCTGACCCCTGTCCGCATATATTTTTACTTATTATAATAAAATTTGGTACGTTGACATGGATTGACCCAAGGATGAAGGTCTGCAAAGATTGGAAATGATATTTTGAAAATATCTCGAGAAAAGTTATTGAGCAATAGAACATCGACATATTAAATATTTGATGAGAATCTTCAAAATAATGTAAGGCATTAGGCAAATTGCAATCATCTCAACGTCAGTTGGGTGGATCTTATATAAGTCTTATATAAGTCTTTTACACGCAAACAAGCATTAACACTAAGGAGAGAGTGAAGTGATTTCTTTCTAACTGTAGCTAGAATCCATAGCACAGTTTTACATGACTAATTTGTTCAGGCCGTAAGACAAAAACTTACTTTATACCTAATAAAATCTAATATTAATTTTTCCGATATGTTGCGTCATTTCTCTTTAGAACGCAATATAAATAATTAATAATTTACTTGCACAATAAAAACTAAAAATTTTAGAAAGCAATTATGAGTTATGATATACCAGCAGTATTGAGATCAAAGTCTACGATCTAAAACTATTTCATTTATTATTAAATTTTAGTACAATTAAATAACCATAAAATTGTTAATTTTAATTGTATTCTTCATGAATTATTCATGCACACATAGACATATGTTTATAATTATACCAAATATTTATGCAGCAACTCGAGCGACTGTGTATGGAAATTTAGCCAAGTATTAACTTTTAATCAATCGTAATACATATTACGTTTAATGGCATAATAATTTTAAAGATCTTTTTATATTTAATTTCTTCTTATTAGAATATTGGCGGCTAAAATTCTTTGATCAAAAATCAGATCATCGGTAAATAGGAATGCAATACATGAAAGCGTACGGCTCAGTCGATTTCAACATTGAATGCATGCTATATATGGTTTCTGAAAGTTATTACTATATGCTATAAGAATTAAAGCTATTGCAATTTCTACTGATAAGTGAGAATAGGAAACTGATATACGGTTTGGAGTAAGTATTCTTACCCCAAACAGCTGTAAATATAAAAAAGAAGGATTTTCTCTTAGTCGTGGGTGAGTTAGTAGTGCGATGAAGACAGTTTTCCAGCACATTTACTTACAGTACTGACAACTAGTTTTAAAAAATTGTATATTACTTCGCAAATTCCATTCACAAGGCGACGAAGGACGAATGGAAGACGAGAAAATAAAATCGATTCAACCCATGAATATTACTGTCAGTTGTCAAATATGAATGTTTCCTACCCTCGAGTTAAGTGTAATACATTTCACATATATATATATATATATATATATATATATATATAGTTAACGGCGATAATTCAATTTTCCATTTTATGAACATAACACAAGATGTAACTTGCTTCACATGTTTATTGCATGATGTTATTTGATTTTTGTAATTATTTTGTCGATCAGATGGTGTTCGAAGATATTTTAGCAAAGGCTTGCACTACCCACTTGGGTAAAAATTTCAATAATATCTATCTTAGGCAATATCTTTATTTCGATCAAATTACTTCTTTTATACACACTACAATGGCGGATGAAAGCATACAGCAATTTCAATTAGAACACCAAGGATTTTCAATCCTGTAAGATATATGTAAGTAATTAATTCGCAGACTATTCATTTAGACAGTTGCCTTCATTTACCCGCCTAATCTTTTTCCGTTGTGTCAACTCTCACTGTGTTAAAAACTTAAAGAGAAAATGAAAAGTTCCCGGTCGAATTATGTTCTTAGTCACTGTTTACAATTAAAGTTGTAGCTAGAACAAGTCTACAAACACCCTTGCAGACACAAGAATCCATTTTTAAAGGAAAAAAACGGTAAATTTAAACGTTGAAGGCTCCATTCAAACGTAGTCGTTTTGGGCGGACGGACATACTTGCAACTAGTAAAATAGGTTTGGAAGTGAAGTCCTTACCATACATTATTAAGGAGGTCTTGCAAAGCTCTATAGAGAACGTTTATGGCAAAAAATTTTAATAAAAAATTCTAATTTCTCCAAAATCTCTCCACAAAGTAACTTTGCAGTGCAAAAGTTTTAATTCTTTCAATTTCGAACATTTTCATTATTGCAATCGTTCTTGTCCTCCGTAGGCAGAAAAGCTTTTTTTCTGCGATTACGTATACCTAAATAGTAGGGCCGGTTGCATCAGCTGGTTCAGTAATGCGGTTTATGTATCGTACGCACGATCATCAGATATTTTTAAATCTTACAACATAAATAATTTGCTGATTATAAATTCCCTGACTGCAATTGTAAAAAAATTAGAAAAATAAAAAAGTAGAAAAATTAGTCCGATTATAAGCTACGTAGCCAAGCATATAGAGATAGTTTGGAATTACAAGTCGGTTTTAACCGTAGAAATTGTTGTCTTTCCGTCAGCTGTGTTTTCTCTTTGCTAAGTGTCATCGCTTTGCTGAACTTGTAGCAATCATGAAACTTTAACTGATATTCACTGATTAAAGCTTGTTTCAGTATCCAATTAACCTTTTGCCAGTAATTTAAGCACGATATCTCTCTGTGGATGCAAATGAATTTTTCTTTTTTCATATCATTTTTTGCGTGCATCATATATTATGCGTTCATTATTTGATCGCATATATTCAATAATTGATCATCTTCTGAGGGGCTGATCACTAAGCAGCCATTGTCATACGGCACGTACACAACGTATAGCTCTGTCTGCTGATGAGTTTCTGGTTAAAGCGTAACAGAAGTAGTGAGGTCAGTTGTTCGTGGTGAGAATTTTAATAAATTTCCATATCATTAGCACAGTGCAAGCATAATCAGTACACAAGCTCTCGCAACGAACAATCAATCTCACAATTGCGACATGAACGCTTTAGTACGTAATGAACATGCACACATTCAAATATATGAGGCTTGTGTATTGAATTTAATCACAGAAAACGGTAACGGTTGTAGACAATAACACAATAATACAATAACAACATTAGCTAGCCAGTAAACGTGGAAATTATGTGAAACGAAAAATATGATTGAATGTGCTTTGAGGTTTGTTGTCGGCCGTGTTGTGTTGTATATGTATATGACTATATCTGTTTATCTGGTCAGCACAGTTGCTGGCGCATTTTCGTCAGAGTGTGGCTTGTTAAGATTTACCTGAATAGATATATTGATTATGATCGTTAATGTTAGTTAGTTGGCTACTGTTTGGTTGGGTGGTGTAAATGCAAAGCAAAAAAGAAGAAAAAAAAGAACTGAAAGAAAGGAAAAAGATATCGTTGCTTTCAGACAAATTGGATTTGCGCAAAGCACGTACGTGTGCAAATCGGTTTATAATCATTCAAGGACAGACAGACCGAGCAGCACATACCAGAAAATTATTTTATTGCATATATCAAGAAAGAAATACAAAGTTACCGAAACGAACTGAAGTTGCCTTTTTTAACTTCTGGTCTTGTCGCGGTTTCTTGTTTCTTATGCGCATACGAAATTAACGTAATGCAATCACAACATAAAGTAGATTCCAATTCATAATTTGATGGTTGCTACTGGGATTGAAATTTCGTTATTATGGTCATTTTATTGCGATGCTGGCTTGGCAACGTCTGTTGTTGCATGTTGCCTGTTTTACATTTTCCGTTTACCGATACCTTGGACACTTATGCACTTAGGGCGGCTCTTGTTGGTTTGCTTGGCAGCATTTTAGCGCCACACAATTTACGAAATTAACGTTAATTTTAAAAATTTTCTTATTCTTATAATTATTTTCGGCCGAAGTGAAAGCATTCAACTCTTTTGAGGTCTTTGCTCAAGCAAGGTTTTTGCTAATTTCTCCAAAGTTTCTGCGTGTTCGCGTATACATAAAATTTATTAAAGCCAATTTACATACAGAAAGAAAATCTACCTTTGATGTACTTCTGTATTTGTTTACAACACATTTTAATGGCCGTAGGGCTTGTTTGTAATTCTTATGTAAACTACACAGCGGAGTTTTCTGTTTCGCTGATAACGCGATTGTTTACTTTTGAAGGTTAAAAATTATTCCTTACTGAATTTTGCTTCTGTTTATAAGAAATATTAGACGGAAGACTAATCGAATAAGTCCAACAAGTCCAAATATTTATTAAAACCCATTCTCCCATTGCAATAGAAAATAATGTGATTTTCATGTAGCTATCGCTAATCGTCCAAAATATATACAATTTTCTTGGTTAAGCCTTCTTCCAGATTAAGTTCAATTTTCGGAAAAATATATTGCGATTCTTCGATACATCTAACGGTGCGGCATTCGTTAAGAATTATCGTTAGGGCGGTATCATGTTATTGCTTTCGTTATCGCAAAATCAACCAAACTTCAAACATGAAATCAAATAGAAATGTCACGTTCTAGGAACACGTATTCAAAATTTCCATTCTTTCGCAAGCTTAAGAATACCTTACCTTGATCTTCATCAAAATTTTTGGTCGAAAGTTGAAATAACGCATCTAGGGGCGTATCATTTGGTGTATTTGAATTCTTGTTCCTTTTCTTCGCGTCACTATCCTTCACAGTTTTATCACACTTTTCACTTTTATCAAAAGACTCCTTGCGATTAACACTGTCCGCTTCATCATTTTCATCACCAGCAACGTTAACCTCTGGCGAACAGCAATGACTGCCAGGTGAACTGGAACGCGATCTTTCCGAGCCATCTTCAGACGGTATAATATTGGGATCCATGCTCATTTGTCGTAGGAGTTGAGCCTGCGCTTGAAAGTGCTCCTGTAATTGCCTTTGATAATCCCAAGCTAATCGCTGTTCGTAGTGTAACAATGCCGGAGAAAGGAACGGATGTAAAGTTAAAGGTGAGTGGGCATTCGGATGGTTTGGCAGAACCGTATGGTCCCAAGGTGTTGGCACCACTTTATGTACACCTGGTAGATCTAGCGTTGCTAAAGGTGACGAGCCTGACGGCGGTTGCAGACGTTCCGCTATCAGTTGGACAGGTAAGAATGTTGCTTGTGGAATATCTGATCGCGATACCAACGCGGGTGACAAGGATCTAGAAATCGGTTTAGAAGACGAAGTTTCTGGATGTTCTTCTTTTTTGCCAAGAATGTCAGCTATAGAAAAACTCTTTACTCGCTCAATGGTTGACTTCCTACGTGCTGGAAAATTTCCATGAGCGGAAGTTGGCGAATTTATTACCGCGCTGCCACTCGGACGCAGTCTTTTCATATGTAGAGCGTGCAAACTGGACAAAGGAACGGGTGGCGGGCTAGGCGACCCCACGGAAATCTCCGACATAGCTGGACTGTTAGGACGCATCATGATTTTCGCCAATGAGTAAACGAACAAATACCGCTTAACACAAGTGCATCGAATTCATTAGATTTGCTTTTGCTTGCATTAGTAATTTGCGTTTTAGCTTAAGTTTAGTTCACATTCTTTTTTCGTAACGCGTCTATTATCACTCATGTTTGTGCAATGAGACATTTACGTACATATGTATAAATAAAAATATGTTAATACTATTTAAATTATCGCTTCACTTATCGCAATATGGCGAGTCTCTTCAATGGCCTATTTTAACCGGTTAACAATATTTGTAAACGAATTGCAACAGCAACAATATGTTTTTATCTAAAGTAAGGTATTGCGTCGGCAAAATGTATTCATAACACAAACAAAACGCAAATATATGGCTCGTGGCGCCCGTACTACTCGCGAGAGAACAACTGTAGTCGAACATTTAAGAAAACAGCGAGTTGTATGTTGGTCCGACCACTTCACGGGCATGTGTGTGGGTATACAAAAAACGGGTTTTACGGTGCGAGTAAATGCGTTTGTGTATATCGTTCACCACTATTGATGACGTCATAGAGTCATAAAAAAATTGTATATCTTATTGGATTTTTATTTTTGTTTTTATTTTTCTTTCAAACCATGCAGATGTGGAGAAAACCGGATTATTTACTTTGAACATTAAAACCGTCTGGATAGAGTGAGTACACTAGTGTCAGCAGCCAATCACAAGTCTTCCTTCTTTTCAGAAAAATGAATCTCTTCCTCTTTTTGCCAAAGAGGGAGTAAGCCAAACAATCACAAATCAAGCAAAACTATCTGCAAATAAGGATTGTGTGTTAGGACTGTCAGCAAAGTGTCATTAATTTGTTTCCATTTGACGTTGACATGTTCTCCTTCTTTACCTCTATGGAGTGCTCTCTCTTTTACTATTTTCTACTTTTAAAAGATGAGCTTGCTCTTATAAACGAGCATACACACAATCGGGCAAATCCATAGATATGCACCACATACATGCACTGCAAATATTTAATGGGTACCCTTGATATGAGCGAGGTGGTGTTTACGTTTTGTACTTTCTACTTGGTTGCATGCGTTAATTGTTGTAATTGTGCCGCCGTCGCTTGCATGCTTCTATAATTTTGCTTTGCCGTAACTTCCCTGTTTCTTCCATTTCCACGTCCACGTTCATCAACTTGTTATTTGTTTTATCTCGCTCTAACTACGAGCAAAGAGTACATAGGTTATCTCTGTCATTGAAATGCGCTAGTCATTTATATTGTTGGCGTTGGTGCGATTGTCACTGGGTAACAACGTCTAGTTGTGCTAGTTGTGTCGTTGCTTTGGCGGCTATTTGTGTCTTGATGTATTTGCTGACTGCAGCAATTTGCAAAACTGTTTAATTTCATAGGTGTTGTTACATCTGCAAGCTTCGTCGTCCGTCGTTGCATGCCGTACTTGTTCCTCTCCCACAAGCGTCATTGTGTGCGCCTTTGAGTATGTCTGACTAAATCTAGCGTGCTAAGAATGCAGTTGTGCTCCTAAATTGATTGCAGTAAATCACATTTGTTTAAATAATCTTTTAAAGCCAAGCGTACACAAATAGTTTTTTTTATACCCATTCCTTCCACTTCTGGCATCATCGCGGTGAATATTTTTACAATATTCTTTTACAATTGTGTCGGTTTCTTTTTATCCCTTAGTAGGTATCATTTAGACTTGTCGAAATTTATGCATAGCATGCAAATGTCGACTTAATTTACTGTCTAACATGACATATATACTTATGGCACTCGGAGTGTTCTATCGCTTGTTACAACATTAAATAAAATTATGTAATGACGTAGATTTGGACATACATGGGGATATATCCAAGCAATTGCATGCACATATATATAAATATATATGCGTTTGCGTTTATATACAAAATATATATCGATTAAGAGTTTTCCTATGTACAGATATTAAGTATCACATACATGTTCGTTAGTTGATTTCTTGTGTTAGTTCGTAAAAAAAAAAATTGTTCCTTTTTCACAAAGTTAATCAAGACAGCTCGATAACAATGGCAGGAAATGTCTGGTGCTTGTTCGTATGATTTTAAGCTAGTCTTTGTTCATCTGTTTGTTTTTTAAAAGGATCTAATTGCCTCTGCTTCTCTTCCTATGTAATTATTTGTCAAATGCACTACAGTTGTCTTAATTTGCATTTTAAATGCCCTGCTGTTTATATGACAACATAATTGGTTTGGCAAAGAATAAAGCGCAAATTAGTTACCATATACCATATCATTATATATAATGACAATTTTATGTAAGTTATGTGCAATAATTATATTTATTTTTCTTATGTACGGTTGCTACCATTTTTTCATTTTCTTATTATTAACGACATTTTGTATCAGTTTGTAGAAAATAAACAAGAATTACAATTTTAGACCACAGAAAGTTTGTATCTGATGCACGCTACACATTTTTTCGCAAGTCAAAAAAAAAAAACGAAACTCACGTTCCGTCGAATCTGAATAGTCGCTCCATTGAAAAGATATAAAGGAAAGCAGATAAATATTAATAAACACCAAAGCGAGACATATGGCGCAACCAAGACTGAATTGATTGACTGATGATCAAAAGCATATCTTGGTCTTTATTTTAGGCATTAAAATGAAGGGTAAAATGATTTAATATTTTTTTTTGTTGTTATGAGGAAAATAAAAGGTTGATTTAAATGTTGATATAAAACTAAAGTTATTTGTTATAACGTCTTTTTTAAGCAAAGTGATCGGCTGATCATTTTGCTTCTATAGGTATTAATATGCTTCGCACACGTAGGAGAAGGTGAGGTGGCGTTTAATGGCGCATTTGGTGCCGATCAACCTCTGACAATTTGGTGAAATCGGGCTCTTCTGATAACTTTTAACGTTTATTAAATGTGTAGAATGGACTCATTTCACATTCCACATATATCATTTCATACTGTGTGTATCTTAATTTGACTCTCATTATATTCACCTTCCCACGCAATGAAGTAACAAAAAAAAAATGAAGACGTGACATAGGATATTTATTCTTGTGCGTGCCTTCTTTTTTTTTTTGTGTCTATATAATTAGTTTTGTAAATTTCTATAACCATTTTGTTGACTTTTTGAAGCGGTACAATTTGAGTTTAACCATGATTAATAAGCAAGATGCCTACATGAGGAAAACACAAGTTTTTTTGGCGATTTTAGAATTTTAACTTAGCTCGATATGTTGGTTCCGGAGATTTCACAATTGTTTTAGTCCAAATAGTAACTTTTGTCGAGCAGTTCACCAGACTTGAAAATCAGTCGCACGAGGAATTTTTTTGTTTATGACCAACTTTGCCATTGTGTACCTTATGTAGTGAATATGCTGATATTTCTTAGCAAACATATGGACCGGCGTGAGAACGGTTCGTATTTTTGGCCTCTGTCATGAAAACTTGACCGACAAATGGTGACCGAACTTTACGTTAAAGTGATAGCTCCTAATATCATTTTTAATATAATTTATGTAAACTTATTGTCAGCTAATAAATAGGCTATGAAGGGATCTGTAGTCTGTAATAGAAGATTGAATTGAATATAAATTTTCTTATGATGCTTACCATGCCACCAAGAACACTCACGTAAGATTCCTACTCTTGTTGTTGAATTAATTTACTTGAATCCAAAGCGCTGAATGAAATGAAAATGGGTGTGTTCGTTCTAGGAGTGCACTTAGAACAAACGAAAAATTTGCACTTGAAATGAAAGAGCAATTTGTTTACCAATAACTTCCTAACTATAGCAAATGTCAGCTCGAATGGGCCCCTATTCATAAGATATACTTTAAAGTGCAGTTAAGAAAATATGATTTAATTTAGTCGGTACCTAAGACTCGTTACAAAGCGAATCTTAATCAATCTTCAATAATTATGCATATTCTTTTCAAACTGTAATAATAATACATTGATCCCGTATTCAATTGTCAATCATAATTAACTTCACCTCAGACATATTTCAACATATTCTTGTTTCAATCAGTCATGCTAAATGATTTTTGCGGATTCATACAATGAATAATGAATGAGAAAAAACATGTTTTGTTTCCAAATATTCGCTGTGTTTCTTTCTCTCTCCTATGTCGGCTCTCCTATGTCTTCTTTGGAGCGCGATGAGTATTTGACAGCTTTATGCTTATGATTTATCGTTGACGTCTCTTTTTCGGGGTTGTTGCATTGCATTTTATTAAATTGTCATAAATAGCGAAAAGTAATGTGCTAAGCAAAATAGAAACGCGTGCAGCTGGCTGAACGAGTTTCAAAATCCAGGGTTGATTTTAGGACAATTTCGAGCAAGAAAGCCATTTATAGATTGGCACTTCATTATTTTGTAATAAAGCTATTTATATATCTGTATGTCTGTACAATAGCAATTGGTCACGCCCCTCAAGGGTTTGTTTCGTTTTGCCCAATAAAGGTCGTCGCTTATTTCCGTTGCGCAAGGGCAAAATCAGCACAAAATGAATTTATATTAACTGTTGAGATTATAACGGTCCTTATAAGAAACCCCGACTGTATCGATATTCTTGATTGAGAGTTTCTGCTCTCTTCTCATCAATCGACCATGTCGTGTTCGTTTGTATAATTAACACTTTTACTGTTTACAAGTGATCTCTAGCAAATGGTTAAAATTGTTCTTATTCTTAATGTATTAACAGCTGTCCACGTCAGCGTCCTTCAGCTGCTTTATAGTGTGACGAATGTGTGCTTCTGTCATATTGACGATTGTAATTATGAATCTGTCAGTGCTGAACGTATGTTCGGAATCAGGTGATCATTATATATCGGCGCTGATCGCATTGATCGCTCCGATCGCGAAATGTCCGCAGATGTTATTTCTGTTTTCTCTTTGCACACACATTAATATAGTGCTAAATGTTATAAACTAAATATTAACATTATGATAACCGATTACATGCCTAGCACGCACCTGTAAAATGTAAACGAACGTGTGAACGGCAGACATAAAAATTTTGTGCATGTTATTGTTGCCCTTGCTCGCATGACGGTTGCCATTTATTGCGGTAATCTAGGCGCATTCAAATGCTTTCCTCTCCTCCTGCCTGTAGCGTGTCGCCATCTTTTGCTTTCTCTTTAAGTATTATTAGAGTCAGATAACTTTGGATTTTACCAGACTAATTTAAAGTAGTCTCCTTACGATCCTAGTTAAATATATTTTTTTTGTTTTTGTTTTTCCTGTTTTTTTCTTAACTGCTTTTGTTCATATCATTTCTTCTGCTTTGGCGGTAAACAAGATCACACGCAATTTAAAAAAAAAAACAACATCGCCGCCAGCAACATGCAAACTAAAACCACACATGCGCAAACCTCTGTAAGAAAACCTTCATGTATGTTCGTACTTGTTTAAGCACACGTATGCTATCGCTTTTTGTAGATCTGTGTAAGTCATGCTCGTCAAGTCATTTATTAGAGTGCGAGTGCGGTCTGTGGTCGATTCGATGCTCTGTGTTACCTCAGTGTGCCTCATATTGTATGCAAAAATGTTATTCTTGTGTTTTTATGATTTGGTTGCATTATGCATTTACTTAATGATCGTTGCTTGACATGCCGTTAAGGTGGCAAATGACATTTTTTTTGCTGATTTTTTCACCTTTTTCCTTCTCTTCTTATGATATTCTTTAAGAACAAAAAAGATTAAATAACATCAAGATTTAACACAATTATGTGATGGTTCCTCATCTCTCATGCATGCATATTTGTCCCATTATTTTATATGTATACGTTTAGAAAGAGAAACATACACACATTTAATAGCATTGGACAGATTTGTTTATGATACCGTTTGCTTGGAAGGTAGCAATTTGTGAAACTTGTCTTTTGCTTTTATGACATGTTGACGGTATGCTAGCTGATGTCAATCAGTATCATTATTATCCTTAGACTTGCATCAAAACATTTATATATAGACGACCAGACATGGATTTTTTTTTAGTTTATGTCAGTCCATGTTTTCTTTGCAAAATGAAATTTTGAAAATCAAGCTCTGAGAACGTGTCGGTACCGTGACATCCTTGATATCAACGTGGAACCACTTCACATATTTGATGCGCATTAATTAATCTTACTTTTGACTATACGCCTAGCCTGACAGGAGCTCCTAACTTTATACAACAAAGCTGCCTTTCTCATTCAATTCCGTTCATTGGAACATACTGCCATATTCACTAAGGCCTCAGAGAGAAGGAATTATTAATGTCTATGTCTTTCAAAGTTTTTGACTTCTGCGGTAGAGTTTTCACTAAAGCCGATAGCCTTAGAAGCTAGCGTTTTAAGGCTTTAGTCTTAGAATTTAGTCTCTGGGTAAATCAATAATAATAATAACTTCTCACTTAACTTATCGATAATTTTTGGGATATAAAAAAATTATATCAATGAATTGAAAAACCTACTTGGCAGCAATTTTTTAAAGCGTTCTCTTACAGAAGTCTTTAAAGCCCTCAAAGCTTGTTTAAATCGCACGATTGATATACAAATGATTTCAGTACTGTTTATGATAAATCAGGGAAGATTATCAGTAACCAAACCAGTAGCTGCTATATTTGCAGCCGCTGGCCATTCTTTGAGGTTTTTTTCCTTATATGATATTTTATGCAAATTTGAAGATTTTTTTTTAATGGAAGTAATTGACAATCAGTAGTCATTTTAGATATGCTTACAAACCACTAAGAAACATAAATATTCAGTAGGAAGACGTGTAATGTCGTTTCAGATGTGGTGTAAGGTAAGACATGTCGTTTGTGTCGTACAAATGTTATGCGGCTTTTTCAAATTGCATCTGTAGAAATAACTGTTATTATGATTTTGTAAAATTGGGGTCTTTAGAAAACTGTTGGGTTCTACCTAAAACGTTTTTGCGTTTTGCCATACTTAGCACTGAAGCGGAGATGCTTACATAATGGCCAAAGATGAAGAGGTTTTGTATTTTTTTTCTGTTTTGTATATTCATTTCCATTTAGATGAGGAATCAGATCGAACAGAACTTTCATATAATCTTTTCTTCAGTTCGAATCGGATTTTTGTCATTTCTAGTCAACAAAAATCTGAGTTATTAGGTATCCAAGCATCGCTCCAAAGAGGGTATGGCTTCCATACCTTTTTTTACCTCACTTTTGAGTAAAAGAAAATGAGTAAATGTATTTACCTTAATACTAAGCATAAAGAAATTAACCACAACATCGTGTGTGTTCATCGCTGAAAAAAGTTTAAGCTGAGAAAAGAAAAAAAAACTGTTGAAGAAAAAAGTTGAAACTCATTGCAAACATCATTTTACGCGCAGCAATGCCATTTCCTTCAGCAATTAAGATACTGAAAAGCCACCAGCCAACACTTAACGATTAGCATCATTATGAGAAGACAGCGGCAAAAAATCAAAGTAGAAAAGGAAAGAGAGAAAAAGAAGAAAAACACCAAAGAGAGGAGTATACGCATGTAGTCTCCTGTATTATTAACATAAGAAAATAATGTTGCCAAGGAATCATTATTCAGATTTGTTTGCTTTGGTTCCGCCTTGTAAACGTGATTTGAGAAAGTAAACCCAAATTGATTCCGTTTATGACATTAAAGAAATTACTCGTTTGTATTAATTGAAGAAACCAATCGGCTTCGACCGAATTTTTTACTACCCCACTCCGGGTGTACATATATTTTTTTGTTCATTTACCTATTTATCTATTTATTTATGTATACATATGTACATTAGCACGATATTTGTTTGTTCCATTCATTTTCTGAATATACGTATAGTTCATCGTATTGTATACGTTGTACGTCATATATATTTCAAAGTAGAGACCGAGATAAATTCTAGGACTAAATTCTTAAAGCGCGTGCATATAAAGACTATCGGCTTTATTGAAAACTCTACCGTACGTTCGAGATTTCAACACACGACTTTTGAATTGTTAGTCGAGGTACTTTGCCTACCCGACCATTTAGACGGATATTTCAAATAATATTTCTATATAAGTGATTGTAATTCATAGGTAAAAGTAGAAACCATTCATCCATACATATGCGCTTTATTCGCTTATGGCTTTTGACAATTTTTTCAAAATAATTTAGGTTGACGATGAATATAGGTATGATTCATACGGCCGTCCGATTATATGTTTTCTCGTGTAGATATATACCAGGAACCGCGAAGGAGACTTGCTGGCCCACCACTACTAATTCCAGTGAAGTTTACCATGACGCTAGTGAAGCGTTAAAATGTGCGAAATTATCATCGCGTCATTCATTTCTTTATACACAAACCAATCAGCGTCAGTAACGCTACATATTCTTCATGTGAAGACTTGGCCTTTTCGTCTACTGTTAATACTTTTTCTTTTACGACTGTGGCTCCTGGCAACCCCGGTTCGCGGTAATTAACTTTGCAATCTTTTACTTAACAAATTAAAAGATAAAAAGAGACAAAAGAGACGGCATATCTCGTATCACTTGAGAGATTACAACAATTACGTATGTTTAACTTATCTACTGCCGTATGTGTGCTTATTAAAAATTGGGAGGAATCGCGCTCATTACAATGCGATCATCGGATTGTACTTTCTTTTGATTTGACGTGCCAATGATGGTTAATACAAAACTCATTCAACAAATTATACGATTTTGTTAAATTTATATATGAATTTGTTATAATGTATCGGTATGTATGTATACGTTGAAAGCGGCACCTTTTTGAAATTTTCAAAGGTCAAGAGTTAATCCTTTCTACAACATATTTCCCGCATTTATCAATAATGTTGCTTCCTCTATAGCTATTCCGTTTCGGCATGATAGGTCTCTCAAAGGGTTCTTTAAAGTTTCTTTACATTTGATCATGAATTTGAGTGCTGCCAGCATTGCAATTATTCTTCCTTGGCGAAACCATTTTGTTTACATTAGTTACGGAGTCTACCGTTCGATCCAATTTGGTACGACTTGGTGCCGTTGCCAATGGCACATTCGCATCTCTAAAGAAAACAAACAAAAGGTTTCAGAACAATTCGAGGGTTTTGCAATAAGTTAATTTAGCTGTGTTTTTGTGAAGGCACACAAATCTTTTCTCTCCTGCCTACCACTTGCCCCCAAACATAATCCAAAAAAGAGCTCGTGTGAAAAATCCCTCTTGAATATTGGTAAAGCGAAGGTCGCGTTGGAGATCATCCTAAAGCACGTGATATTGGGATTAGTGCAATTGCAAAAGCGGGTCTATTCGTTTATATGCGAAAGCGTCTGAGAAATATCGAAAACAGAAGAAAATTAAATACAAAATACTTGGAAACTCCCAAGACGGCATTTAGACACTACGAAGTATGTAAATAGAGCTTTCAATGGCATTCCTTCGAAAGATAATGTCCTCCCAATTTCTTATATTCACCGTCGAAGTATGGCTATATATTTACAACAGTCAGAAGGCAACTTCAGGGACTCTGTCAAGTAGGTGTGGTTTTGAATTAGTATTCAAAATCAATTGATTTTTGAACTTAGAGCTAGAAGGTTTTATGACGTTGTGCAGGTTAGTAAGCGACCAGCTTTGGAATAGACCCTGTACTGGATGAAAATTGTAAAAGAGAGCCTTAAAAAGAAAAGGACATAATTTCTTATTGTACTTTTATTTCATAATTAATGATCATTTAAGAGCACAGAGCTAAAATTAATATGTGAGTTATTCTTAGATGACCTTGCAATACGTAGTGTTCGAAATCACATAATCATGATCATTAACTTGTGTGCATGTACGTCCGTTTGTTCGTGCGTATGCTAAGCTCGGTGTGGTCCAAGGGTGATCAGCAAAACTAAGTGAGTTTTGCTTATATGCATATATACATGTACACATATCATTATGTACATGTATATATATACCATTAGTAACATATATCATACGTACAGAATCAATGGGTATTGTTAATTTTCCTACTTTTTGCTGGCAACATCAAAACACAAACCAAATGAGTTGTTATATGAATGATCACATGGATCATAAGCTTTAGTATATGTTAGCTTTAAATATATGTTAGTAGTGGTCCCGTAGTAGTGGAAGTAGAGTTTATGTGTTTTGTTATACAAATGTTCGACAGAAGAGAATGAATGAGAGAGTAAGAAAGATCGAGAGAGAGAAATCGAGAGTATATAGAAAGAAATGTATGAATAAAAGACATAATGACGGTGCAGTGCATCGATCAAGCCGGTTATTGTGGTTGTAAAAGAGTAAAATGAAGAAAGTTAAAAGATGTGCGAGTAGAGTGCAAAATATGAAACACATTTATTGTGTGGCAAGGTATGATGCTTTATACGTGTACGTATGCGCGTGAGTAGCATCAAAGTTATGCCAAACACTCAAGCCTTAGGTGTCGGCTATAAGCTAATTGGAAGTATGTTCAAAGGTACCGCAAAGAAATTAAGAATGAGTTACCAATTTAACGTTTATATCTCTATTGCATATAAGAGGCAACTCTCGCGGTATTTGTAGATGGATGCGTGTATGTGTCCGCGCGTGTATGTTAAAGTAAAATGACTGACTACCAACTTTATATATATCTGACCAACTGACTTATTCCCTAATAATAAAGGATCGTCAGTTAAAAGCACAAAGAATCGAAATGGTTTAAGTGCACATACATATATGTGCACATTTGTGATGTTTGTGCGCACATATCGATATTAACATCGATTGCAATGTTTTTTGAAACATACCACACCAATGCTTGGGGATGATGATAATGACGATAGTGTCGATTATGTATGTTTCTTGACGTTAGGCATAGCTGATGAAGCAGCAAAGACTTATCCATATACACATAGACAGTGTGCGCCCAAGATCTATATAATTATTCACTTAATCATCATTGCGTGGAATACAAAGTTTAGAAAAGCCGTTTTGCTAAGAGAATTACTTAGTTCTTATTTGATCTATATGTTGCGCTGAATAAATTTGTTCGCGTAGCTGTGGGAGGCCAGCAAACCGTCTCAGTGCTGAGAACGGGTTTTGCTGATCAGAGAAGCTCTGCCTTACTGAATGCGATTTGTCATTGCAATCTAATGAGCTTATGATTTAATTATGCGGTATGTACGTGTCTTGATTTATAAAAAAACATCAATTATTCACAACACAAACCTCCTAAGCATACGCGAGTACTAATTGTCATCTTTAATAAAAATTGTTTTACGGATGTTCGCCGTGTCGTGAGTTTTTATACCCTGCGACATTCGTGCTTTAAGGTACATTAAGTTTGTGCGAAGGTTTGCAACGCCAAGAATGACCTGAGATAGATCGACACTATTATCACGATCGACGCGGAACCATTTTCTGCGTACATTTAACCATGTTGGTTTCTCGGATTGTCTGTCCACCAGTCCTCCTAACATTTGTCTACGTATTTCATTGGCCAATTCTTTCATTCTGCTCCTCTAAGATTATTCCTGCGAAAGCAAACGTTTTCAGGACACAGAGTCCATTCTTTAATGTCAAACACGAAAACAAGCGCCTAATAGTAATCTGACATAAGAATCGATTGTATTAAGTTTGGAGCACCTAGGGCTTCATTGGAAAGCATGTTCTTACTTGTAAAAGAGGCGCTGTATTCTATCGCGGAAATAAATAAGGAATTGTAACGGGCAAAAAGATAGCAGGTATTAAATAGTCGGCATTGCCCGATGATTAAGTTTTTACATGTTTTTGCTTTTGTTTGACTACTGGGTGCGCACCGCTCGTAATGTCTGTGTGCATTGTGAGCATCAAATATGTGAAAATCGTTTGCCAATTTCTCAAGACGGGTATATGTTTTCTTAAGTGCTTCTCATGATTTTGGTTTCCTGTCTTCAATTAACCATTTCCCCTATTTTGCTTTTCGCTGCAGTAATTACATGACTCAAGCGACAAAAAACATTCTTTTTATATTATTTTTCGAAAATTTTAATTGCTGTAATTTTCGATTAAGATACTATAGGGTTTTCCTACTTTCCACGGAAAAAATCTCCTGACTATCATTTAGAGGTCAACTCGCTTCTACTGTAAATGCCGTTCGCATGTGTTGCTCCTTTCGGCTGCTGCTATCTTACTGAACAAATTTTCAATATTTGTGACTTTCTAGGAATAAGTTACAAGTTCTGGGTAAACTGACTTTGTCGTGTATTAAGTATTAGTGGATTTTTCTTCTGCTTTGCTTGAGTTTTAAACTTTTAGTCAACTCCATCTCTTCCTCGCCATCTAATTACTAGAGTTCTAAGATTTTAGGAAAGGTAGAATGCAAAAGGATGGAGTGTCAGTGATTACGATTTTAAAATGATGATTGCTCTCTGTTATGTGCCATTAGAAAAGCACTGGTTTTGGGTGGGCATATAAAACTCTCAATAGTGATTGATATTATTTTCAAATATCAGAAAACATCACTTCAGATTTTTCCAAATCGCCTTGCAGAGATTCCTGGTATTAGAAGTGGAAAGTTATTCCTATTACATGACTTGTTGTTCAGAGCCTTTCATTGATCTGCAGCTTACAATCTGGTATACTTATCGTATTTCGTCTTTGGCCAAAGAAACACATGCGATGCCTTATAAGAGTTTAATCTCGAATTTCAGAATGCATTTCATGGCAAGAAGACTTGCTTTTCTCTATGGAAACAGGACGGGCTCTGTTTAGGGGCATTCGAGCAAAAGAGCAGTGAGACAACAGAAACCAATTGAGAATAGAAAGTCGAAAAAAGATGTTAATACACATATTCATACGTGTCCATACAATTTTGGCTAATTACGTTAAAATTTATGTTTGTTAGAAACATAAAAAAGAAAAATTAATAAATAAATATGAGGAATACAAACTAATAATTTATATAAATAAAAAACTGGTGCTATCGATATTTAAATATATATTCGATTTGAACTTGAGTCTTGAACGTTAATGCAAAGAAATTTATTCATATATTCATTTGTATTTATAGGCAACTAGTGGATATGCAATTAAGAATTAGTCCAAATTTTATAATCACCGGCTTGTTTATGACTGTCACGCAGAGAGTATGTATAAACTATAAAAACTCTTCTTAATATTGTAACAAACAATAAGACCAAATGATATAAAGTCGGTGTTGGCAGTCAATAGATTTGAAAAATGAATCACTCATTACAATGAGGAACAGGTGAAGTGGAAAAGAAAAATCAAAATCAAATCGAAAAAATCTTGTGCCTTGGTGACTACAGCTATCACTTATCCCTAGAGCAAAGCATAAGGATTGAACGTTTGGTGGACATGGCAGTCGTAGTTGCCGGCCTAAGGTGTGTTAATGGAGAGCTTAGCTGCTGCTTTTGAAAAATGTGCAAAATTTCTTTCTTCCTAGAACACGGCTGTTTACTTTGTGTAACAACTTTATAAAGCAAATTGTCAAAATTTGTATTTTTTAATATCACACTCTACGAGATTTTGCTTGTAAAGTCTCCTTTACATAACATTAAGCGCTGTAGTAATTTAGTTTAGAACAAACTATAACCAGTGAAGAAGAAAGTTGAACTTCGACCAAAATTGCTTTATCCCACTTAGCTTGGAATACAGTAGTAGTAGTAGTAGTAGTACGCCGCCAATGCGAAATATGAATGTTGTTTGTACGCGCGCATATTCATTCATATTATAAATCATTTAAATAACCAAGATGAACACACAGACGCACGTAATAAGCGGTAGACAGAGCGGTGTTTGACGGTGTTCGTTGAATTTGATGAATTAAACTTAGAACGTAGCTCTTGGCTAGGCAACCAAGCTGACCAACAACACAGTTAAAGGTGAGCGAGCTTTAGCTGCTACCGTAATCGTTGTCGGTCGGTGAAACATCAAAGTGTTGAGTTAGTAGTTAACCAAGACCCTCTGGCAGCGTTGTTATTGTTATTACAAATTTTATGTTATTTTGTTAGTGTTTGTTGTTGTGTTGCCAATATTAGTCGTTTCTACTGCATATATTAATCGTATTTAAATTCCAGTTTTTCACTTAATCGTTACACTTTAAATTGTGTTATTTATTAACGCACGCATCTCTCTCTGTCGCTCTGTCTCTCTCTCTTTCTCTTACATCATCTACGTAGAACGATCTGTCTGGAATTTGTTCAACAACATTTTATATGACATTACGTAGAAAGAAGACGTTTTCAATGCAATTAAAAAAAAATCAATGATTAGGAGAATAGAGGCTGAAGTGGAGAAGAAGAGCTATTGGATTAAATAAAGTTTGAACAAACTACGAATAGCTGTTAAGTCGTTAAAAATATTATAATTAAGATTGTGTTCCGGATGTTTGTGTGCGTGTACACATATATATATATATATAAGTATATGTGTGTGTGCGTGTGGCTCTATCTGAACACAAGTCAGCTTATTGGTAATGGAATAATAGTTGGAAACCTTTTCTTCTTTAATTACAGACGGGGCCTCAAATTTTTTCAATTAGTAAAGATAACAAAATTACTGCTCCCCGTGCATTTTTGTTTCGCTTCAAAAGGTTTCCTATTATCAGCAGCACGACTTACTATTATTTTGCCTTTTCGTTACACTTAACACAATGATAAACTTATTTTTTATGAACAATAAAAAAGCGGCTTAAAAATCGTTTGAAACTTAAACACCGCCTTGATCAACACTCTTTCTCACCTAATCACTGCCTTTCTTTTTCTTTTTTTTTCTTTATAACGACATTAGCATTGTTTACCATCAATCTTTGATATAATTTCCTTCTATTCCTTTTCTGGCACTTCTGGATTGATTTTTATTGTATGGCTTTGTCGATGAAGTGACTTCTTGCTTTCTTTTGTAGAATCGAATTATTTATCTCAAATTTATTTTAATCAATTCGTTCCTGCCGTTATTTTATAGCTTTGATGTTCGCCGTCAACCTAGGTTTATTTTCTACGGCTTTCATAATGTTTTATTAGGCTTGGCTTAAAACGGAAAGAGGAGAGAAAGATGTAAAAGACCACTAAACGTCGACCATTTGGTCTGTGATTTATGTAAATAAATTAGAAGAATAAAAAGAAAAGGGTGAAATAATTTGGGCCCCTACAGGTTTGCCAGTTTTGCAAATGTCTATGTCTAGTGTGCACGATGGAAACTCCACGTTCGATATGGAACTCATTTATAAATTTCAAAATAAAGAAATCCAGTGGAAACATCTCTACCTAGAATGCAAGCGAGTTACTATTGAGGCAACACAAGTAGAATATACGATTGTACACTGCTTGTCGTCCTTCGCTTGGTCGACTGGACGGCCAGCCAATTTTTTAAATTCTATTCTTTATTCCGGCAATGGAAGACGTCGTTAATGTGCCAGTGTGCTTAGCTGTGGTTCATTTCCAAACATAGACCAGGAATCTTAAGCTTTCCGCTTTTCAAAAAACTTTCAATCAAATTCAGTTTCGACTGGTACCGGGTCTTCCACCCTGTTTAAATGGGCTATGAACAGGCTGTAATGACACTGTTAGTTCATTGTCTACCCCATAGACGGTAAAAATATATTTGCATTATGGCTGCCGATGTAAAAGGGTTAAGAAAACACATCGCTATTTTGGGAAAATTTTTCATTGCACACAACAAAAGTGTTCATTATGTATATATATACATACTATTATATATATACATACACATCGTGTTTAATGTAATGTAATTAATTAAATCTTTATTTTTTTCATATTTACAGTTAGATAAATAATTTGCTTAGATTGTTTGTTTTAGCTGCTAATGTAGTTAGTTATTCGTAATTAATGCTTTAATTTTTCTAAAAATTAATTTGACTAAACGTAAAATGCAAAAAGAAAAAATAATTTCCGTTTATACATAAATTTCATTATTATTATATACATTTATCTTTTTTCCTCTTTCTGTTGTCATCTTTTCTGATAATTTTATTTTCAATTAGAAACTTAACAGATGTCTATATACATTCAAAATGATGAGTTGGCATTCCTTTCGTCACCTCACGTACGATATGCACACTCCTTTGCGATCAGAACCGTTTTTCTAGGATGCTAGTGTTTGCTTTTGCCTTAACTGCTTTGCTGTAACTTTTTATCACATACATGCTACGACGCTCTGTATGTGTCTTTGTCGTTAAGTTTGAAACTTTTTCGGATCGTTGATGCAATACAGACATTGGCAACGTTCTTTGGTATTTCTTGCGGTGATCGAGACCATTGGAATTGGAATGTAGTGACTACTAATCGAACTTTTTTGTTTTAATCGCATGTTTGTGTGCATATTGACTGAGCAAGCAAGTCTCCGGTGCGCGTTAACTTAATGGTTATTGTCGCTAACGCTGTAAAGCCAGTGTAGAGGCCAAATGGTTCACTTGTGAATAAATGTCTTTGAAAAACACGCACGTAAATTCGAAATATTTAAGAATAGGTTTGAAACCGTTCTCAGAGTTTTGCTCATTTCCTGGATCTCAACTAACTGAACTTAAATCTCAGTTGATATGCTGGAGACGTTTGTAGGCACGTATTCATTTCTGTGGGCTAAGGTTTGACAGGGGCGGTGGGGGAGGTGGAGGAGCAGTTACCACGGGCATCATGCCCGCGGCAGCTGCTGCCGCGAGACCTCCCATTACCGCTGCGTCGGGGTGTAGGGGTTTCTTCTTTAGAATGCTTAAGTCGTTAACATTCTCTAAGAATGATTTATGGCCGGAAAAAACTTTAACACTTTCGAAGTCTTTTTTTAATTCTTCAATATCACGTTTCTGCTTCGCTCGCCTGTTTTGAAACCATGTAATCACTTGCGCATTAGAAAGGCCTAAAGATGCGGCAATTTCGTCACGATCAGCAGGCGACAGATACTTTTGATAAAGAAAACGTTTTTCCAATTCGAAAATCTGGTGATTAGTGAATGCAGTCCGTGATTTTCGCTTCTTTTTTGGCTGCGGTCGATTCGAGAATATATCCAAATGAGATTTATCTGTAACGAAGTAAACAAACACGATTTCAATTAGTGAACTGGGTGACGACATGAATAATAAAAGTTGCTCTCCCTTTTGCCTTTTGCTAATAATTACATACGAACACTAAAATTATATGTTTGCGTTGCATAAATAATATTTTAATAATGTATAAATGTTATGATTAATTCGTTTGCTAGTAAATTAATTACATACAAATGCTTTGCATTGCATTCGGAGAAGAGGCGTTGCTCGTTAACAGATAGAGAGGAAAAGCAAATTTACTTTTGCTTAAACAGCTTACATAGTGGGCGTGCGTGTGTTGGTGTGTTATTTGTACTTGAAATTCTATTTGAATTACGGAATACCTGACTTACTCCATAGATCTGTATGTACGAAGATACATGCATGCATCAATTAAACATTAGAACATTAGAATAACTCAGGTGTCTGGCTGCCTTCGTATTAAATGCTCGAGTATACTTGACTTTCATTCCATTTAACATTCAGTCTTAATTGAGTATTGATTAATTAGCTTGTTAATACTTGGGTATTACACCTAACTATTAACGCCGTTGCCACACAAAAATCATAAAAACATATATTTTTACATAACTCATTGAAGTATGATTTAATGTCATTGTGGAGAGCGCTCGCTCATGTTTTTGTCTACGCTTAAACCGTGTAAGGTTGCTTTGCTTCTAAGTAGGCAAACGGTGATTGCCGCAAGCTTGAGATTCTCTAGCCAGCTTAAGCCAATATTAAATATCTACAAATCTGCGAGTTTATCTCTTTTTAATAGGTTTCTAATGTCTTATCTCGTAATGAGATTTTAATTAAAAACGCTTTGTGTATGTTTTTGTTTGGCTTCTTAGATAATTTAACTTCTTCAAGTTCAATTTTTACACCAACACTATTCCCTTTGTAATACGTGCCTCACAGATCGCTGACGCTGAGCATACATAGTTTTAATCAGCGTGGAATTAAAAGTCAGTTCAATCATGTCTCTGCGTCCGTTCGTCCATGTGTCTGCTTGTTTTGGGTCTGCCTGGCTTATGATTATGGTTAGACTTAATTTAGCACTAATTACGAACATAAATAGATGACAAACAATGATTTCACCTCAATGTACTTATAATTCCAAGTACATAGAAGTGATTGGCCATAGGAAGGAGCGATCTTTGTGACGTCGGAAATTGATATTGAATGCTTTATTGTGACTAGTCCTGCGAAATACCAAAGTCAATACAAAGTCAAAAAAAATATAACAAGAAAACATTTTTTTTTCTTATGACCGGTTTAAGATCTATCCATAAGATACTCCAAAATACGTCAAAATAAGTAAGAAACGACGTGATTTAAGTTTAGCAAAGTTAATTTAGTTGTCAAAGTTTTATTATTTTCCAACAAACCACAAATTACGTTTTGTCGCCATAGAGAGATATGCAAGTGCCACTATGTATGGTGCAGTCTAAAAAATACATCTACGGGATTTAGTTTATTATCTATGGTCCCCGCTTTTTAAAATAGTTGCGATCTCCCACTGCCCTTTTCTCACTTCTTTCGGACCGTCACCACGTTACAGCTATAGGGGGCACCATGCCCTAAGTGATTAGTCGTATAAAAAAAATATCTATAGTGATTAGAAAAGGGTGCCCGATCGATAACATGCATGCTATTAAGGATTAAATGTTATTCCGATGTTTCAAAACCCTCCTAAGTTTATATAATTACGGAATGTAGTAATAGAATGACGATAGGTAACTAGCTTTGCTCACCAAACACTTTATTGCGTGCGCAGTTAGTGATTTTCAAAATTGAACCCATTCTCATTATTCTTAAACGTGATCTATTCCGCTTGGTGAAATTTTAGTAAACTCTTTGTGGCGCATTATATGCTGAGAGTTTAGTGAAAATTTGCCTCATTTTGCAGAAACTACTTTTACAAACAAAACCTTTTAAATTTCATTATATCTTCTATTTCAGATTTTCGTCCTTCAGAGTCATGTAAGTACCCTTCACTTCCTATTGTAATTTACTTTTTGTGAGTCTATAAATGCTCACAGTGAGGTGAAAATGTTAACGCTGGCCTTCCTTCTACGTATTATGTACTGCGTCATGAGAACTGAATGTTTGGCGGCCCGGAATTAAAAAGTACCTGATTATAAGGTAACTGCATTAAAAAATAGTATTACCCTTGACATCTCATTCAAAGTTATTTACGGAAGGAACCAGCCCATCGTAAAATGTTTGGAAAATAATTTTTTTTTACTCATTCAAAGAAAGGCATCTCTTCCACCCGGTATTACTACCTACTTATCAGATTAAAAATGCTTGATGAAGTTTTCGTGTTAGTTATGAACTCATCTACGGACTTGCAAATTTTTTGTCGTATTCTCTGTCATTTCGCAACATGTAAAGTGTAAAACATACGATTCTGCCTTTGGCGGACGCAGGAGAAGCGGTACATTTCGGTAAAGAAGATGAGGACAAATATTTGGACATACCCGGGCTTTTTTATGGTTCTCATATTGCAGACTAATGGGAAAGCTTAGTAAAAGACAGTTCTTTCCCCTTAATTGTTGATTCTGCAAAAACTTCTTTTTAATTTGTAATGCCTTAGCGTTCGCATTATTATGAAATTGATACGTCGTTTTAATGTATACCTACGAAGCTATTTACAGCAATTTTTTGTGGCAAATTATTGCAAAGCACTTCTCTCGACTAGTGCGTGCATTGTAAAGCAATAGATTTACTGACTTAACCGAGCATATCTTTTCAAGTAATAATTACGTTAGATTATATATGGCTGGGTAATAATAGTAATTTTAGACCTTTCCGTAATAACTTAAGCGAAATGTCTTCGTATTTCCAAAACTCTAATCAGAGTTATTAACTAATTTATAGACACTTGTCGACCATCTGGATTACTTGCATTAAGTGTGCGAGTTTGGTTTGGTGTTTACGTTGCTTAAAAAAGGAGTTTTGTTTTAGTAACAAATTGTCAAGTGTCTTTATGGACATTAACCAAATTCGAACGGTGCAATTTGAGTATTTTTAACAATACTCCGTATGGAACCAAATGGATATTCATTTTATTCTTTCTTTGTTTGCTTTCCTCTTAGTCATAAACTATGATAATTGACTACTTTGATGATTAATAATGCTTTGGTTTTTCTTTCAAGATAAGACAGCTATGTCGAGTAAAAAAACTTCACACACTTGTAAACATTTGCCGTAGAATGCAGTATCAATTTCATATTTCCCTTGAAAATATTTACAGACGGAATCAGGATAGCACGATAATCTTAGCGTCATAATGTCTAGTAAATGGGAAGAAGAAAATATTAAAGACCTTTTTTACATCGAAAACGAGTTTTTTTCTTTCGAGAGGCAAGCCAAGAGATAAGATACGAGGGCCCACGCTAATGTGTTTCAATTACAGATTTTAAAACAAACTATGAAATTCGTAACAATTATCGTTTTAAACTATAATTGATATGCATTTTTAATACTTTTTAATATGAGTTAAGTAAGTAAAGTATTAGGTTGTTCGAAAAGCAAAACATTAAATTGCTCGAGTACTTTGTACAAGTATTTTTGTTTTTTTTTTTGTTTTTAGAAACAAAATACTTCTTGCGATATTTTTTAGTCAAATAGCATGGGCCACAATGTCTTACATAAAGCCGTTTCTACTGCTTATTGTTTTAAGCGAACGTCTTCTAAAAAATACGTTGAAAATTCTCCAAAATTTTCTGATCCTGGCTGATGATTGCATATCGCACAAACACTCCTTTATCAAAAGACTTGAACGATCCACTTGCCATGTTTTACTTAATTGCTTTGCTCATAACCGTGGCCCGATATTTATTTCAGAAGAAGTTTTCTTAGCCACGAAAACTCTAGTCAGACACAAATAGTTGTTTATGAGTGCATTTATATATTGTGTGATTGAAATATCTGAGATGACCTTGTTCACAAGAACAAGAAGCAGAATGTTTTATTTTTGAAAATACAGACGACGTTCACAAGTTGTTCGAAGCCTTCAAGAAATTGTGGTTACACACCGTTTACGATTCGCGTTTAGGCGAGATTCATTTAGTCAATTTCTAAAAACTTCTCCTAACAAATATTTCACTCTTCATTGTTTACGTAGCTCTCGCAGATGTTTGAGAATTTTCAATATTGGTTCTCGAAGAATTTCTACAATATACCTTAGGAACTAGTGTATAATGGATTGTGTGAGAACAGAGCCGCTCATCAAATTGTGAGGAAAATTGCAATTTCAGCAAAAGCAAAATCTTGGCAATTTCAGAAAACACTTTTCTTTGTGTTAGGAAAGGAACAGATTTGAAAAATCAGTTTCCCAATTCTAAGCTAATTGTTACAAGTTGTGGCTGGCAAGGCGCAGAATTTAATTTTAACTTTCACTTTTATCTAGTAGCGATTCTTAGAGCTACTTCTTCGGTCTAATTTCTTCCACATCTAATTATTGCTGTTCATCTCTAGGTGTCATGCTGTCACTGTATCGTATTTTAACGTTAAGCGTAGAGTCTTCGAAGTTCGCTTTCAATTAACAGTTCGGTTTTTGTTATTACATTTTTTTTTTGTTCTCATAAATCGTCGGTATTAATTATGGTCAACTAATTACATAAAATTAATATATATCGCGGTTGTTGGTAGCAGTGGGCGCTCATTTACATTTGTTTTAATCTTTTGGTTGCTGTTTTGCATTGCGAGAGACAATTCAATTAAAACTCTTGTTGAAAGGAACGTTTAATGATTATCTTTAGTTATTTATTAGTTGTGATGTTGTCGTTATTTTAAATGAGCAGCGTCAAGAATTTGTTACAAAATGAGTCATGCTTGATGTAGATATGTACCAACGAGCCGTTTTCCGACATATCCAATTAATATATGAAATGTCGTTATTACTTGAATGCCAAATTGCGTTTTGTTGCTTTTAATTAATTCTAAATAAGCCGAATATAGTCCGAGAAGCTGGCTGGACTCTTACGATTTTTGTTTTATTTATTACTTCAGCTTACCTTGGGATTCATCGAAATCTTTGGTTGTCATTTGAAATAAAGCGTCCAATGGTGTACCGTTTGGTTTCGTTTTACCGCTCCCACCTTGATTGCTGTTATTTGATATTTGGGTACTCGTAGTATTGTTTGAGTTTAAATTACTCGCGTGTGATCGTTCATTACTTGTCTGTGCTGTGTGCTTGGCGTGGGTTTCGTTAGAAGCGCGAAGTATTTCTGGAGAACAGCAGTCACTCGCCGCAGAGCTAGACCTTTCACTGCCACTTTCTGAAGGTATTATGTCCATCCCATTCATATGTCGCAGCAGTTGAGCTTGAGCGTTGAAATGTTCTTGCAATTGGCGGTGATAATCTAAAGCTAGACGTTGTTCGTAATGCAGCAAGGCAGACGGAATAAATGGTCGTACTGGCATGGGACCTAATAAATGATCCCAAGGTCTTACCACGTGTGGAGAGCCAGGTATAAGCATGGCAGCAGCAGCGGCAGGATGTGGAACAGCTGCGCTAACTATATCTAATGGTTCCGTCCGCGGTTGCAGTAAGCCAGAACTGCGCGTTACGGGTGGTGGAGAGTTTGGTATAGAATCTCGTTTCTCATGACCTAATATGTCTGCTATGGAAAAACTTTTCACTCCCTCGATATTAGCCTTTGTGCTGGCGTTTGTTGCTGTTGCTAAAGCATTGATAGAATTGGTGGATCGCATGGGGCTGGGGGATCTTTCTTTAAGTTCCACAGAATCAGCGGATATACGTAAACGTTTTAAAGGTTGGAAATATTCTTCAGGCACAGTACCGACGGCAGCAGCACGTGTAAAACCGGCAGCCGCCGCCGCTGCTACAGCATGTTGATGCATAAGTAATTGTTGTTGATGCAGTAAATCAATAGCACTGCGATTCTGATTCTGTGGTAAGGGGCTGGGTGCACCTCCTACTGAAATTTCTGATTCGGCTGGGCTTGCTGGACGCATCGTTGGTGGACAAAGCATGCTAGAATCCCAAAACTGATAATTAAAAATTTTTACACGCCGCCTTATGCGAAGACAACAAGTGAAAAAATCGCACTAATTTTTTTTATTTTTTATTTCGTTGCTGTTGTGTTTTGAAATCACTGATTAGGGTTTATGTTAAATAACATCAATTAAAATTCATTTGCTCAATCACTGCACTATTATGTCTAAACTCAGAACAACGCGTATTGACATGTCTATCCTTATATAGAGTCCACGGCATACTAAAATCAATCACAACACCATCATTACTCAGTTAAGTTGAGTCACTTATGATACGATTTACACACTGCGTGTTAGCGACGCTCTCTTTCTCTCTGATTTCTTCTGCCACACTGTGCATATTATTAATAAACAGATATAGGAAGAAGTGTACACATATTTATGTTGTATTTTATAATTATTATGATCTTATTTTCTTGTTAGCAATATGCAGAGCTGCATGCGCTTTTCACTCTATTCCTCTTTCTCTCTATTTGCATTGTTTTACTATTTAAAAAAAAGAGTCTCTTGCGGTAATGAGCTATACAAAAGGTTCATTTGCTATACGTTTGCTTTGTACACTTAATCAATCAGTTAATGCAGTCAGTCAGTCAAACAGGAATAGTTTAAGACCTTTCCATTCGACGTTTCACACACAACTGTTTCGGAACTAGATTGAAGATTGCTAACTAGACAAGTTGATTTTCTTGTTTTCCATACTTTTTTACCGTGTGGTAAAACTTATTATTGTGTGCACTACCGTGGTGTTGGTTGGTGGTGGTGGCATTGTGTGCGTTTCAAGTTTTTGCTGCTTTTGCTTGTGGCAAAAAGGTTTGTTATTTTTTATTACGTTTTCGTATCTTGTTTGTTGGTGGTTAAACTCAATCAAATCATAAACGAACAATCTGAAGTAGCGTAAAACAGCAACAAACAAGCATTGTGGAAAAAACGATAATGATAACACACTATTCTTATGCTCTTTCTCTCTCTCTCTCTCTCTCTCTCTCGTCATCTCTATCTCTCTCTATATCTAGCTCTCTATCCCTCTACCACACTATATTTTGTTTAGGAAGCGTAAAGAGTTACAAGCAAAAACAAGTTTTCGTTCTTTCGTTAGAGCGAGCAGTACAGATGTTTTCGTTATTTTTATCGTAACTTACGTACGTTCGCTGTCTCTCTTATTTTAATTCTTGATCTCATTCACTCTCATCGGGACGACCTTAATGGGTGAAAAGGCGTTAAAAGCCCACCAATCGTTTGCTTTGTCCTCTCATCACAAAGCAATGGTGGTTTATCTAACGGTAATTATGGCGTTCATCACTAAAATAAAACTTGCTCGCGTCTGTTACACATAATAAGAGTTTATTATTATATCAATACCTGAACTTTGTAGTAACAGAGTATACATCAACTTAAGCATGTGTGCAAGAGCGAGATAACCAAAGAGTACTTTTAAAAGCTTTTGTTATTATAATTAGTAGTTTTTGCTTATTGTTGCATTTGCGTGCAGTTTTCATGTGTGGTAACAAGACTGTATTTAGGCAAATTCACTTCATATAGTTTAGAGAAATCGTCACGTTATTCGTCATTTAAATTTATTTTATCGGTTCGCTTTTTACTGTTATTATTGTTGCAGTTACCAGCTAGTCATGTTTATCCACTTGCTATCAATCATAATGTCAGAAAATTAATTTATTTTGTAACGTTGTCAACTCTTATATGCAGCTATAGAAAAGCTAAAAAAGAAAAGATTGCATTTCTCATGTTCATGTTATATTAACGGCTTTCCTCAAATGTTTAGTGCTCTCCTTTCAGGACTATATATATTTATTTGTCGATATAAACAGATGTTATTAAAGACCAAATTATATATATGTTTGGGTTTTTTTTCGCTACACTCACAGACTTAGACACTTTCATAACTGCGATATGCTTTAGTTTATTAAATTTTTAAATTATGATGCAACAAATGAAAACTTTAAACCAACGCTTGTCTAGTGTTAGCATATATTTGCTATTTGCGAAAATGTTATAGTTCAGTTTCGTTTTGGCCAACCAGTTTTTTTTTCTGTTTTTACAATGACGGCGAAATAAATATTTACTTCACACAAATTAGTTGACAGCCGACAGTTACCCAATCAGGTTGATGTCCCCGTTGTTTTATTTAATACAACTAATTTGGATGGATATTTCGTAAAAAGGACATAATCGAAGAATGTGCTAACAGTAAATGGGGTTACATTTCGAAAACATAAACAGAGCTAAGAGAACTTATGGTAAAGAGCCCCGATCTGCTAAGCTACAACACTACTACAAAGAAAACTAAAGTCCGCCAAACAAATATTCGCTCAAAATAAGTAAGGAAACTTACTTGCCCAAAAAAAAAAACAGCTTTTTAAATATTTTTTTCCGATATGGAAGCATTTTAGTAAATCGACCGGTGCTATTTCCACTCTGACCCTTGCCATGACAATTTATTAACGTCAATTTGGAAACGTGAACTGAGTATTAAAAAACGGGAGAAAACAATTTCGTTCGGTTTGGTACCACGTTACTTACCTAATAAATTTACAAAAGCGGAAAGTCTGTGTTTAATCAGAAGTGTGTTAATATGAGTACTTAAGAACGTTTTGGCACTGAATAGTTAAATGGCCTTCACGGATCTTGTATCAAACTTCAATTTATTGTTCGCGGCAAATTAAAATTTGCAATATGGGTTGGTCGCTCTCATCCTCGAAATTAATCTGCGCAAGCAGACGCGGAGTGAATTTCACGTTGGCAGAACAAGAGATGGATTAAATGGACTTTTCTGCCGTTCAAGAATTTATATATACCTGCTTCTAGGCACCCTCTTGCAGCAAATAAAAGAGTAAACGTGCTATAGAGTTGTGCGATTCTTAAGAAAAAGGTTAGAGCCTTGAATGCTAACTATATAAAAAAACTTTCTGGAAGCAATCAACTTGCGGCAGGATATGGGTCAGCTTTTGTCCTTTTGTGAACGGCTGTTCTTTATGCTCATCATTTATATTGATTTTTGCTTTCAAAATAATAAAAAAATAGTTCGTATACTTTCTCTATATCCGTCGGCAGGCGAAACAAAACTCGTCTTCAGTTAATATTAACATAAAAACGGGCAAATGTGGCTATAGCCGCATCATGCGTTTTTTCTACACTAAGGCTAGAAGTTGCATTAATTAGTTCTTGTAAGGCATTTTATTATTACATCACACACCAACTGAGTGTTATCTTTGGCTGGCAGAGACTACAGCACCAAACAAACCTCCTTATAAAATGATGCAAGGCGCCATAGTCGTTTATATATTTTCTCCCAACAATATTGACATTAAAGTAATAAATTTTTAAGTAAATCATTCAAATTCTAGATTTGCTTGAGATAGTCGGCAATTAAAGTAGTCGCGGCATTTGCCATTGTAAGGAAATTTGTCTTTGATAGACGAATCTTTACGCACTTACATACTTACGTATTCTTTATTTAAAAAATGGCGCTCTACACACCGCATAGCTTTAATTTCAATTTATGGGTTAATTCACACAGACTTTATATTGTAGCTTTTGAATGCTCCAGACATTGGTGAGGGACAAGCTAATGACGAGAAAAAAATGTGTGTTTGTTACTGCATTAGAAAATTTTTCCTATTCATTGATGATTATCTATTTAAGTAAAATCATCTTCTTTAACCTGATAAGCAACATTTTTTTTTTTTCTGAAATCTTTTAAAGGTAGAGTAGCGCAACGCATGTCTAGTTCAAGGCAGCTCATTGGTAATTTAGATTGTTAACCATGTAGGCAGCGTGTGTGGAAAATTTGGATTTATATAGTATTTATGTTAATTGCTTGCACTCTACTTGAGCCAATTATAATAACAATTGCGGTTCTCGCGAGACGGCTGGCAATTCAAGTTTTAAATGCCACATTTTATGTGCTTAATAATTCTATTGCGGTTATTGCCTGTAAAGGTTTACATACGATTTTAGATCGTGTGTATGTAGAATGTAACCACACCTTAAACCATAAGTAAATCTTTAACTTTTGAAATTATCCGCAAATATCATTAATGAAAATGCATTTCAGCAAAAATTTTTAGTAATAATAATTATCTAAGTGATTCGTAATTGCGCGTTAGTACTTTTTCCTCCTTCTGGTTACTGATATACATAAGGGGTTTAATTGTAAGGGCTAAAAGTACTTAAGCAATTATTTTGTGAAAACGTTTAGAAAATTTTGAAAAATAAGTGCTAGTTATGTAATTAAAGTTTACGTAAAATCGACTTTAAGACAATCTAGGTGTGTCTGACAAGCCAAGTGTGCCTAAGAAAAAAAAAAAGCGAAAATTTAATTAAAAAAATAATCCGCAAGTTGGAGGTACTCTGCGTTAAAGAAAAATAATTGGTATGAAAAGTTTTCATATCTTTTGGTTTGTAGACGGACAAACGACGTTATGTAAACTCACAAAATACCCTTGACAAGGCCATACATATATGTGTGCATATGTACAAGCAAATGTGGAAATGTCTATCTAACATTTTCCTAAAATATTTCAAAATCGATAAGAAACTACATAAAGAAATTTATATTTTAGAAAAGATTTGTTAGAAACAGTAGTTGTCAGAGCTACCGCGTAGAGCAGGAAAAAAATATTTTATTAGGGATAACGAAAATTTTTCTTTTTACTTAATTGATGAAGATTAAATCACCCCAAATATTTGTGAACATGTTTTGATTTGACCAAAACACGAAAGGTTCAAAAGAGCAAGCCGCTAATAAACAATTTAGATTTGTCGTTACCGCTACTGCCCGGTTTCACGATAAGCGGAACAATTATTGGGATGTAAAGTAAAAAGGAATTAGTTTCTATAAAAGTATTAGGAAGAATGTGTGGGAATTACGTAGTGAAAAAAAAGTGTTAATTATTTTTCCATTTTTTCAAATATGCTATCAATCCGCTTAAAAGCATAACACACCTGCTTATCTTTTTCTTTCATCCAGCGTCTTTGTGTGTGGCTCTTATAAAAAAAAGCAGATTTTCATAAAAATTTAAATTTAAATAGGATTTTGATTAATGCAACGAGCATATGAACGACCCACACACACGCACGATATAAACTTAAGATTGCATGTACATGTGCATGCTAATGAGTTTCCTTGTGAAACAAGCGCCTTCTTTATAAGGTGTAAATGTGAATTTGTTGTAAACTAGTTAAAAAGACGGTTTCGATCGTCGTTTCTATTATGTAAATTTGATTATCATATTGCAACGACTATCCATATTAGTAGGTAGAATAAAATTGAGCCGGTACAGGTGAGACAGGTGGATTCACTAAAGTCTATCGAGTCTCACTGTCAGACATTTACTTCTACTTCTTGTTCTTCTCTAGATTTACCATCAGGGAGACGAAAATAATTTATTGGAGACATTAGAACTTACGAAAGCGTCTGAGAAGCCCTATATTTTAAGTAGAAACAATTGTAGACAAAGTTTGGAAGCAACTTGTAAAATAAAATATCTACTCGACTAATCCGGCAAGGGAGCCTAAAATCGTAATTCTCAAGGGTTTCTACGGCGACTCCTTATTGATGTTTTCTTTAAACCCTAGTCCTAGATTAGAATGAAGGAAACCTGGGAGTCATACACATAACGACGATTTTTAGGTCGAAGGTTAAATCGCTGGCGCTTTATGCGCTCATGTCAGGTAATAATATTAATTGCTTGGACTGTTGCTAATCCTTCATTTATCGTGTCTGCAACTAGCATTGACTTAACTCTGAAAATAAAAATTGCGACGTACAGTTACTAATTGCGATCAAAAAGCTAATAAGATATACTCCGCATTCCGCTCTATTCTGCTTTGGTTTTTGAACTTTGAAGACTTTTAAACTTAGTCTGAGGAGAATACAAAAGTGAAAAGTTTATTTTATTTATCCATGCAAAGTCTTAAGGTCTTTAGTTTGTAGTTTTCTTTTTCATTTTCATTCCGTGTTGACGATGGCATTTAGTTTATTTCCATTATTCCGATATCCGATTAAGGCTCCCTGATTTGTATGGGTTTGAGCTTCATCGGGCAAGTGTGTTATAATATACAGGCGGAGGTACTTATAGTGACTCAGAATGCAAGGTTCGGAAACATAACATCAGACGAAAAATTGCTTTCAAGGAAACAAGATTACATTTGGTTATGAAAGACTAGGAAATAAGGAAATGTAGATGCTTTGGCTTTGGAACCGTTGACTTGAAAAATGAGAGTAAACAATAAACTTTTTGGGTATAGTTTTTGTGACTCTGTATCAATTTTGGCACTCTGTGGTAACAGTTATAATAACACTCCTAAATGTCGATCTCGTTATAAATGAAAGGTTTTAAGTGTCGAAAATCACAAAAAGAAAAACCTATGACTTCGTTGTGGCTCCTAAAGTCTCTGTGATGTTACTCAGCTCGTAAATTCGTAAGAAATAAAACTTTTAGTTTTATTGCACTGCATAAGAAACGCGAGTTAAACTAGATTCGATAGCTTGGCACAAATGTATTTAATCTTGATTTGCTGGTAAAAAGATGCATTCATAAATATAGACAACATTCTCTTGATGAAAAGACTCATAGATGACTTTATTTTATTCGTTTAATGGAAAGAAGAGAATCAGTCGCTAAGTATTTTGTTTATATCAACATATTATAATGTGAAGCTCAAACATCACTTCTTCAAGTGAAAGGTGTAAAAACCCTTCTTTGAAAGGAACCGCTAATTAATGCAATATTCAAAAGTTTTTCAGCTTCACTTTGAAAGAGAAAAAGCCGCTAAGTAAGGTATCGCAATCATCGCAATAAACTTAATTCTTAAACAAATAAAGTGGCTTGTGTTATAAAGCATTCGTTTTTGAAAAACTGCGTGGTTGCGTGGTTTACTGATTGGGAGAATAACTTTAGTTAGCAGCTTGTACTTTTTGAAATATTTTTCTTCAAAGATTACAAATTGGTAAGCAGAGGTGAAAATAAATTCTTTAGGCCTTAATGTGCTCTTCAGAGCTGTTATTTAATTCAGAGGTAAGTTTCTTCCACGGTTAATTCTTGTAAGAGGTCATTCTTATGTGGCATCCGTGTCAAATTTTGCGTTTCTAAGAATTCGAAAAGTAAAGGATTAAATGAATAGAGCAATAATAAGCTCGAAAGCACATAACCAGCGCGTACGTCACCTTCAGAATAAATTTAAATTTTATTAGGAAACTTTATTAGAAAGAAAGCCAAAATCTACGTTCATTCTAAAATTTTTTTAGTCATTTTTAAAAGGAGATTGAAAGAGTTGAAAAATGTCCGTGAAACTGAAAAATACAATTAGAAAGGCACGAAAATTCATTGAACATAGAAGAAATTTATGTTCAGGCCGGATATTTCAGTATAGTAAATAAATAAATAAATATATGTGAAGGAATTAATCGTTGCGTCTGTTGTTGTGGCGTTTAGCCATTAGTCAAGAAAAGACAATTTTTCTCTCCTTTGAGTATGTTTATCGCAGATCGACACACGGTCAAGCGGACGGACTGACGGACGCCCATAAGTTCAAGATTGTGTATAATCATTGGGAGTAGATGTACTTTACAGCGCTTTTGAAACTTTGCTCTGATAGGTGCAAACGAAAACACGCTTATCGGTGGGTGCACTATATAGACCCAGCTTTTAGATAAGGCGTTCTTCGGGTTTGACTGTTTTGCATGTTTAAGGCTGTTATAGGTGGACCTGTCCGTTGTGCATCTGGGTTGCTAATTTGGGGGATTAAGACAGAATTCAGGTGGGATTCTTTTAAGCTTTGTGGAGAAACTACGAACGAATTGACGAACAGTTTGCTCTAAGTCTGCCCCAACTCCTTTTTTGCTTGCTCTTTGGACATTTGGATGAAAAAGCCTTCCAGCAAAAATTAGGGCTCCAGGGTTTAGACATTTTAAAAAACATAACGGAGCCACATATGGTCGCTTCCCACGCTACAGTTTGTTCGTAGAGGATTGTTAAGGATTACGTTTCACAAGAAAATAGTAAAGGTTTCCAATGGCTAGATCAAAGTCCCGATCTCATTCCGATCTCATTAATAATTTGCGAAATGTCATTAAAATAATATTTAATCCGGAGAATAACGGTGGAGTTTGTGTAGGGGAAGGTTGGAGGCAGAATGTAGGCGACGCTTTTCCTAAGAATGGGACACAGTTGTCAAGCTCAAGTGGACCATTCGGAAGACAACGCGGAATATTAAATCAGCTAGAAGAGCAGATTAGTTAATTTTTGAATATTAATGCTTGTCTCTTAGGCTTAGTAGGCGAGTTTTGTGTTTTTCTATATCTAAAGAATTTTCATATCGCTGCTGTTGCTGTATAGGATCCAAACTGCACCGCTAAACTGGAATCCATCAACGGATATTTGGTTCGATATTCATATTAAATTTTTCGTAAATAGATTTCAAATGGAGAAGTGAGGATCGTAAAGGTTCGTCGATTTATGAATCAATTTGGCTTTTGACTGTGAGCACAATATTAACCAGTTTTAATTATTTTGGAAACGTGGCATTCTGCATAAGTAATGAGGCTGTTTATAGTGGAGCACTTTTGGACGCGATGACAAGGCAACGAAATATGATCACACACGCTTTAATAACAAACAACGGCAACTGCATTAAAGTGATCAAGTTTTCGTGTGCGCGCTTTTATACACAGTGGGTTAAGCCTCTAGTGCTTAGTTGAGAATTAATTGAACAAACACATACATCTGTAAATATTTGATGCTTAGCTGATCGAGTTGGAGAAGAAGGAGGTCTTCGTAAGAGTCTGTACATTTGGCTTAGTATGCAAACGAGCAAACGACCTGAGTGGTACTTTGTGCAATTACAACTTGGTGTTAGTATTTTTACTTATATTTTGGTTTTTTTTCTTAAATTTTTCCTTCGGCCAAAGAGCGTTTGTCTTTAAGAAACGTTTGCTTGTACGAATACAGATAATTTTCGTTACTTTCGTTGTTAAAAGAGTTCGAGCGCCATCTCGTTTAATGCCTTTAAGGCGTGACCATGGTATTTTATAATGTGAATTGATCAAAGGATGCCGCCACTTTTCAAGTCGACCGCCACCGATGAGTCAAATACATATTCTTTCTACACATTCAAGGAATTATTCGCTTATTCGTAGTTATAGTTGCTTGAATAAAAAATGTTAAAGCTCGCTTATTCTTGAGCTTTAAATCTGACCAGACCAGTTTGTTGAATGGATGCACCAACACATGTACACGAACGCGGAATTTTCAGTCAATAACCATAGAATTTGTTATGCCAAAAAACAGCCTTTGTGTTGTTCCTTTTAACCACTTTTTTTTTATTGGACGCTTACTTGCACTCAAACATTAAAGTATTGACAACAAAAGGTCGTTCGACAAGAAAATCGAACACCATCCGAATGGAATTTTCGAACTAACACACGTTTTGCAGATAAGAGATGAAGAATGATGCAATAGTGAGAGTAAGTATCTTTACTGCTTTGCAAAGCTTATTAATCGATTTTCGTTCATTTATTAAAAAAGCAAGCAATTAGTTTCAGATTTTCGCATAGAAATGTGAAAAGCCTTCTATTGATTACGTTGAGGAGCAACATAATTATTAGTCATGACTATAAACTCGCATCTTTCATCCCAGGATACGATTTACAATTTAATAGTACGAGTCGCTTAATTAACACTTCATTATTCTTTCTTCATTTTAATAAATGATTTCGTTTCTAATAAATTTTCAAAATAGAAAAAAAAAAGAAAACAAATTTTAATAATAAAACAGGAATTTGTCACGCCTTTTGTGAAAATCACGTCAATGTCCGTACATGAGCAATAGCGCACACAGAACTCGCTATGATACAACAGTGTTTCCGTGTTATGGAGATTGTATTGTGAATGTACATATGTATGTGTATACATTTTTCAAAACATCCGTAAATCTTTTTGTGTAGAGCCCTTGATTGTGCGTAAAACAAAACATCAACAGAGCAAATTTAAATACATCGAGAATACCTTTTTTCGAACAATTTTCTCTCTCCGTCTCTCCTCTCCGTACGTGAACAACTTACATGATAGTAAAATTGTAATTTTTCATTGTCACCCCAAAAACTAATAAAATCTGAACAATGAATATATTTATAAAGAATTTTTGAAAAGAAAAAAGACATATCTCTACCCTCTACGTATTGTCAACTTTGGCTGAACGAATACATACGGAACGGATGTCAAAGCTGCAAACTCATAATCACTTCACACTTGACGATTTTAATAGCAACCGTGCAGAGGATCGAGACTCAAGCATCTGTTCTCAATCGATTTTACGCTTACACTCATCAGCAATCGATAATTTCAAATGATACCTTCCTTCTTCGTGTCTCAATTCCGAAATTCACCAAACTAATAATACATTTGCAATTAAATTGACACGAAATTCGTTGCGTCTCTTCTGTTAAACAATTAGAAAATCAGGGTACCTTTAACAAATGACCTTTTAATATCGTTATTGTTTATTTTCACTTTCGTAGCTTATATCCGAAGATGGCCCTTATCGGAGAACGAAATGCCAAAGCATTTGTGGCGGTATACTCTCGTTAGATTTAAAATTCTGATGACCATTTCTAAACTGATGTTGTCGACTTCTATTCTTAAACTGTTTCCTGGATGTAACTCCATTTGCGGAAATCCACATTCAGGTGCAGTTTCCGTTCCATTGCTCGATGCGTCATTAATTTATTATTTTTTTTGTCCGCCTGAGTGACCGAGTGGGCAAGAGTCTCGACTAGCAATTCAATGGTCGTAGGTTCAAACCTCAAGTGCGGTAGAGTTTTTAATAATAATAATAATAATAATAATAATAATAATAATATTAATAGAAATAAAGCCGAAAGCCTTAGATGCTAGTGCTTTAAGACTTTAGTCTTAGAATTTATTCTCTGACTAAATTTATAATAATAATAATAATAATAATAATAATTTATTATTTGTATTGTGATCCATTTGATCATACCGCTTAGGGGCATTTTTTTTGTTTGGTGGACTCTGATATCGAAAATTTGTCCCGTTCCTGTACACCAGAGCCTCATTGTTGCCTCGCATAGAATGAGGTGTACACCGACAATATACGGTTCTCTTGATCGAATCCTATTTCATTTTATATTTATCTCCCCAACATATTATGCGCAGCCATTGTATGCGTACGCATGTGTAATGACCATTTTCGGTATATATTTGAATAAAATCTGTGGATCATATGAATGCATGATTCCCTACACCGCCGGTGACAAAGATACATGAAGGTCAGAATCATTTCCTTCGTTACAGGCTTAAATCATCCTATATGTATGTCTGTCCGTCTGATATATGTCCGCGACATGTTTCGAAACTGTTTTGAAACTGGGAGTATTTTTTTGGATATCATCCCCTACTTCATAAACATTCTTATCAAAATAAATCTTGACGGCAATAAGATCCAATATAATAATTTGAAAGGATCAAATCGCAAGGACGAATTTATGCGACGATCGTTGTTGTTGCCATACAGAATATGCAGGAGATATTTTATATATAACAAATTTTACTGTGCGGGAACAAGAACTCGGCATCCAATGATGAGTTGAACGTTCGGGCTGCAACGTATGTTAGCATGTACCTGATTCCTTAATTGCCGTAAAATTATCGAAAAGTAAACGGCGTTTGGTAATAAAATGAAAACTTTTTGTACTTTCCACTCTCAATTTCATTGCTTACATCGCGTTCGTCGCCTTCCTCGCGTAATGCTCAACATACCGATAATTGAAGAAAACTGTCAACATGACTTTCATTTCTGGGCGAGTTTCGTGCGATTTTATCGGTATTGATTCACCATTTGCACGATGTTCGCTCGATTGGTTGTCTATCTCCAATTAGTGTGCATAGATTTTCATCTCTCGTAATGATGTGTTTAATGACGTTCAGGTAGTCAGATTTCATTCTTCACATGTCGATGGAGCCACAACGTTTGCCAACCGGGCTCCCAACCCGCTGAGCTACGGCCATTCCCTATTTCTTCTCTTTTCCCATTCCTTTCTGACGACCATTAACCTATTAGACGTGCAGGGGACATCGCTTCAGTGGTTGCTTACGTAAAACAAAAGAAAAAAAAGGAGTGAAAATGTGAAATTTTAAATAGACATCAAAGTTAGTACCAAAGCACAAAAATATTATTTGATTATTTCGTAACATCCGCGAAATTTAAATGGAGAACTCATCTTAATTTTGTTCACAGCATTATGTCCCAACACATTTGATTATGTATAGTTCTCCATCTTGGGTTGACTTCACTTTAGAAAGCGGGTTGAAATTTTGTACCTTAACTTTTAGTAAACGCTAATAGATGCGATCCAACTTTCTAAAAATTGGACCTGTTTGGGTCATTTTCAAAACCTTTCGCAAATTTGCAGGCGATGTTTGCTTTTTTGCGAGCGGGAGAGTCTGTACCACAGATACGACACAATAGGGCACGCGGACAGCTGGTTGGACTAGCAGACGCACAGATACATAGACGAGCAGACGCACATGCTCTGGTGTATTCCGAATGTGGAATAGGGCAAATAGGTGTATACTTCATGGGGCTTTTAAAGTTTGTTTCTGTGCGTTATAAAGGTATTGAAAGAAAATGAAGTTTTCGTACGCTACGATCAATTTTTTCTATTCACCTACAGGTTCTACAGCATCGCCCATCGACTTTGGTACTTTTATCTGCTATAGTTTATGAGTAACGAGCGCAAAACAATTCTTTATTCCTTTTGAAAAACAGAGGTGTCGTCAGTTTATGTGGTTACTGTGGGCGTGTCCTTCGACCGATTCGTCTGTTTTCAATACCAACCTACGTGGAAGAACTTGCAATGTTTCTGTCAAAATTGAAGTCATTTTTCCGACCAGGAGTATGTTCACAAGCGATATTACACAGCCCGACCGACCAACAGACGTACGCCATAAAAACGATTTAGAATTTGATGCTGATCAAGAACGTATACACATTTTGTGGGGTTTCTGCAGCTTCCGTCTGGGCGTTGCAAACGTTTTGACAAAATGAATATACCGCCACTTCGATGGTGGTTATAAAAACGAAGTGGATTACTTTCAAAGGAAATAAAGTAAATGCTTTTATGAGACGACAGAAATGTAATCGCACATCCGCTTGGAGTTCAATATTTTGTGTAAGAGATAAGGAGCACCTGTCAAAGCACATGTGTGGTGTGGGAGCATTTTGATGGATACTTTTTTTTTATAAAAATCAAATCTATTGCTGTTGGTTATTCGCATGTATATCATTAAACTGTTTTTTTCTCATTTGAACCGTAACATTACATTCAGAACTGATTCATATCTACAGCAAGCCGTTTCTCTAAGAAAAAAAATTAATTTTCGTTCGATCTCGAATAAAAAGAACAAAATACTTGCCTTGCAGACCACATCTGATGACTGTGATTTGAACGCCTCAAAAGCACAAATTTCAACGCGTTAATAGTGCTGTGAATTTCTCATTAGTCTGTGTAATAAACCTACAAGAAAAACGAACGCACACATACAGTAAACATACATAACGTTATTTATATGTATAATGTTGCGTGAGTGTTGTGTGTGTGTGTGTGTATATATATGAAAAGCTTAATTGCAATAATTGTTGCTCATTTTGTGATTGCAGCGTGAATTTTTTGCAGAAAATTTAACGTGACGTTGCGGCTTGCAACGGCTTGGAATTACAACAAGAAAAAGAACAACAAGAACAACAACAACAGCAACAACATGAACAAGAATAATAGCAACATAAACTAATGGCCAGTGATGGCGGTGGCAACTCAAAAATAAAATAGTGCGCCTACACATATCACATGGAAGGTGCACTTGTGTTACCAGCACGCTTATGTACACATTTTTATACATTTTTTACAAATGTTAAGTATGACAAACACTCGATATTCCGGGTGGACGGGTGGGGACAAATTTGCATGGCTGCGCATATGTACATCATGTGAATGTGCTGGTGTGCGTTAGCAGTTTAGATATTAGTTGTTGCCTGCCTTTAAGATTGGGTTGGGCTACAGCCCAATATGCTATAGTGTTGCGTTGCCTTGTATGCCATATTGTTTTGCTGTTGTTCTTTTTGTTATTGTCGATCATTTCTTTTTATTTGTTTGTTTGGCATTTTCATGCTGTTTGCATTTATTAATTGGCTGACATGACGATTAATTTAAATCAATGATTTAACTGAAAATCTTAGCTATTGCAACTGTTTAGACGGCAATTAACATAATTTTGTGCATACATGTGGGCTCCGACCGGGTACCGCAGTAACAACAAACACGAAAATGTTGTTTAATTTCGCGTATGAGTGATGTGGCCGCCAATAATTAATCTTTGGCTGCTAAACTGAATTTTGAACCGATAATTAAAGAGAATTTGTGTAATTTGTTTTAAATGAATATAAATTTCTAATAGGTTTAACCACACACACGCGTAATGACTCATTTGATGGCAGCACAATCTCACATGCAATTACGACCACATAACGGTTGGCCGGTTCAGAGATAAAATGTTTTTCTTCACAATTTTATAAAATAAATGTTTTGTTAAATATGTTAACACATTGTACAACCAATCGCCTTAATTTGTTATAAAAATAATGTACTTATCTTGTGAATGCATGTGAAACGTCTGTGCGTTTTAGAGCAAATAATCATTAATTATATTTATATAACAAAGAAATCGGCTACGGGATGTCGTCTCAACCAATGCATTTTTTAGCGGTTCCTTGTCTTAATCATTGATGTAGCATTTTGTTCGTCACTTATCTGCATATTAATGCTTTTACTGCGGCACTTATTGTTTGCTATGTTGGTTTCACGTAATGTAACAGCATAGTACGTCTCATCACATAATTTGCGACAAACTAGCGGATCAAGATTTGAAATGTTTATCGCCAACTTTCCTATTTCTTGCAGCAAATATTAACCTAAAACTTGTTAGAAATTAGTTTTAAACCTTGGTATAGAAATGGCACTCAATAGTCAGAGATATTGTAACGTAGAAGCTCTAGCAAATGTTGATTTAAAATTTTAAACAGATATGTCGAGAGATCTCTAAATGGTAAATGTAAAAGGGGCGGGAGTATTCACTATTCGGTTAACTGGCTCTCTTGCGGCTAACAAACTATTTAAAAATTTTTATCTATTCGTTTGAGATGACATCAGCAACCTCTCGTGGTTGCGTACAAACATGCATTCCAGTTAGTCAGCCATCCAACGATTATTACAAATCTGCCAAAATAGCGAACATCAGAATCGAATAGCACTTGACTTGGTTGAATCTTGAAATTCGTTGCGCGATCACTTATTAAAAATTCTGAAATTACAAAAATTTTCATATGAATTCAAATCTTAATTAGGACCTTTCTACAGTAGCTTCTAATAACTGGAAGATATATGTATTTGCCTTATATATAATGTAAGGCACTAAAGGGATTTATGAATGAAGAAGAAGTCGCTGCCAAGTAACCATATCAGGCGGCTTCTCGCCGAAGTTTAAAAGGAAAAATTTTAATAGTTTGGTTTTTTACATTCACATCGTACATCGCTCTATAGGCGATCTGTTGATGCGCATTGGGATGTGTTTCAAGACGCGGTTGTAGTGATTTATTGTGAACAGTAGGAGAAAATTTGGAAATATTCAGTTCTGTCAGTCGGTTAATAATTTTGTAGAAGACATTTGTTGTTGCATTAGCGGTACGTAGTTGAATTCTGATTGAAGATTGTGTTTGGCAATCCTTTTAAAAAAGTATTTGCTTTCAAAATTTTTACCTGAGTGACGCATATCTGCAACCTGATTTTCATCTAAAATATCGCGTCATTTTCTTTTCACCCTAACCCTTGATGATTGAATGGAGACTGTCACGCTACGATTACTTTCTTCGTTGCTTCAGGACTCTTGAATCCTCAAATTCATGTTTTTCGAAATGATAATCAAAGGCAATAGTAATTGCTTATGCTTATCCATATCGTTCTCTTTTAACTCCTGGGGATTTAGAGCTTGGTACCATTTACAGAACGGTGGTGTCGATGAAATTTTCGTTTTGTCTTTCAATTTATTATAGACAAGATTGTCATAAATGAACTCCATAAGGAAATTGTAAACATGATTTCATGCACATTTATATACACAGGAGTATATTTTCGTGCCTATGTATATATACATATATATTTATATATGTATGTGCAATAATGATTCGCCAAGTAATTGATATCAAACTCATATCGAAAATGTTGCAACATTAAGTTAATCGACCATTAGGATTTGAGACATGCATACGAGCGAAAATGTAATTTACCCAAAAGAAAAATCAAATAAATATTAACTTTTCTGACGCTAACCTTTACATATGTTGCTCTATGCAGGCAAATTTATTCTTTATCGTGGTATAAAATGGAAGCCATTACAGAAGATAAATATTTCTTTAAAGAAGAAAAAATAAAAAAAAATAAAAGAAAACGAAAAAAAGGCTAAGCTTTCTAACTTTCCAAATGAGTTAAGTACTTTAGATGCGCTTTAACCAATCAGGCAATTGCGCTAAACTTCAAAGCTAATGAGATCAGCCACACAGCAGCAATCTGCTGAAGCGGCTAAACAGTAAAGAAAAAGAAAAATATGAAAAATACAAAAAAAAAAAAAAAACGCGGAGATATTAAAAAGCACACTCACACATATTTAACTTTAACTAATATGGTTGCCCGGCTATAGCCGAATGGACCACCATACACTCTTAAACATGATAAATGACCCAAAAGGTAAAAAAGTAATAAGAAGAGGAAAAAAACAGCCTCTAACGAGGAAATGTTGTTGCGATGTTGTTGCGTTAATGTTGTTGCAAGTTCTCAGAGTTGAGAGTTTGAGTGTAAGAACGAGTGAGTTTTTTGTTTTTGGCTTTTTTCTTCCTTTTAAGGCTTAATCACATCGCTCATACGTTTGGAGAAGGTATGTTCGGTTACCAACTTTAAAACATTAAATAGCGGCGAAACATCAAACGGCATAACTTACACTAAAAAAAGTCAAGCCAGTCATTGTCTTGCAGAACGTCGAGGTAGGTCCGTCAATAATCACACAAAAAATAAAAAGTAACATAAATACTGGAGGAGAGAGAAAATTGAGAGGCAAAGAACCCAAAAAGGAATTGTAATTACACTGAAAGAAAAGTTGGATTGAAATCTTAAATAAACCGGATGGATGCTCTTATCTTATTTTATTCTATTTTGTTGGCTTTTTGTTCTCCTATATCTTCGGTAAACAAAAAACAGGGGAATTTTTTTTTTAAATAAGAGCGCCAGCGGAAGTTTTAAATAAGCGGCGTTCGCAGTTGCCTTTTCAGGCCTTTTAATGATAAAAATTAATCAGAAAACCTACTCCATGCAAAGCACATACGAAATTTGCAAAAAGAGAGAAAAAAAGCACAAAATGTCAAGTCAGTGAAACGCTTAAATGACTAAATGATATGCAAAAATATGTCAAATTAGTGTCATCGTTATTGTTTTTATAATATTTATGACCTCAGACTGAGATGTATTATAAAAATGTTATTGCGTTTGTAACCTGAAAAGGCGTTACTACAGCACATGTTGGCAAGATTGCTGTATAAAGGTGTACAAGTTGCTCGACTGAATTCCTATTAGAATCCTTTCCTAAATGGCGGTCAATTTTCTTCCACTCTGGAGATGCTGTGAAGAGCATTCACTAGTCGGTGTGCACTCTCCTTTCGTTAATTACTTTTTTAACAGATGTCATTAGCATGTCGCTTCACATGATCCACGAAAATGATATGCGATGCTTTGTACGAAGCCAACAAGCAATCGGGCTACAGCTCATTGTAAAGTTCTTTATAACAAGTTTTATACTTTTTTCTAAATACCATGTATTAAAAAAATGTTTATTAACAAATGCTAAGAAGAAGTTTATTCGAATTAAAAAGAAGTTTCGCTTTATGAGTTCAATGAGAGCAGCTAAGATGACAAGGTGTTAATGACATGTTCCCATAGGACCACCAAAGTTGCTATCCGAAGGAAATCGATATCACTTGTTACTGAATCAAGCATTTTGCCGGGACAATCTGAGTATTACATAAGCTTACATATTATATTTACAATGAAGGCGAGGCGAAAAACGCAGAACGAGGGAACTCATATGTCATAGCTTAAAATAACACATAAAACAGTCAATGTGCAAGTGCAATGGGCAAGTAGGGCATCCTCTTTACACGTACTTTTCATATCTTTTACAAAAGCAGGCATTTGTCCATCAGCAGTGAAGAAGGACACAAAACTACTTCCAAAAATGAGAGGAAATAACAACAACATTCACACTCCTTACGAATCTAACTAATCTTCTGACATATATTAATGTCAAAAACTAAATGTTGGGATAAGTAATTACACACACTCGCACTTGCACTCGCCTCCGCCATCGCCCTTGCCCTTGCCCTTGCCCACGATCTTGCAACCGATATTATATCTTGTGTATCGTTCTTAGTATCTTATCTTTGTGAGTGTGCGTGTGTTTGTGGTCCAAAAAATATCGCAATAAAAATTCAACAACTTAATCTTTTCATACGAAATGAGGGCGTAGGCATCTATATGCATGCACGATACACATCGTATAGATGGCATACATGGTACACATGGTATACGCATGGTATGAAATTGAAGTCGTAAATGTAGTAAAAGCAACCGCTGTGAGTGTGAGTTTTAGGTGCCATAAAATTTAAACAGTAGCTAGTTAATCAAGCGAAAGTTGAGATTCTGCTAATGCGGTCCCTTTAATGTGGCCATTTAACGTTGTTGTTGTTATTAAACAAACACAAGAAACAAACATAAAATTCATTAGAACTCATTCGGTGATTGTATTTTTTGATTAACACCATTATTCAACTTGGATGCTCTTTTAATCGTATATAAATCGTAACGGTGTGAACTCCTTTGACGGAAGAAGAGATGATACATTTTATAACTTGAAAAACACAAACATAAACAAAAATTAAAGAATTTCTTTAGAATAGAATTTGAATTTCTTCGATTTCTTCGATGCGCTAAAAAGTCATGTTTAACTCGAAGAAATGAAAATATTGAAGAAAAAATCTTTAATTGGTACGTAACACAATTTGTCCTCAGCAAATGTAACGAATTCATTTTAGAACAGTCGTACTGCAACGATGATTGTTGTTCTGCTGAAGATTGCGAGGTCGCTGCTTACACTGATAGTAACAAAACTCTTTCTTCTATTCTCTCTCTGCCTTTCTCTAAAATCTCCTAACTCTTGCATGAGTCAGAAGATATTTCTGCATAGAAACGATAATCGTAATCAGTTGCAATTCAGTGTATTCTAGAATTCGTAAGCTGTTGGCAGTTATACAGTTATAGTGTTATGAGAAAATTTCCTGTTTACGCACACGATGTACAAAGGGCCTATTTTTTAAACCACTTTGCAACAATCGATTGGAACGATTACATACGAAGTTCTGTTCCATTTATTGCACTAATATCAAGCTTATGGGCAAATAGTGAGAGAAACTAAGTTTTGGCTATCGTGGGCCTTGTAGGCACTGGTTAAGTGCCTTTGACCTTATAAAATTTGTGTGCAGGGACAGACAGATTGCGTAATTTTGTTCTTAAACCTCTAAAAATACACTCTTTCGCACATAAATAGTGCAAATGTTGTTCGCAAAGTACGTGATTTTTGGACATGTCACCTGTAGTGGTCCGGGAAGTCGGTACTTTGAAATCTGCAACGTTGGGAGTAGGTCGTTGATCGCAACTTTGAATGCTATAAAATGTTATTGTGTATTGGGCTTTATTGACAAACAACTTAACAAAAAATTTCTATTAAATTTAGATTAAGAATCTATTACAACTTTTTAATACGAAGTTTGGAAATTTTTCCTTTCCTTTTATTTCCCCTTTGACGACTTCAGCGAATGCTTCTCATTTCTAATAGGTTTCGTACACCGTTCGAAGTAGAAGCCTTTCTGCTCTTAACTTAAGCATCTATTGGCGTTTACATGAGATTTCGCAATTTCGTAAGCTTGTCAACTTACCATTTATTAGATGGTTACGTTATTAATAAAAAGTCGCATTGAACATCAAAGCTCATGTAGGCAATAAATTATTGTCAGATATAATGAGACAAAATTGTTTTTTTTCTTCCTACCAAATGAGATGAAGCTTTTTTGCTTTCTCTGCTTGTCTTTTTTTTTGTTTTTTTTTCTTTTCTAAGCCTTAGAGTGAATGTTTGTACGAGTGTACTGCAAAAAATATCAGTTTCTGCAGTGACAGAAATGTTCCCCAGAGTTTATGATGTGATAATAGAAAGAGAAAAAGAAAAAGAGAGACAAAGGCCAAGAGTAGAGTATTAGTTTGAAAGAATGGGAAATGAAAAGAAACGAATGAGTGGTAAACTAATGGATTGATTTATAAGTTATCACCTGGAGTGAAGAAAATTTATGTGTGTTAATGTAATAAATCACAGATATACAAACAAACATTTACATAAGAAAGAAAATCCGTCTTATAAGGATATGGAAAGAATATATTTGCAAAAGAAACAAATAAAGAGAATCCACAAGGTAGAGTGTAATGAGATGTGTGCTCGGATATGTTTGTGGCAAAGTATATGCGGTATCAAGTTGCAGTAAACGTTTGTTTTGTCTTCTGTAAACAAATTTGTTATATTAAACGATTAACTGACTGGTTGGCCGACCGGCCGGCCGGCTAACTAACTTTGTAAAGGAAGCTTTAATGCAGCAAATCAAGTTGACTTGAATGAATAATGTCTCCGTGTGCTAAAGCTAAAGTGATAATGATTGCCTGTAATTTGTTTTAGTTAGACTAAATGACTAAATGAATTGTTATTGTTGTACAGATTACAAATTAATCGTTCCCCCGAGCCCCGAGGAGATATACTCGTTCACATCGTTTGTGCACGTTAGGCTGACTACTGCTGGCTTAATGGAGGAAAGCATGCTGAATGAAGAAAGAGCACAAATGCCTGCGATACGTAAACGAATAAGAAAAACGATTGATTGAGGGGAGTTTAGCAAAGCAATTAAAACAATTTGTGCTTTGTGTGAGAAAAGACGCAGAGAAATGAGTAAATTTATAATTAATGACTGCAATTAGCGGTCCGAAGAATTAAGAAAATTGATTTTGCGTTTAATTTTTAAGAAATTAACTCTGCAGACGTAGGGACAATATCAATGCAGCAGTATTCTGTGAACTAATGAAAAGAAATATACGTTAATTTAAAAAATGTTTTCAAACCCCGTATTCAATTTGTCGAAATAAACCGAACTCTCTGTGTACATGTGTTTTAATCTCTTTAATAAGTATTTCTATAATTACACCGCAACTTATTTCACTTGATATAAAACATAATCCAATATGAAATCTTTGAAGAAACTCACAAACATTGAGGGAGATATCCTTTTGGGAATTAAACTAATTGAGTCATGGTTTATTAGCTGCTTTACGACAGCATACCTTTGGATCCACATTTACACAATTGCTGGAAAAGATTTCTCAAATTTTCAATACAAATAAATTTGAAGGGAGAGAAAATCAATTTTTAATATTATGTGTAGGACTTAGACACCTGTAAGCGGCCAACATCAAAAGCAATTTTCGTGCGTATATTACATTGGAATCCCATTTGTTGTATTCTCAACGCTTTTCAAAGATTCAATACAGACAGCGTACCGGCAACATCTTCTACTCCTATTCACAATTTTAGGTGTGAAAGATTGGCCAAAAATTTCTTACACGCACACGCACACGCACACGCACATGCCCTAATTTCTCATTTACCTTAAGCCACCAAAGAGGGCAAGATTTCTGTTTGCGACCATTAGAACTAAGCAGTTTACAAATGTTTTTAAACTCCCTTTTACACCTATAGAATTGCGCACGTCGGTGATTAACACAAATTTATTTGTACTTAGAGAGGCAGGTAAAATTTGAAAGCCAAGCGCCTATTACAAAGATCTTGCTCTTCGACGCTCTTATTCAAACAATAGCTCTTGCAGCCTTAACAATGTGTAGCGAATGCTTTTGAAACAATTTTGATTCATCATCGTATGTGCGACTTTTTACATTTTTAAAATCCCTGCAGGCTTGCATTTGAAAATACAGAAAATGTTTTTTCCTCAATATTTTGTAATTAAAACAACCAAGAACGCCTTGCGTGAACCTCGACTAGCCATCGTTTAAGACAAAAGAAAGATGCGTTCATCTCATTTTTATCTTTATTTGATATCAATATCGAAATTATCTGGATTTATTTCCATCATCAACTCTATAGAAACACGTTTCCCGCTTGCAACTGAAAATCGCATTTGCATTCATTCAAATAATGTGATTCTACTTATTGTGCCTTGATTGCCATATCAAGTTAGCCTATCAATCCACCTCTCCGGCATATCAACCTCAAAAATTTTAATATTAAGTTGAAACTTAGGCTCAAAAATGACTATAGTGCATTCGCCATAGTCTTGGAATAAAAATACATTTATTTTAATTGAATTATTATTAATTAATAAAAATAAACCCACAAATTTTACTTTTAATAAACTGCAGTGCATTATAGGAATTCGCCTATGTTGCCATCTAAAAGTCCAAAGAAGGAGTGATGTGTCTCTAGAGTAATTAAAAAATTCTTTACAATTTCTACTTATCCGCATGCTTGACTGCCTGCGACCTTAACTTTCTTACTCGATATTTCCCTGTATTCAGTTTGCTCAGCGAACTTCTTTCATTTTCACATTTAACCAACAAAGCCGATCAAAGAATAGGCGATTTTGGTTTATGTGCTGCAATTTACTTGTTCACTCTTCAGAGAAACAAAAAAAACACAGGCGACTCTGTGGCTAAATATCGAATCAAACAACAGCCCTTTCAAGGACTCTTACTGTCTGCTCTGGCCTGTTTCAGCATTCAATGACGACTTTTTTAGTTTGGCGGAGAAGAAATTGTGTGGTTTCAGCTTATCATCAGATCAACTATTTAAAAAACAACAACTAATGAATTTGTTGTAACTATTTTCAGCTCGCACACAATGTAAACATTTTTCAGATCAATTTCTGCGGAAGTTCCACTAAAGAGTTTATGAATTATAAGGTCTTCATTCCGTCTGATTCACGGATTCCTAGCTTCGATATCCTCTATTTGTCTGCTAATCATGTTCATTGTACCTATAATGGAAGACGCTACAGAAAAACAAAAACAAGTACTGTAAAGCAACGTAGATATGTGCAAAGTACTAGGAACAAAACACATTTCTGTAGAGTCGATTCAAAGATTCAAAGTTTGAAAGAAAACTACTTTATCGACTGTCGAACTTGTTTGCGTGTATGCGGAGTCAAATGCAACGAAACCTGAAAAGGAAAACTGTCCGTCAATGTATAGTCGACTCTTTTTCCTTACTGTTAAGGGAGTTAAGGGCCTTTTATCGCAGCTTTAATGATGACGTCATCGTTTTGTATAACCAATCACAATCTGAATTAACGAATGCCTGCTTGTGTTTGTTATCAAGCGTAGTATGCCTGTAATAAATTTTCTGTATTCTCTCAGCAAACATGAACTTTCTGGTGAGTGCTATTGAAGGTTGCTTATATGTACAAAGTTGTTTTTTGCTTTTTTCATCAGCATATTCAATATTGGGCGACTGCCCTGATGTCCTTTCGTACGAATTAATTTTCCCCATTATATGACCTTTTTGGTGTTGTCATTTTATGGTGCTACAATTTTTATTTTAATTGACTTTTTTTACATCCACTTGTAATTGGAGGTACTTTAATTTTTAAAAATAATTATTGCTGTAAGTTGCTGTGTACATGTGCAAGTGCTTGTATGAGCTCATAAGCAGCGAATAGAGTCAAGAGCAAGTTGAATTCTGCAATTGTATACGGGCGTTGAGTAAGGGAAAGCACGTCTTTTAAATAAATTAATAAATTATATGTGCCGGTTGACGGTTGTATTTGTTGTTGTGTTGTCATCCCGTGCCGTTTTCTTTTATTTTGTTCTCTTGCGTTGGTTATGTTAAAATTAAAATGGTAGTTGGGCTAGAAACAATTATCTGCTTTATGTTTGTCCGCATTGCCATCGTAACCTATTATTTAATACTTTAATAAGTTTGCATTTGTGAGTGTATATGTGTAGGTTCTTTGAAATACTAATCACTCATTACGTTAGTCGATTATACGAAGAGCTCGATTGCAACGAGTTATACAAAAAAAAAAAATCGAACGAGATGTTTCCCCACTATCGCTATAAGAAAATTATTTTGAGTGTATACTTAATCAACCGTTGGGCTTATCTTTAGATGCATAACTTTTCCATGACTGATAATAGTCTTTATTAACCGATAGACCTACGTATATTTAAGATTTTTCTGGATCGTCGATATTGATATTTAAGAAGATTTGGTTAAATTCATCCACCAGAACGTGGTGGTTGAAATCATCAGACTAAAGCAGTTGTATGTATGCGCAATTAATTTAAGTATAGTTAAGTAATACACTTTCCCTTTGAGCCCACGAATCTCATGTGCATTTGTGTACACTATTTTGTCACTTCCATTGCACATATGATGGATGGAACGATGGATGCACTTACGATATCAAGTTGTTTAATTTCAAGTTATTATGGATAAGCGATGATATTAACTTTTATTACGTCTGTGAGTGTGCATGTTTTGAAAATAATTGTAACGTTTGCATTACATAGTTGGCGCATGCGCAAAACAAGGTGTATTAGGCAAAGAAGAGATTTAACAATAGTACGTTGCAAGTATACGCAATCTACACGAAAACTATTATTTAATCTCTTTTATTTATTGTAATTTAATATTTGTGTATCATTGTGTTATTCTGTTAAAATAATAATGTGATACAAATGTATAGAGAAATATATGCACATTATTAAGTGATATTAGTTCTTCTGCCTAAGGGGTTTTATAAATTGCTTTAAGAAAATGATACAGTGTTTTATTACGGGTAAAATGTGAACAGAAGTAGTACATGTTGCACACGTTGACGCTCGTTTTGAAATCAGTGAGTGCTTCTAAAAACACCCGCTTTTTTCTTTTATATTACTGAGAATACAGGATTGGTAAAGACGTCGTGCGTATCGCAATGCACGTCTTTCGACGTCATTCGCGTCAACATAATATGCAGACCTTTGCGATACTATAATGCACACATAAAACTTTGAAGTATGATACGTAAAGACTGACAGAGTTGGCAGTATAAAAGTAGTGTTTAAGATAGAGGACTTCCGTAAGTTCGTAATTATGCTGCATTACGTTGGATCTCTGCAGAAGTAGAGAAAAACAAATAAACCCATTAAACAAGATAGAGAAATTAGGAGAATAGAGAAAAAATAGTTGTATGCAAGGAGTTAAGTCACAATTGTAGTCACAAAACCACAAAGTCGGATATTATTATTGCCCATGACTTCTTTACATGGTTTCTGTCTCAATGTTTTTTGTAACTTTCTTATATAACGTTTTGCATTACTTTCCAAGGTGCCCCCTTTAGCCCTCATGAAAGTATTATAAAGTGAAAGCGCTGGGCAATGTTCCACAAATATTCTAATCATTACCGTCAATGTCTAATAAACCATTAGAGAACGACGGAATCGTGAATTAGTCATCACCAGCGGGAAGAGGTGTTTTTAAAATGCGGGCTTATACGAACTATTTTCCTTGCACTCTTCAGAACGCTTGCTCATAGGTCATTTATATATGTGTACAGCTTCAGAGAGTTCGTAAGATTGTTTCATGTTTCCTTTTTTGTATGGTAAATTTCGTTCTTTCGGCATTTTTTTCAGCATTGAAAACACAGTAACTATTGAGCGTTTTACTCATTACTTACCTCAGAACCATTAATGTCAGTTTCGCGTTAAAAATCGATGGATTGGACTTGTATACAAGTATACCAACAGGCATGTGTGTTGGTTGTTGTTGTTATTTATCTACTTTGACTGCTGTTGCTGCTGCAATCCTGCAAGCTTTGCAATCCGGTAATCAATGCATGCGCTTACATATGCATTCAATTCGCTTGCAAGCATACGAGAGTATCAGAATATAAAATATACATTACACACCGGCCTGCACTTATAAACATATACATATCTTCTTATTGCGCATACCTTTTAGGTTATATGGACGGCAAAAGATCAAAGAACGCGAAAAACCACAATCATCTTCTTTAAGGTGGTAATTATGTCTTGTAGACGTCGTCGTTGGTCGTTCGTCGTCATCGCTATCGTTGTTTTGTTAGTTTTAGTGATCATCTTGGCTTGTTCGCGCAAAAAGAGCCATGCTTTTGGCCGATTCGGACTGCGGCGTTAAAATGTATTAGGTGTTACTTTGCCGTTGCTGCTTTTGGTGACAGCGACGCAACCTCAGAACCACCAGGAAGACGAAGCTCTTGCTCATAAATGCCCGCAAAGTTGATTAAGCATTGAGAAGACGAGACGAGACCATTCTTTTATATACTTTGCTTATTTTCCTCACTTTTCCACTTGTGATAGTCATTTGTAGTTAATAGGATTGTGAGGTTTTTTGCTTACACTGTACCGTTGTCTTAGTTCAAGTATACTACGGTAAGTAGCTGCGGTCAACTTATGGTTACTTTTTACTTCTAGCTAAAATTTCTTGATTCAAAAATGAAAATTAATTTTTTGAAATTTTTTAAATAAACTTTAAGTAAGAGGAGAGTAAAGATATTTTTTCTTTGTTTCTTGTTCGGTTAAAATGAATTAAATATTTGTTAAGCATATCAATAATGGTCGCTCAAATTAATTTTTATTTTATTTACTGAGCTCAGTAAGCATTAAGAAGATTCTGCTCCTGAAGCTAAATTAAACTTTGCTAAAACTACTATATAATGAAATTCAATTAGCGTTCATTGCGTCGATCGTATTCGACCGTCTGCCATTGGTACTTACGGCGAAAGTTGGTCTATTTGGCAAACCTAGTCAAAGATTGATTACATAACATTTTAACGAGGATGGCATCGATATTCAAATCTAATCGTGAGGTAAGGACTCCGATTCATTCGCTACTTTCCAAATAAATTGTACTTCTATTACAAAGTGTGCAGGATTGGAAAAAAATTTCTTACAACCGCACGCGCGGTTAGATGGAATGTGCTGATCAGATATTTTCGATTTTTTATTCGTTATAAACGAAAGCGTAAATCGATCTAAACGACGGATGCTGTTTTGAACCCATATTCGTAACTTTAAAAGGGCCACAGATAGGACAGGCGCGTCTTAATCGGCTTTGCTTTCAATTTAGCTCTGAATATATATTATACACATATGTATATATATATATATAATTTTTTTTTTTTTTTGAATAATCGAAGTACGGTGACATTAAAAATTAGTTCCTAACATTCTTCTCTGTGTTATTGGATATTTCCGAGCAAATTCAAACTTAAATTCACGCTAGGTGTTGGAGGTTCCCCAGGAGCTAAACCCAATTTTGGGACATTAAACATCGCGGAATGTAAACCAAACTATCCAAGAAAGCGAAAAAGAATAATAGCGAGAATGCAGTCTAACCATTGAAACTCAATGTGAAGGATGCATCGCTTATCAATCAAAGCAGTTAATAAACTACAGTAACACACTGACACATTCTCCGTATGCAGCTTTGTTCATCGGCATTTTATTCGTTGATTAAAATTTTATATTTTTAATATTAATAAAATAATCACAAGTACATATGAAGTGTTAAAAGTTGTAGCTCGTGTTAATATCGTGTAATCATAAATTTTTACAATCTGTCACAAAAGTTAATTGAAAATCCGAGGGCAAGGGAAGCAACAAAACGTATAATATCAAAAGAGATGTAGAAAAATACAATAATGATGTGACATGAACGTCGCGTACAAACGCTTTCGTTTAGATATTAAGCAAGAAAAAAAAAAAGAATGGGAAATTAAATGACATGAATTACGGAGCGGATAAGATGCAGCACACACCCGAAAATTTTATAGAGCCTGTTTAATACCCCTTGCAGTGGCATTTCTTGGAAAAGATTGACAAATTGTTTTGGAGTATAAAAGTCAGTCGCTTGGAAAAATTCATTACATTCATCATTGCGGTAGAGAACATCAAAATATAGAAGCAACCCGGTAAAGTCACACCAACTAACCACCTTGGCATTACTCAGAATAATTCAGCGAGACAAGTCATTGTTTGTCGTATTAGTATGAGTATAAGTATGAGTATCGGCAACTGAATGATCAACCAGTCACCAACTTTGGCGCACGTCTTCGAAACCAAGAGATAAACACATGTAATACCTCCGAGCTGCGATGGTGTAAAATGATTTGCTAGTACTACTGGCAACGCAACCAACATCATCGTGGTGTCATAAGCGCCACCAAGACTTGATTTTCATGAAAAGTACACAAACATGTCGTGCGTCCCCCCTTATCTATATAAACATTTACTCATTACATCTCAACGACCATTCACGATTATTATAAAGGCTTTTGGAAAAGGGCGTCCACCATACCCTAATACGTAAAGAGTAAAAGGAAAGTGTACAAGTGCTGTTTCCGCTTCCTTTCATGTTAAAGCATTACGAAATTTTTATGTTAATGTTTCTTTTCTCCGGTATCTGGCAGACGTGTTGTTAAGTCCTTGCTTGTATTCCGGCAGTTGAGCGTACAAGTGTGCGTTACCAATTTGATTATTTGCCGTTGACTGATTTTATCGCTTTAACTTCTAATTTCAACATTAGCAAAATTAATGAACTCGAAATGTAAAACATTCACCAGCGCACGCAACTACCTCTGTCTCTTTCGCTTACGCGTTAATTGAATGTAAAGCAAAAAAACGTGATTTATTTATTAATTTTGTTCATTACACGGTTATTAACTCGATTGTTTCAATATGCCTTCGTTGACCTATGACGTCTTATCAGAAGAAAAGAGAAAAGGCGAACTTTTCTATCCGCACAATATTTTCGTATCATTTCTTATGCCCTCTGGCCATCCTTTGGTTGTAAATCCGAACAAATTCTTTGCTACAACTACTTGCCTTTTAGTTGAAGTTCGAATTATCTTGAAATTTCAAATGTTAAAGGTTTTTAATTAATTAGATTAATTTTTCCGGGGCTATTTCTTCGACAACGAAACTCGCGTTCATCAAAATTTGCCTGACTATTAACACCAAACAAGTTAACTCTTGCCCGCCTATGCTCATTGCGCTGCTGCACATTATTGCTTTATTAAATGTAATAAAAAATAAAAAAAAAAAAGATTAAATTGAAAACACGTTAACAGTGCATATAATATTGTAACCGGCGTTGTTGTCCGCTTATTTATTTACTTAGCTGCTTGAAAATTCTTTCAGTTGCAAATTTCCCAAGAGCTAGCATGACAGAGGGAATGGCAATCATTAATGCAGAAAATTTCCTAATTAAGACAACGATGTGGATTAGACTCGGATTATAAAGAATAACTTCAACGATACATTAAACAACTCTGCAGGCACTGATTTACATATGTAAGCACTTCCAAGTTCTTTGTGTAAATATAAATACCTGCGCTTATGTAGAAAAGTTTTTGAAGTTAGGGCTCAAATCCATTTTTCAATACTTTACGGGATGGATACAGGACCGATTTGAATGATTTCTGGAACAGAGAATGTGTAAAATTTGAAATCAACTCAGTCCCTTGGCTAACTGTTGCAGTCATACAATTGATTTCCAAGGACAGATATGCGCGAGATATGAGCAGAATACATATGTTGCATGCTTTTGTCCTTTCAGTTATGCCCGACACAATTGCCGCTGGCATTGCCTACGAAACTACTTTTGACTGCTGATTATTCAAAAGGTGAGAGATGCGGACACACTCTCTAAGGAGAAATAAATTGATTCGATTGCTTTGTTGAGATCCATATCAGAATTTCATCATTTTATTCACACAGCTGCGTTCCGATCTCTTCTTTTGAGGGAGAATGTGCACCCACGACAATTGCGAGTCTTTTAGTTAAACAACATTTCGAAATACATATCCAGCTTAATATAGAATTGGGATATTTCGCGTGAATCTTTCCGAGACTTTTTTTCGAATTAGAAGAAAAAGAAAAAAACAAAACTATATCTCATTACAATTTTAATTACATGATGTGCGCATGTAGGCGACTTTAACAACAAACGACAGAGTTTGGAATCATTTTGAAATAAATGAAAATATGTGAGAACATCAATGTATTTAAACAGTTAAATGCGAACCCATTATTGCCAAACGAACGTAGAAGCATACTGTTGATGGTGGTCGTCTGATCCTTTAGTTAAAAACATTTTTATTTCATTATAATTAAGCTGTTTGCCGGCAAAGTCTTAGAACAACGAACCGCTGCCATAAGTTATTCTTTTCAAAATTTGTTTCTTCTCGCTTTTTCTCTTTGATGTTGGCTGCTTAGTGGTGGCTGTGGTTTTGTTGGTGTGATTTAAAGGCGTGAAATAAATTGATAATTTCTCTGTCTCGGGTTATGTTCGAATTTCAGTGAGTTCACGAGTCTTACGAATCCTTTCAGAGAATCTTTTGCGCTGGGTATGCAGTTGGTTAGCTGTTGGTTACTGGTTTGGCCGGCTAATATAATAGCTTTTGGCTTGTGACTCTGCTGTAGGTCGTCACATCAATTTATTTTAAATAATGAAAAAAACAAAAATAAATAAATAAATAAATAAAAAGCAAAATAATGGCCACAGGGTTAAATAAAGCAAAGATTAAATCGATTTATATGTATGAAGTAAACGTTGTGTAGCAGTTGGTTGTTGTTATTGAAAAACAAAGACATTCGGGCTAATTTTTGTTACTATGACGGTTTGAGTGTATTAATGCGTGTATTTAAAGTAAAAGAGAACAAAGAGAGAAAGACAGAAAGAAATTTGCACATTTGCATCTTCTCCCCACAGATGTTATTGGTTTTTAATCACATATTTTGTTAAACGGTAGCTTTAACTAAACAACACGATTTATTTCTCTTTCATTGTATTATTCACAGAGAATATTTAAAATGTTTTGTTGCCTTTTAAAAGATAATTAATTTATTTTTAAGCGTTTTTGCCTTAAATCTAAATGTATGACTGCTTTAATCTCAACGTCAAAACACATAAATCAAGCTTAGCAGCCTTTTCGTACTTCGCCCACAGAAATCATCATCTTCACTAGCAATAAGTGTGAGTTACTGAGGTGAGTAACTCATTTTTTGTATGATGATCATAAAATCAGCTTTTAAAAGTCAATAATTTATAAGTAAAAGTGGCAGTTTTTTCTCTATAAAAACGCAACATTGTCGAAAACGTAACACATTCCAAAATGTGCCAAAAATCAAAACCAACAACAACAAAACAAAAAGCAGAAACGCTTTTTACGTTTATAGAATTGCACTTCGTATAAATCATTGAATGTAATAAACGAAATCTTTTTTAATTGATTTCTAAAGAAAACGACTTATTCGAATTGAGGACAAGTACGGCCACCTCACTCATATCGTTACCACAAGATGTGAAACGTCGAAGTTATGGCATGTGTGTGTCAAAAGCGGCTCCTGAGTAGGGCTTGCAAATATTTGCAGATAAACCAAAAATGCACAAAACGGAAAAAAGATCTGTTTTTGCTTTGCTCAGTAAATTTCAAACTCTCTTACACGCATCATGTATATTGCAAATTATGGATAAAGATGTGCTGTTATCGTAATTTAGCGGAACCATAAGTTGCATTACGAGTATGTGGGTTTTACTAGAAGTCTACACTGATAGACAAAATTTCGCTGCAATTAATTTAGACAAAATATTTTTACAGTTACACACTTCGCAATTCGGATGCCTAGGGAACGTTTCACGAATTTATATCGTCCACCATGGCATAATGGCTTATGAATATATATCAGCTACACGAACCTCTAATTCCTCCCACCATATTAAGCATCGCATTGCGTAACGATTCAGGTTACCGCCTACGCTCTCCGGGTTGCTTGAAGCATAGAAAGGGTGATGGTCTAAATGTAAATAAATCTTCGCGTCTTCCTAAAGAGCACAAAAAATTAGACATCTAACTGACCTGGCCCCTCTAATAATTCCCTTGCATACTTCAACTAATTAATAGTTTTTCTCGTAGTGTTTCAACAAACTAAACTTCCTGTTAAAAATTGTTCATCAATATTTTTAACCACAGCATTGTAATTAATTATCAATTAAGGGAAACATTAAATTAAGTATTTTAGGGAATTTAGAAAAAAAAAATGATTTCATTATTTTTATTGCAAAGCATTAAGAAACTTATGAAATTATTATAGTAATTACGTGAAAGCTTAGCTAAGCTTAGATGTTGTGTTTTTGTTTTGTTGTTAAATACACTGTTTACGCCTAATGAGTTTTGCAAAATAAAAAAGTCTTAATTAAAGGAATTTTTCTATCGATTCTGATTAATATTATTATACCCGGACATTAATTATTAATTAGCTGGCGTAAGTATTAGTTACCCATGATTAGAAGATTAGATGCGATATTTATGTAACACAAATATAGTCGTTTGTATTTAGATTACGTCATCTTAATTAATATTCTTAACTTTATCTGCAACGCCACCTGTACAGTGTACACAAAAGTTTAGTTCCCTTTCCGCTCCTTGCAGCCTAACTGACTGCCCACATTTGCCAAATGTTCAAATTTCTCTCCAAAATTGAGTCCCTCTTCTAAGCGGCACACCACCCGCATACACATGCGAACGATTACGGAGACATTAATAAACCTGGTAAATATCGTTACAGTTTTCATCTTTTGGTTTCTCTTAATAACTCCTTACTTACGAATACTGCTTCCCTTACCACGCTATTTCTTCCTTAATTACGTAGCATTCACTTAAGATCTTTATAATCGAATCAATCGTACAGCGGATATATAATCTCCCGCTGGTCAAAAACAAGCAAGTTCGGATCGAAGCAAGTATTTTTCCACTATGTGCTGTGGTTATAAATATAGGCAGGATTTCGACGCAACGTAAACATAATTTTGAGAGAAATTTAACGCAGAAATAAAGTCATCCTCTACCTAAAAAAACAAAAATAAAAATTAATTAAAGCCATCTGCGTTTATTGTTGCTATCGTGGCGGGTTTTGCAAAAAAGAAAAAGAGAAAAAGAAGGAAACAACAAACATTACATGCAGCGAGAAAGAATATCTGACGAAATTATAATCGAAGGTGCTAAGAAGGTGTTGTTCTTTAGCGCCTTGACTGCACAAAGGATAATTACACCTTATCCAATAAACGAAGTAGCCGCAGTTTGTAAACCATATAGCAAAACAAAGCGAAGGAGAACAAGAAGAGAATTGATCTGTATTGTGTTTTTATTGTTGCATGCATATTGTTGCCATGTTTCATTGTTCGAGACTTAAAAAACAATTTTCGTATAAATGTTCGGTTCTTTTGCTATCCTGATCGGCTCTTTGCAACAAGAAATATAACAAGAAGTACACAAACAAACAAACATTCGCACATACAAACGCTCCTAAGCTGAATTCTTCGGTCTTTTTTAATGCGGTATGTGTGCGGTATGTATAACTGAAGTCAAGACAAGGATAATGAATGATTGAATTTTTTTAATGCCAGAGAAAAGATTTATGCGGGTTTAATGAAGACGCTCTGCTTCCACAAACATACATGTGTGTTTATGCCGCGTTAAAGATAAAGCGGTTAACATAACTGAAAGTTAATATGCTGCACACACACTCATATAGTTCATGTGTGCATTGATGAGAAACGTACATATATAGGACACGAGTTAAATCTGGCCATTGATTTACATTGTCATCGACGACAATAAAATATTGGAAATGCTTTCAATTAAAAGCCTCGCTCATCACTCCTGCTATGGATTGCATACACATTGACACATTTGCCCATACAATCGCAAATCGCACATGCAACCTGAGGCTGTGTTTAACAATGAAAATTCTGTGAAGATTGCTTTTTTTTCTTTTTCATAAGCGATAACACAAACAAACACAAACACTGACCGGTGAGTCGCTAATAGGTAATCTTGCATAAATAATTGCATAATATTAGGCGCCACATCATGTTCGCTTTATTTACTCAAGTTCAAGCAAATAAAATGCACGTAAAAACGTGTTTTGTACCACCTCCTAACTCGTGCATTCAAAGAGTTTGTGCAAGCTACAAAAAACAAATTCAACTAAGCGCAAGAGTCAAACAATTGCGCTGCCAAGGCACAGCAAGCACGATAACCGCCACCACCTTCCTAGCACACAATGTTTTATCAATGCTTCGTTGCTGTATTCACTTTATTTCATTTCATATTTTGCCCGTTGTTCGATTGCCATTGACGATTACCTACAGCAGTGCATAGTATTTCATCTGGAGAAACGTGACGTTTGCTTTAGTTTGGTTATTTGCTCTTCTACATCTTCCTTTCTCCACTAATAATGTGGAGCGCGGCTAATTTCCAACTGTGCTATTTACCATTGTAATGGTGTGGCACACGATCGGCAATTTATGAACACCTGAAACCTCTCTGCACACAAGCGTAAACTCTAGTTGAAAACAAATCTTTCAAGCATCGCCATATTAAAGACACTTGTTTAAAATTATGAACATACAGAACAGTCGAGACCTCCTCAGTATCATTATTATAATACGAGAATTGAGTAAAACAAGTACATAGTAATATAGTGATTTGTTAAGTTAATATTTACGATCAAAACTATTTGCAAAATGGCATATATTGTTATGCTTTATCATCGAATCGTTGCAGGACACCATTTCCATGAGCGAATTTCCACTAAAAGGCAAGTCGAGGTTATTACGACTTTCAGTTGCTTTTTGCATCATTTTCTTTTTTTTCTTTTTGGAAATTACACAGTTACGCTGCTTTAGTGTTCGCCACAGCCATTGCAACACTTTTGTAAATCTAATTTTAAAACAGGAACTATATAACGGAAATTTGAATTCATTGCAATATTAAGACCGTGACACTGTCGCAATCGAGAAGAGGATTAATTTCAAATTGAAAATATTTTTCTCGCAAGAATCACTCACTCATACTTCCTCACAAGTAAGTTTTTAATTTCCGAAGCTCGGTTGAGATCTATACTTTGCCATTGGTTTTCCCTCCGGATAACCGTCCTTAAGTCCTCAACTCCTCAACGCTGTCAAGTTCTATATGTGGTTTAATTTAGTTGTGTATTTCTCAACAGAATTATCCTTGGCTTTCACTACTTAAATGGGTCAGGTGCAGGCACTTCTACAGTTAAACCTATGTTCAATCGAAAATACGTAGAATAACTGAACTACGTGTGGGACCGAAATGAGGAAAGATCACAAGTCAAGTTTAACAAAAGAGGGAAACAGAGTCAATGAAAGTGACGTTAATTTCAATTTTTTTCGTTCCCTTTAACCGCCACCAGGAACACAATTAGGAACTCTTCGCTTCGGTCGGGCCAATAGTTCGCAAAGTAAACTGAAGTCTGTCACATATGTTGTCACTTATAAAAAGAAAACACAAAATTGATAAAAATTGCGTAGGAAGGCGACGAAAGCGCTTCCATTAAATCCTGCGACACTTGCGACACTTAAGAACTATAACTGTGGACTCACAATCTACACCAGTTTTGTCTTTCTTGAGGGATGTATTTGGTACCTAATTAAGCTTAGGGCTGTTCTTTAATGGAATCAAAACATGCTTTAAAGGATAGCATATACGATTTATTTCGATGCTATAAAGAAAGAAGAACGGATTTAATCGTCCTTTGAAGACAGCCATCAGGGGAAAAATCGTAATTGACATCATTATTATTGACAATAGGAACTAGACCATAGGATAGAGATTATTTGTCATTGTTGCGCGCATCGGTTTCATTTCTTTTTAAATGTTTTGCTTTACATTCTTTATTCTTGCGCTTAATTGTGTAAAGAAATAGTTTTTGAAAAGTGATTAAATTATTATAGTAAACAGAAAACCTTAAGAAAACAAGCAGAGACAACCGTATGCTTGTGCTCCTTCATGGGATCGTATGTGTGATGCTTGTGTTTTCAGTAAGACAGACAAATTCTGGGTGTTCCCATGCTTTGTTTCACGAATTATGAATGCCATCAACACAGACGCTAAAGTAAATTTCTGATACCTGCAAAGGTAGATTTATTTGTACAAATGTGTGTTTTCTTTCAATGATTAACTAACTCTTTGTTCAAATGAACGATTTGGGTCTAACGCACATTTAGGCACGGACCTTACAACTTTATCGTCAGTGCTTCGCGGTAAATTAATTTGTACTTAGGCTTGCCTTTTATTACATCTCTGCTCAACTCGTCTGTTTATAAGAATACGTGCATGCGTGTGTGTATTGTACATGTTTTTAAATTATTCTCTGCTTCCTAAATGTTATTGCGGTTAGTATCGATTAAACATAACGTTTAATTTATTTGTTTTGCAGCGTTCTCTCCCAATTACTTCGACAACCGGAAAGGAAGTCTGTATTTTGTACCTATTTTCTACGAAAGTCTCACAACGTTTTCCTTTTTCACAAAATATTTTCTGGATTATTAAAAAATAATTTTTGAAAGGAATTGTTTTGGAAACCACAAACAACATATGTATGTGGTGGTTAAGCGTTCTATTGCGTTTACAATTATTGGTTTTACCAAATGTTCCTTCATACTCACTAACGAAGGTTAGCTTTTCCCACATTTTTCTTTTACATGCAGGGCGATGTATTGCGAAGCATTCAAAGATTTTTGCTTAACGTTAGCGTTGTTATTGAGTCTCAAAGAAAATATCGTTAAATACACAGTACATTTATTTAGAGCGCATACCTTACAGTTGCTCCAAAAAAAATTATATAAGTCTGTCCGTGAACTCGCCATGTTTTTCGAGTGCTTTTAAAGGTTTTTTAATATTTTATTCCCCAATCGGCGATTACATTTAATAAATTGAAAAAAATTATTAAATAAATGAAACAAAGTTTCTTATGTTATGTGCTTCTTCTTTTCTTTTAATTTTGACGTTTGTCACTTTGCATAATAGCTTGATTTAAGCAAAGCAACCTGTCCCGTGTCGTGTCAGCTGTACTGTTGTGGCACGGATATCTTCTTCCATTGGGCAAGATCAGCCCAAATCTTATCTTGTATAACCTATGGGCAAGCCAACTTCACTCACATGTTTACCTGCTCAAAACCCTCTAAGAATTGCATGTCGAATAACGAGACTTCTAGCTCACACTAGGGAAACGTAGGTCTCTCTTCGATCTTCGTTGATAGTCAAATTAAAAATTGCTATTGCCGACACGCCGGCAAAATAAGGAAAGATTAATTTCTATATTCCTAACTTCTTCTTCCAGAAAACTTTATTTTCATAAAGCCAATAGAGTTATATCTGCAGACTTTCCGAACCGTTTAAGTTCCTTCGCAAGGATCTAAGTGAAGTCTTGCATTTAGTATGAATATCGAGCGTGTTAAAAAGTATCGAAGACACTCTCCTTAATTTGCCTACGATGTCGCACTTAAGCTAAGCTTAAGCTTTTGAAGTCGAGCAAATTATCAACGGTTTCTTTTTGACTTGATGGACGCAAGGCAAACGAGCCGTTAACTTTATCAACTATATCCTATAAGCATATTGATCCTGAACAGTAGTTATTTTAATGGTAGACGGATTCAATGCGCGGCATCCCTACTCAGTCCTATTGCAAAGTACTTTTAATTGAAAAATGCAAGCTTTCCGACGCAGAGGGAATTCGATCGGCAAGTGCTTTTATCGAAGCCTTGCTTTCTTCTCATTATTCTAATTGATGTGGATTGAGAATGCTGAACGTTGTTAGGGTGCAGTCAGTTTAGGAAAAAGCGTAGCTTGTCAAGTGCTTTTATCGAAGAATTGCTTTCTCTCATTATTCTAATTGATGTGGATTGAGAATGCTGAACGTTGTTACGGTGCAGTCAGTTTAGAAAAAGCGTTTCAAAAAATTTAATATTTTATATAATTCTCAAGAATTTTCAATTAACCGTAATAAGTAACATACTAATTAAGGGTATGCCGAAAACCGAATTGTAAGCAGGCGTAGCGGAGATTCTCCACCAACGCGCAATGCAAAAGCGCTAAAAACGAACAATTTAAGAAAAATGTATTGTAGTTTTAAGATATTCAGACAAACATATGATCATCGGAGTACATCCGCTTGATGTTTATTTATGTGAATTTATAATTTTCGCTAATTGGACTGTCATAGGAAGAGTTTCGCTTTCAAAAAGCGGCATATAGCGTTCTATACAAGTGATTCGTGTGTGATGAGAGCGCAACAAATAAATTTCACTTTAGTCTGGTTAACGCCTTAACAATGCCGCAAAGGCAAAGGAATATTATACGCGATATGTGACAGAATGTCAAGAAAAAAAAAAAGAAAAAAACCGCTACATTACGGGCCAAGGTTTCTGGGTTGGTTCCAAAAGATATAAATACGCAGTATTATCATTATATATTTGTTTCTTTTTATACGAGTTATTATTATGTGCATATATTTTAAAGAATTCTGCGAATTGCGTTCAGAGTCTTTTTCACATAATATTTTTTTCTTTTTTGTCTGCCGAGTGTAACGCTTCACTGCCGATTAAGCTGATGGTGCTATTGTTCTGTTATGATTCTTGAAAACAAATCATCGTACATTTAAATAAATTTATTGTCAGTCAAATTATTTGACTTGATTAATACTTCGCGTACCGTGAAGGTTCATGCAACTAAAAATACACATAAAAATCAACAATTTCTCCGTTTTTATTATTTTATTTATTATCCGTTCAGCGATTGGAATCTTTCTTAACTGAACTCGCAGACGCCTTTCGAGAAATATTGATTTTAAGTTTTAGAAAATACTACTATTTTCTATCAACTGTGGGGTTTTCTACCATTTTTTAGGCTTAAGTCCTCACTTGTTGCAGGCGAACAGAGTATCGCTGTCATGTTAATCCGGCCACCTTTAGCTTTGCATCTCAACCTTTTACGACCGTCTACTATCTACTAAGAATCGAATTTTAACCGCAAAAGATGTAAAATTAAAGAACGGAAATTAGAACTGAAATTTATTGCTAATAAGAGAATATTTTCCAGATTGTTTTCACGTCTCCATATAATTTACTCGTTTCAAAGCTATATAAAAGCGCTTAGAATGCATAAAATACACATGTACACTAATCCATATATATACTAAATACACACTGATAACATGTAAAGATTTTTAATGTGCCAAGAAAAACGGCCTGTAGGTGTTGTAAAAAGTACAACACATTATATAATTAATTAATAAAAAAGTATTTATTATTTAATGAATTCATTAAGATTTATACGACCTGCTTGGTTCATCTTCAACTTGCCTTTGCTAGGGTAGCATGAACATGCAAATTTTTGTGAAAATTGAATGGAGAGGGAGCATAGTAATGCAAGTCTGTACTTAAGTGATTAATACCATCCGTGTGGGCCTTGGTAACGATTTTATTCGTAAGGTTTCGTTGGAAATAACGACAGCAAAATGAATATTTCTTCGATATTTTCGTTCGCAAACTTAAGCCCAACACCTCGCCAACGCTACCACTTTCGGAAATAAAATATATATTTATAGTAATAAAAAAGATTACATATGCAAATTGATGAATGAAGTTAATGGAAATCTTGCAGGAGGAACAGTAAAGGTCTTAGTTTACTTTGAAATGAGGAGAGACAAGATGACTCTCAGTCACTTACGGGTACCATGGGAAATGTCAAAATGTAACTCAAAGGCACGTTGTAGGTAGGTTAGGATTAAATATTCACTTATCGAAATAATGTATTGAATATTGAGATTTTAAAAGCAGCCAATGAAACGACGTTCTGTTGAAGCAAGAAAATTCCTGTAAATAATTGTGTTCTCTCTCACTTTAGTATTAAATACCTAATTAAAACCCATTAAAGAAAGGATATAAACGCAATTAACGGCAAATAAATAAAACACATTCACACTCAAAAATAATTTTAAACGGCTCCATATGTCTTCTCATCAGCAAAATTATCAACAGATTTTCGTTTGTGGTGCCAAAGTGTCATTAAATATTTTCATTTACACAATTTCTTCTTCTTTTTTTTTTTAAATAATTTTAATGGATTTGTGTGTCATTTTTGATGGAGCAAAACCCTAAAAAAATAAAGCTAATTAGTTTTCTTAAAAAAAAAAAACAAAAAGGAGAAGCAAACGAAAAGAACTTGAGAGGAGTCTGCAGAAATGTAGAGCAATTGCTTTTCGACAATGAAACGAAAAACGGAGTCTCATTAAATTGTCACGCATGTCGTACAATTGCAATACTTTGATGTTCAAACTGGTGAATGATGAAGTTCTTAAATAAAGAGTTTTCTGAAAAATTTCTTCCTTTTCTTTTAGAAAGATGTGGTGAAGGGTAATGGTTATGGATATGTGTTGATGATGGTGACACAAACATTGCAAATATGTTAATATTTACATGTGTCAGCATATTTGTACTAATGTATGTATGTATGTAAAAGCATTGCTTGACACTTGTGTGACATTTTAGTTGACAAGCGGTTTGTTGGTGAACGTTTTGAAGCCAACAGAGCAATCATCCACAATTTGTCAAAGATATCAATACGACGTCTGCAGGCCTTCTTCACTCTTGGCCTTACTCACCTCCGACCTAAAGCGAAAATTAATTAAAAGTGCAAATATTTGCGTTCACTTATGCGGATGCTTGTTGCCTTACTTTGGTGCATTTTCGCAATTTAAAAGAGTTTTATATAAACTGTAATTTTTGTTCTTACATTGTCTTCATTAGGCCAACTAAGGCCATTGCCATCTATGATTGTACACATCAAACATCGCAAAGGAAATTCATTCTGCAAAATAGATCAGTCTTTAGTATAGTAGTAATAGTGCATGTGGATTAGATTCGTTGAAGCGTAATGAGAAAAAACCCAAATCCATTTTATAATATGACGACATAGGCCCATCCCTTGCGCCGTATACAATTCCCGTCTAACCTATGCTGCGGTTGTTTCTCGTAAATTGGCTTATTTAGCTCTAAATGACGGACGTACGCACTTCGCCCCATTTTGCTTTGTTTATCAGCAATCAATTCTCATACTAAACGTAATGGCGTTAAATACTTTTGTTTTTTTTCTCTCTCTTTCGTAATGGTTGAGCTAAGTCGTTGTTATTGCGTTGTTTTATAAGTACATTTAATGCTCGAGTAAATTTTAATAGACTTAACAAAACATACGCAACACCACCTCCTGATAAGTAAGACCTTTTCAAAATATTGACAAAGATAAATTTGTTTGTACTGCAAGCTATGTATGCGTACCAACAACAATAACTTCAATAATGGTGGTTGATTGCGTTATTATTGCAATCACTACGATGGTTGTATTGGATTTGCTAAATGTTTGGAACACTTCTAGTGCAGGTGGTCTTATACAGGCGGAGGCATATGCCTATCTTTTTATAGAATCTAAGCTAAGTTGTGTTTGAAAAGCCGATCACAAATAGCAAACCAGGAAACTTTACAAGGACAGAGAGAGAGAGAGAGAGCGAAGTTTCTTTACTGAAAAGTCCCTGTAAAGTTTGGAAAGCAATTAAAACGTGCTAAGAGTCCGCTTACAAATACCAACAAACCATATGATATCTTCAATACTATCTGCACAGCCAGCGAATGAATCCTCGCTATATCGCATGCAATCCGATGACGGGTGTTGGAAAATTCGATCCAAGCCAACTTTCTTCTTCTCTTCTTATTTCTGTTTTATTGACAAATTACGAACGCATACAAATGAAGTTAGTTTAGGTTAAGTAAAGGAAAACGTCTATTTGTGACAGTTGTATAAACTGTGGTTGAAAACTTAATACAGCACAGTAGCCTTACCATTGCGTGCATGCTGTCAATGGAGGAGCGTTTCATTTAACTTATGTTCGCATGTTTGTACTTGTTTTAATAGGTCTTTACTGCCTAAAAGCATTAAGGGTGAATATTAATATTATTTTACTTCCAGAAAGTAATTTAGTTCTAAACTCCATCTTTAATTTTGACGTGCTGTCAGAACATGTTCCATTCCGGCATGTGAGGCCTGGAGTTGAATTAATCTATTACTCTCATAGCAGTGGGATAAGCTTTGCCCTGCTGTTATGCATGCAATGCGCAGCTCTATGCTTGAAACCCTCACTGCACTTTCGTACGAAGGCTGTGCTTTTGTCCTATGTCCTATGTCAACAAGAAGATGGCGCCCGTGAGGCGGTTTAACGCTGACTAGATTGCCCTACATAGACCTAGGGACCTCTTTGGGCAAATTCCAGTTTTGATTTACCTTACACGCGTCTTATGGAATTTTCGATCGCGTTTTCTATGGTTTTCTTTCGAATAAAAATATGTATGAATTACTCACTAAAACATATTTTTAGTATAAAGTAACCAGGTTTTGGCCTAAATGAGTTGCACGAGTCTGAATGGTTAATTCACATAATATTTCAATGCAGAAATCTGTTGCTTAAAAACATGTCAATATATTAGCGTTTGCGCACATAACAAAGTGACAAATAGTTGCCATTAGCTGTTCCTTAAAACGAGAACAAATTCACTGAAATAGTTGCCATTGAATACACACACACATATATATATATATATATACATATATATATCTTGAAATTAAAAAATAGTAAAAAATATTTCTTTTTCTTCTTATTTCCAGACGCTGCGTTATGTTTCACCAATAGTTCGTATGGTAAGTAGCCAAGAGACAGAACGCATGTGGACCTCATATTTTATTTATAAATTGTGACGCTTGCCACGTCTGTCCCAAACATTATTTTAGAAAAAAATGTAATAAATACAAACGCAAATAGCTTCAATCCGTCTCCTGCTATTAAGAACTCTTTTGCATTTATATTAACATAGAATTAATTGAAAGTACGGAGAGTAGACAAAGGAGGGTATTAACGCGTGCAGCATATGGCTTTAAGAGGCCGCTAGTATATAAAAACAATTGCAGCAATTGCAGTTGTCGTTTGCAACTTATCACGAGTTATTGCTTTAAGCCCCATTACAAATCGGATAAAGCAAAACGAAAAAAATCTCGGAGTTATTTCAAGTTTTACGCAAAATTCTGCTCATTACATGACTTTGTACCACCAGTCACTCAGAGGATGTGCCCTATTTATGCAGTACGGTGACGGTCCGGAAGACGCGAGGAAAGGAAAATAGATAGGAAGGTGGCCGCAGCCAAATTGGCTGGTTGTGCGCCCAAGCGGGAAGCATTAGGCCTCTATGGACTGAGCAGCCACTATAACAACGGCCGTACTGAGATTTGAACCCGGGAGCATTCACTCGGTTCTTCTTGGGGAAATATTAAAAGAGTAGGCAAGACGACAGAAACACGAAAAATAGGAATAGAGTAAAGGAAATTGTATCTTAAAATAGTTAACCTAATGATCTATGTATAGGGATTTCCGTGTTTGATGAAAAATATCTTTTTACAGTTTTTCGAAATATCAGGAATCACTTCGATCACTTCGACATTTAAATAACTGACAGACGCAACTGAAAATCATATTTTCCCTGCGATCAAAAAGACTCATGGCAATGAATGCATGCATGCTGGCCAACCTAATGATCTAGGTTGGGTTAAATTTAATGAAAAGTCACATGCCCTACCCTTTAACAATTAGTACATGGCTGGATGGTTGCTGGCACACAGCCCTGTTTAATTTCTTCCGCCAACGAACTAATGACAATCAATAATTTATGATTGAGTAACTGTGTGGTAATTAGCTATCAAAAGGCGAAAAATTTTGTATCTGTGTAGTCTTCGTGAGTTAATCATGGGTTAAGCTTAACAAAAAAAATTGTGAAATCGCATCTAACAACGTAAGATATGCAATAGTGTAGTGAACACGAGCGGTCGATTGCGATTTTTCTTGATACTAATTTCCGAATACAAAGAAAGCACTTTATAGCTTTTGCTACAAACAAGACAAAAAAGCCAGAAGAAAGTCGCAAGAAACCTTAGATGTTACGATTGAAGCAAACTTGTTCTCTGTACAAGTAAACGATAAATATTTCAGGTGAAGTGTCAACTACGTCCCTGTACAGAAATAGTATTATAATAAAGTTTTTCTAAAGACGAAGACCATAAGCCCGCTTATCGGACGACACTTCTTGCTTAACGCTTATCTGCGACAAATGACGTTTCACCTTAGCTGAGGATCAATTGTAACAATTTTTGGGAGGAATCGGTAGCTCGTTCTACCACTAGCACTAAACTAATTATTGCTGCTTTTATTAGCCTGAATTAATTTATAGTGAAAGCTGGTCTAAACATTATTGTTTTGCGCCCGGTTGCAGAAAAGTTCGTACAGTCCTCATAACGCATACAAGACGGCAGTCATTGTAGTGCGAGCGAGTAATCAGACCTATCTAAATCGAGTCTTATGCTGACCAAAAAGTTTATAGGATCTTTGGGATTGGGGACACAAAGAAAAAAACCCAAAGTTTAAAGATGTAACGTTACGTAATAAATCCATAGCTGGTATTCAACCAATGAAAATGATTGTTGAACACATAAAAATGTTTAGTAAATAAATGAATTGATTTTAAGAGTTTTAAGCACTAGGCAACCACGGCTCCAATAGCAAGATTTAATTACATCGCGCAACAAATATTAATGCAACAGGAGCCCTGCAACATTAAAATTTTAATGTCTGATTGCAAAGAGTAAGGAAGAAAATTAAAACTATATCGAGGCGAAGGCTAAAGCTGTGGAGAGCAGAAACGCAATAAAAATATCAACAAATATGGCGTTTCATTAAGGCTTGAAAATAAACCGAAACAACTTTTGGTGGCCAACAGCAGCAGCTCCTATAGCAACCACCGCCATCATTACACACACATTTATAGCTAAACATACACATAAACAATTCATCTTTGATCTTTCACCGATCTTCATGTAAAGAGGAGAATGGTCTTTGACCAATCAGACCACTTCTTCTTGAAAACTTTGGCAAAGGGTTTGCGCACCGTGTGCGGCATGCAAGTTGGCAACTTAAGTTTGACAACAATTTATGAGCCACGCGAAGCTAAAGTTAAATGGCCAAAGTATATAATAAAGTCATAAATTCATGCATAGTCGTTTTTATTTACACAGAGAAAAATATCTCGCAAAGCTATACATATAAATATATGTATATGCACATGTATATGTACCACTATACGGACAATTTGTGTATCTCTTGAAATCCAATTAGTTAGAGTACGCAGACAATCATTTCGTTATGAATTCCTTCAATTGTAATTTACATAAATACAAAGCAAAAAGTTGGATTTAAGCCGCCGCCATATTATGCCATTATGTTATGAATTTGAAAACTAATATTTGTAAAAAAACGTACACAAAAAAGGGGAAAAATTAATACAAACAGAACGCTTTGAAGAAGAAAAGCGGCAAAGAAATAACCGCACCACCTATATATTCGTTAATATTTATTGACAAATGTATTCGTACAGACGGAAAAGTAATTTTGCCATGCAAATGGCATGGGATTCGTCAAGAGGCTCTTTACCATGTAATTTTCTTCAAAACACTTTGCATTTAGTTAGCTCCCAAGGTGTACATCCATACATATATATATGTATATATATATATATATATATATGTGTACATATGCGGCTGTTTTTGTTGCAACTTGCATTTAAATATATGTCGGAAAGTATTTAACTTTGATAATGTTGACAGCTTAGTAATTTGCTTATTTCAATGTGGAGTACGTATAATTTGACAGCATGAATACGTGTATATGTTACATGTATGTGTTGGACTGACAAGACAATTGTTATCATCCCATAATACAGGATAATTTATTCAACTTTATTACATGTACATGCATGCTAATAAGGAGAACATTTCTTGATTTGCGTTCTCCGGTTATTTCGATCGATCGCTGAAGTCATCCTTATAAATCCGAAGACATATAAAAGCTTAAGTTTACAGACTTGCACTAAAAGAGTTCGAAAATTAATGTTTAGTAAAAACTTGTTCTCGAAATGTGTTTGTTTGCGATTTACCTACAATTAAACATTTGGGAGATGAACTAAAAACCAAAAAAGATTCCGGTGAATTTCACATATATTTGCTTGCTTAGTTTGTGACTTCAGATATTAAGTACATCTTGAGAGTATCAGTATATGAAGGTGATGTCTTTTCAGTCTTCTTACGTCATAACTATCATGTAACAAGTTTAGGATGCAGCCTTAATATGTAGTTACTGTTAAGGCGTTTTATTTCATCTACAACTTTCAGGACATCAAGATCGAGTGTGATTGCTCACAAGCCAAGGAGCAGTTGTGATTAACCTCAAGTTTTTAGACTGACATCTCTGCAATATTTTTACGTTAGAATTGCTTGTTCTCCCTCATAGCTGGATCTCATACGTCCATATTGGCTTCATAATCGTTTTGTAAAGTAAATGTTTGCTCTTCAGACTAAGCTTGGATTTTGGTGCTGTTTTCTTTGTTTTCATATCTAGTTGATGTTCTTTTGACTGTAGTGTATATGCTTTTTCCAAGTGTCAGTCTTCTGTCGATATTAAAAATCGGAATTTTTATTTTAAACATTTATTTATTTATTTTTTAATAATTCACTTGTTGCCTTTTAACGTAACGCATAAAGCAAAAGTAATAAAAACTACATACAACATATAATAGTTATTATAAACTGCTTATCATCTTTCGAAAGAGATTCTCTGCTCTCTCATAACATAGTACCGTTCACTTTTCAAAACATTTTTTGTTTATTGTAATATAAACGTATTTCCACTATCTCGCCCTAAAGAACTAATTTAAGTGCGGCTTACATTGCCTGTGTTCCTCTCACCGCAAGACACAGTATTATTTTCATCCACAACATTTTTATGTATGTATTTAGTTCGCACTTACAGATACAACATAGATTCAAATGCATTAAATAATACGATCTGAGCATTACTAGCTTATTTTAGCTAATATAGTGAAAGATATATTACATAAGTGAATGAGGGATAAAAATAAAAAGCAAAGTAAAAGCATATCGACGTTTAGTCCAAAAGCTCGCACCCGATATGAATACCGTGTACTCTCTGACTATGTAGGATTCCAAAAAAAATATTCGGCTCATTTTTGGACATCAACAAAAATTGTTCTAATTAGATTCACATAAGCCAGTAAGTAATCCTGCGGAAAGGCCAAAACGCCAAATGTTAAGATAAAGCTTTTTTTTTGTTGATCCCATGCGCAATCTGCAACATATTGGCGATGGCATTTTTAAATAATCATTTTTATTGTGCAAAAGATAATAATTCTCAGAGTTTTAATTCATACCCAATAGTAGAGAGATGTTCACGCCAGCAAATGACGTCATAGTCAAGATTTGCTCATGCAATGACATCTTCCATCTTTTAAAAACTTTCAAACAGAAATATTCCATCAGAGCTTTCTCGTAGTGTACCAAAGGCTTGCGGTCACTGTAATTAAACCGCAGCCAAAGGCAAATAGTGCGTTTACATAACCATGTGGCTTGGCGACGATTTTCTTCTAATGGAATTAATAGCTAACTAATGTCAGCATGCACAACAGAGGCGGAACAAATCGGCACGATTCAGGAGGATGGTTTTATTGCCTTCATAGAAAAACTTATGTCACATATAACAAGTATCCCTTTCCTTCCACTCTTCTAAAAAGGTGGTTGAAATTGTAGAACATGCTGGTCAAGCGCTTGCAAGACGAAAGATGGATCGTAAGAAAAGTTAAGTGCGAGGTAACGGCGGACATTGTGAAAACCACTTGTGGGTAGCAGTTTTCCCCGAACCTAACTTCAAAATTGGCAGCACAGCCAATTCGCACTAGAAAGATCTCGGCCGTTATTAAATGATCAATAGGTAGAGTAATGCGCCGGGTGATTGGTGTGTAATTGACGAGTATTTGACTTCTGGTCCAAAAAAATTAAATTTTTGTTATCTTCCCCTTTTTCATTTTAGTGTTCCGCTTATTCTTAAAGGCTTTGAGAAAAAGAGACTCAATTTCCCCCATCCCTCCTCCACTCACGTACATGAGCACATAAGTAATAATTTATGTAAATTCTGACCAACATGTCTTAGGAGGTAACAAGTCTTTGATTAGGAGGGCAAATGCATACATTAAAAACACATAAAGTATATACTTAAATATAGAAGTCATTGCTAATTTCTTGCATTCGACGACTACAACAACACGAAAAAGAAAACACAAAGAAACGACCATATCTGTAAGTATTGTTAACATTTCTAATCAACTTCTAAGATCGCGTGTAAATTCGTGCTGGATATTAAAGTGAACATGATTAAGGTGATATAGCACATTTACATGCACATGCATATAGGCACGTACATAAGAGCAGTGTGCGTGTATTGCTAACATTAAATTAAGGCAGAAATGCATTTAATTAATCATGTTATTCTTTCGAGAACGTTGTGTTGAGGAATGGATATTATTGGTATCAAACTGCAATCAATAAGATGCTTTTGCGCATACAAGTAAGAAAAACGCTCATAGCTTATAATTATAGCTTCTCTCAAACCTCTTAAGAATAGCTTTGCTTTCAGGAACTCATTTAACTTGAATTCAATAGCACTTACACGTTATATATTAATGCGGCCCAATTTATAGTTCACGAGTAAAAGTACTCTTAGTTTCTGCTTCTCCTTTCCTACCCTGCGCCTTGGCCAACACCTGTTCTGCTTAGAATTAAGTTAGGTGTTAGGCTACATACGGGAATACGTCATAGAATTGTTATAATTGTACAAAGTTAAACGAAAAATAATTTAATGCTTTTGAACGTAATAGTACCTCCGTCAGTCAGGAGCCCTTATAATAACAAACTAAAAAATTTGATTAGCGTTTTGGAAAAGGCAAAGCAAATAATATCGTTCGCCACCATCATTCCCCATTCTGGTTGTTTGTTAACTACAAACAAAAGCTCTTTCATTATATTGACAGCCGACTCACACTTGGACATCCACCCTTAGCCACGATCGTTCAAATGTTAGTTTCATTTCTTAAAGTCGAACCGTTTTCTCCTTTCAACTCATCATCAAAGGACCATAATATAGTAAATTGTCATTTCGCTTGCAATACTCAGGCACGCACCTTTCAGAGGCGTACGCATATAAGGCAGAGAATTCTTCGATCCGCTTGTAATTGTCTGATGGTACGAGTATTACTGAGACCCGGTAAAATATGCCGCACTGAATAAAACCTTTAAGCGGTTTTTATACACCCACTTTGTGTGATGAGTAACTGAGATTCGTCTCAAAATGCTTATGGCTTTCTTCAATGCTTTATTTTGTTGCTTAGCATTGTTAGTTGGAGAACAGTAGAATAACAAAGATTTTCGAAAGCAAATTTCAAGCAATTAACTACGCTCAGGATACTTTTGCCGGCCAATAGCCACTTATTGAATCTTTTGCCGCAAAAACAAGAATTGCTTTATGTACACAACATTAGCAAACAAGAATGCTCCTCTGGCGGCACATTTGTAACCTATCAACGCCGCAGTCATAGAACGCCGAGCACGTGTTTTTAAACTGACTTTTTTTTTCTTTAAAAATGATTACCGTAATTAAATCATTTTAGTGGTTACCGAAAAGAGTATGAAAACAACATTTACAGCCGCAAGGTGATGTTTAAGCGAATTTGTTGATCAAATAAATGTTTTTTTTTTTGGTCGCAGCGACCAAAGTGCTTGCACATCAACACAAATGCAGACATTTGAACGCCTACATACCAGGTTTCTATTGAGCAAACATATGTTTAGGAAATGAATGTATTTTTGAAATCAACGGATATCCCCTTGTTCGCGCTTGCTGCTTATTACCAGTGCGTACACACACCTTAGGCACTTGCCTTTATCGTGAACCCTTTTAGTCTAATATTTAGAATTTGATGTTCTTTATAATTAGTGGAAATGAAGCATAAAACAGGTGTTACGCGTTAAAAAACAAAAAACCGGGAAAAGGATTTTAAAAAGTCATCTTTCATAACGTCGACAGGTGTCTGTCTCCCAATCATTTTAGGTCAATGTTAGTACACAATTTATAAAGCAATGATATGAACATAATGATATAATTTTTGCCTTCTATTTTTTTTCTAGTTAGTCTTATAGAGTCCCTTTTCACGTACACTATCCTTAAATATACCGTTGCTTTAAAACAAAATAAATTTGAGCCAAAATAGTATCCTAAATATTCGTTCAGATAGGTACAAATGCGTTGATGGTTAGGAGGGGAGAAGTGGGGCAAGAAGGATATGATGCGGCTACATCTTGGAAGGTGTATGTAAAGACCATGGAGCATTGACTACACCTACGGCCACCCCAATCGCAAACAAAGTGCCGTCTACCACACTGGGAATTGAACACAAGCACGCCGACTAAGCAGTTTCGTGACTTATTTAGTAGGCCATGTCTTTATAATCAGAAGCATTAGAAACTCCTGCAAAACTATGTGTTAGGTGGTGGCTTTTATATACAATTCGCTCTGATTAGGTGCAATAATTAACAAGTAAACATATTATAGTGGGAAACGGCCCACAGACGGTGGTCGAAAAGGTGGTTCGACTCGAATTACTTTCAACAACACCCGTCCTTGGACCAAACACCACCGGCGTAACAAACCTCATCAAAATACCTCAAAAATTGCGGCCCGTAGGCGGACTACAAGGAAACAAGGCAATGGAAGCAGACAGATGGGAATCGTTTCGAAATCGATCGGTATAATAGAAGGTGCGTCTACCTCAAGTCCTCGTTGGTATTGCTTACATCTACGCGAACTTAATATACGCTTGTACCGCAAGTAGTGTAGGGCATGAAAGCATCTCATAGTTTCTCGAAATGTTTTGATGGAAAGTAAAACCAATGTCCACTACTGTTACGATTACATTTGTGACTTTTAAGCTAACCTTCCGTGAACAGCATTTAGGTAGTGCTGCTTGCGAGAATTGGAGCTCTTCGTCCAAGTAAGTCGAACACTTTTGGAGATGCGTTACATAAGTGCAATCGTAAAACTTTGCTAAGAAGTAATTTATTGATAATAGCAACGGGGATAGGTAAACGAATAGAGAAGCCTTAGTAAATTGCAGGCGGAAGTACTAGTTAGTTGGATCTAACATTGCCTGCGTTGATAAGACCACTGCGTTCAGGGAAAGGAGCTCTAATGAACGATAATTTTTGCATAAAAATATGATTATCTAGCATTGTAAACCTGACCAGAACCATCTACTCTCCATCGCGAAACCCGAAATGATTCTTATGCCCCTCCCCGCCATCAATTAGGCGATTTAAAAGCGACTGCTTAAATATGCGGATTAATTTTGTCTTAAAAACGAAACTGTTTGGCTTTGAGCCCGCATTATATGGCTCTGAGACGTAAGACCCATACTGGGTTATTAATAACTTTCCCGCTTGCTGGCGTTAAAAGCAGCCTTCCTCGGTTATAATTTCTATGTAATGCGATATGCGAACTCTCTGATATGAATTGTAGCTGCAACAACAACAAACAGAAAATCGTCTTCCAACAAAGCAAACGCGTTTTCTTTAAATGGTGGTGGCAGTGGTGGCAATAATTTGCTGTGGAAAACGAAACTAAATAAATAGCAAATAATAATAATTGACTGCCATATTTAATTCGATGCCGCATAATGTAACGAATATGCAACGAAACCAAGAAACATTAAAATTAGAAACGGAAATGTACACCGTACACCGACAACCGACAAACTTTGAATGTACTTTTTATGATGGTATTGCTCGAGTGTATTATGTTAATAATATATTGTAACTGCAGTCACAAGTTGAACAAGTGTTCGTGTGAACCCACATTTATGCTGAAAACAGTAAAATTGTTTGTTTTATTCCTTAATCATTTTGTTATATGGAAATTTCATGATGAATTCATGACATGACATTTGAGGTGAATTGAAAATGCAAACATATACACAATCGCGTAGCGATAGGCATACAATTCGTGCATATTAAAATTGAAATGGTAGACAATAATGAAACAAGAAGAAGAAGGAGAAGAAGAAGAGAACAATAACAATTCATTTGAGCAACTTTGTTGTTGCTTTTCAATTAACTTTACGACTTTGTGGCAATAGTCCGTTAAGCTGCTCATAAAATGCCAACCAAATCACTAAACCACAAAGTGCAAAATAAATGAAACAGTCGAAGCAATGAAATGCAAAAAAGGCAAATGAAAAATGAAAAAATGAAAAAATGAAAAATAAAAGAATTCATCATGCTGGCAAACAGGCTGGAAGGCCGACCAGCCCTGCATTGCTATCGATACATGTTTTCGACAACAATATCCAACACAAAGCATTTATAATAATAAGTGCTAATGAGTTGCACAATGCAAGCTGCATTAAATACATGCAAGCGTGTATGTAGCGTTGCAATAACAATAGCGGAACCAACACCAACAACAACATTTACAAGATTTCTTTTAGCAGAACGCTGTCGTTTTTACTTATTTAGCTTTAATACTTTTTCGTCACCAACAAAACGATGGAAAAAACTATCTCATTACTTTAACCAGCAGAGCTTCAGCGAACAAACGAGCACCTAAAGCCTCTAAAAAGCTGTTGGCTAGTTATAGCAAAGAGCGGGGAAAGGAAAGGAACGAGACGTAACCGCAAATTATATGCTTGTTGTAAATGTTGTCAAATGCAGACAATGAACGAACGTAAACCGTCTTCTCTTCTTCGCGCCTTCTACAACGGCTGATCTATAAATTCGTTAAGAAAAATGACTCTAACTGAGTAAAGCAAAAAAAAGCAAAATCTCGAGTCTTCAATCGTTTACCAGCGGTTACTGTAACTTGAAAAACGGAGACAAATCCATCCAAGTGTGTGTGTAGTAAAATAGACTTCCCAGTTTTAATCATTTGCTAGCATCCACTGACTTGAAAAGAAGTGTGAACGACTAAACCGCATGCATGTTTATGTTGCTCTTCTTCTACATCTTATGATTGCATTTTAGTAGAAATGCTAGCTCAACATCACTTCTTTTCTTTGTCGCAATATAATTTTAAAGTTTCCCCAAACGCAAACATAAACTTGAACACGGAACTCGCTATTACTTCCTGTAGTTCGATTGTAAGGGTGCAGGATTTGCAAATGAAGTGCTCGTTTCGCATCGGGTTTCGCTTTCATTCGTACGTTGTACAAAGCATTATGCTGTCGTGTCCTCCACAAAGCCAGCAATCAGCGATTTGCGATGGCAGTCCCTATAGACCCTATAGCTATTATTTTTCCTTCACAGAATTTCGTCTAAGCTGCACACCACCAACTATTCATCTGTCGGGGATAACAAACTATGCATAAGGTTTCCGACCCTTTGCATCGTCAAAGACAACATATTATCAGTGGAGCCATTGATTAATTTGGAATTTTTTTATATTGTGTTTAAAAGGTGGTGTATATATTATATATTCTGCTTTAGCAGAATCATCTCAGGCGTAAAGTAAACAAAAAAAGAAAAACTGTCATATGATCCTTGAGCCAGGTCCAACTTGATAACGACAAAGCCTTAATCGATCGGGAACTTATTTTTATCGATATTTTTGTTGTTGTATCAGTGAGAAGCGATATCTGGTTATTATGATATGTTGATCGTTATCATGCATTGTAAGATTCATTCACGTCCGAATTGAACCTATCGGCAGAAACTAAGAAAAACAACACAAAATTTAATGCGCAGTCTTCGTCCTAGTAAATATAGTTGCTTCGACAATAGACAACCAATGTATGGCGGGACAAAACTAGTTTCATCCTTACTCCAAGGCTTTCTTCTGTTCCTCTTCTGCTCCAGATCTAGTCATCTATTGTGCTCCCATCCCTAGGTGGTGCGTAAAAAGTTCATGGTGTGTCTTAATTGCCTCTGCTGCACATATACATGTATACTAATGAAAACTCATTAAGACCAATTACGCAAAAAAGATGTCATTGAGTGCGAACGAAACAGCAATTCAGAGCATTTCGTTAATTAGTTAAGGCTCATGAAATGTATGCTACATAATCATACAATTATGTAAAATAAGCAAGAAAATTTATTTACATAAAAATTTGCAAAAAGATGAACGTGACACACAAACCAATACTACGTATTTAGTTAGCTACGCGTTGCACACAACAATCGCATTAAATGCATTTTATATTTTCATCATTTTAATAAACGCAGCATATGAATATTCATTTGTCACAGAAAATTTATTTTAATTCATTCACGGTTTATCGTTAATGGGTGGGAAGAACAAGAAGGAGAAAGAGAAAAAGAAGAAGAAGAAGAGGAAAAAAGGAATATACAGTGACGGTTTCACGTCAGTTGTCAGTTGTTTTAAAAGACTGGCTGTTATGCTTGACACTGTGTGCGTTTCGTGTACACAAAGCTATCATAAATGTTTTCGCGTTGTTCGTTCCTCTCTTTCGTTTTTATCTTGCATTTATTCAGTTCGCGTTGTTTAATCAGATTTATGCTATTTTTGGTAATTTTCCAAAAAATAATTATCATTTCCTTCAGAGCAATTACTCATATCACATGAAGTATACACTGTTTGTGATGCAATGATAAAACGTGTACGTCACAATCACTTGACAATCGTTGTGCTCGAATTGCAGCAGCAAACTTACACTATCCGGCAGCCTAAGCAAATAATAATTAAGAGAGCAATGCAGGCATTTTCGATATCGTTTCAAAAATCAAAATGTATGAAAAGTTGTATAAATAAAAATTAGTTTTTTCTTTTTTTTAATTAAATTCTCGTTGAAAGATAACGCACAGAATTTTTATTTCTGAAAATTATTTGTAGTTCGAATACATTTCCGGTGTTTGCTTGTTTCCTACCGTTCACTGCCATCTTACTGTTGACATTGCGACTAAACCTGCACATAATCAACACTCGAAAACGGGTGGCGAACTTTACTAGTAAAAGTGACGTATAGATGGCGCAAGGATTGATTACTAAACGAACAACAAATGCTATAAAAGTAAAATTCGAAATTTTCTTTGCGTTAGCTTCGAAACTGTGTATGCGTTTTGTGGCTCATAGATAGCGACGCTCGGTTCACTGCTTTGTACTTATCAAGAAACAATAAAGAGAGTGGAGGTTAAACTCGTAACTTCTGCTAGTTAAGAAAAACAAATGATGAACAACACGGGATGAGAGATATAGTAAGGCGTAACGTCAGATAAGCATTGCCTTCTGTGAAGAATTGTTTTTTCTTTGATTAAATAAGACTTAAGAGATTCTACTTAAGACAAATAGAACAACAGGCAATAGGACAATAAAACAGAAACAAAGATCATTTCTTTATATGTTGCTTAAAAGGTTTTCGGCCATTAGAGGTGGATTCAATCTCTCAACTGCATGTGTTCATGCAATAATTAGGGTGTTGCGGCTTCCCTTTCCATCTGTTTAGACATTCAATGACAATCATTCCTAAATTCACTCAGCATCGCGTTATAACCACATTTTCAACCTTACAATCGGCGGCTCTATGCCACAACTAGTTCAAAAAAGTGTAGATTAATGAAAATTTTGCATATAACTGATATACGATAACTTCGTGATCGCAGCACATTTGTCCATGGCGGATCATTAGGTCGTAGAAAGCATTAGCCAACCTAAAATGAAATGATTGATTGGGTGATTGACTTGCGGACGATGCCATCAATTTTATAAAAATCTTTAGCGAAACTTTAAATGAAAATTTCCGGAAAGTTTTGTTGATCTCTAGGCTTTAATGGGCGAAATCGCAGGTAAACAAAATAAAAGAGAGAGAGAGAGAGAGAGAGAGAGAGAGAGAGAGAGAGAGAGAAAGGGAAAGAGAAAATGTAAAAGTTAATTTTCTTATTGACGCAATTTAATGTTGTTTTTTTCGCAAAGCAATTTTTATCATTTCAATCATTAACTTTTAATCTTACCACATAGAACAGAGCAACAATGGTATCAAAAGTCAGATAGTAACAGCAAATCGTCAGTAATGTAATAATAAACCAAAACAATTCAATACATGCTTAGTTAAGATGTAGATAATATTAACAAAAACAACAACGATAACAAAAACAACAACAACAACAACAAGAACAACAACAACACCACCGACAATAAAATAATACAATAATAATAATAAAACAATTTAAAAACGTATTCATCAACTCAAAGATATTGGATTGAATTGAGTTGTGCTGCATTGCAGTGAATTGCACTGAAATGGCTTGAAATGGATTTCTGGTTTAATATGCTGTTGTTTTTGTTAATTTTTTTTTTTTATGTTTTTCTATATTATTATCGTTTTTAAAGTTAGTTGGCTCGGTTTAGTTTGGTTTTGAAGCTCTGCGAACACATGCTACGTCTTGCTATAAACCATAATAATAATAACACTAACGTAATGTAATGACGTTGTAGTTGATCGCTATTTAAAATTGATTTACTGATTGTTGCTGTTGCATGCTCAACTATATAGATATTGTTGTTGTCATTGCTTGTACATATATTGTTATATCATGTCAGTGTCAGTTAGTCCGTTCGCATGGTTATTCACAATAAGTCAGTCAGTCAGTCAGTCAGTCAGTCAATCACTCACTTGGATGGCCTGTTGTTGAGACAGTCAAGTCAATTCTTAGCTCGTTCACGTACTCACTCACTCACTCACTCGCTCACTCACTGGCTCACCGACTAGTCTGTTCATTCGCTTACCCAATATAATACGTTTATGTATTGCAGCCATTTTTCTTAACAATTTGCCATTTGGCTTAAAATGTGCTTTGTGTTGAATGGTGAATGTAAAGCATTGGTTGCGGTCGTTTTAACGAATCCTGTAGTTATTGCAGCGCAGCCATTATAAAGTTGATGTTGATGATGTTTTTGTTAATACGAAACGTGCTCATTGTAGCATAGCAACCGCAACAGCGGATATGATGCAAATTTCCATGTGAATCGTTGGCATTTCGGTTGTTTCGCTCAATCCAAGTGATTTTTTTTTTCTTGCCATTAAAATTTCTTTCTTTGAAAAGCTTTTAAGTTGATTTAACCATTAAAAGTTGTTTAAATTAATATTTTTTTCTTTCTTTCATTACATTAACTATGGCAATTATTTTGGCGAGCTGTAATCGTTTTTTTTTTTCTGCAGTTGTCCGCAGCTCTTGCATTTTATCTTTTCAAAATGATTTCCTGTTCGGCAATAAAAGTACTGCAAAATTTTCAAAACTAATTTGAAGACTTCATCTGTGTTGTAGCTTGTTTTGGAAGACCCTTAAGGTATTTTAAGCTTCATAAAATGACGTCTTAGTTCGACGATTGATAAGGTCTTTTGTAACTAATGCTTTGATCTGAAAGAATGATCCGAGAATGATTCAAATTGTTGGCGCCTTGCGGCTGGAGGAAAATGTAGAGAGTAGAAGATCGGACAATCAAGAATTCTTACCGAACACAAGGTTGAATTTGTTCTATGATTCTTAGCTAAATCCGTTTTAGGTAATCGTACTTAGTCGCAATTACTTACCAATTTAGTCATTTTATTAGAAAAGCTTACTTGAAGGAATTCTTATAGGATTTTCCGACCTAATCTTGCCTTTTCCCAAACTTTGAAGGTATTTGACGGTAACGGTATTCGCTGCGAATTTTAACAGCAGTTAAGTGAAAAACGCGTTAGGCTTTACAGCAATAGGGTAAAGTAAAAATAGTTTGTGTGCTTTAGGACACTAAAGTGAAGTGTAAATGTTTTTCCTGTAAAATTTCCATTACGCTTTTGTTCACTCTCTTAACAATAGTTAATAACTTAATTGGAAGCTTTTTGTAATTGCTTCGTATGCAAGTGTTTACTTATTCAACTTAATTTTCATTTTTTGTTTCATTTTTTTCTATGTATATAGATACACATATATATATATATATATATGGGCAGTGTTGGTTAGACAATCAATTTAAAATTTCAAATTTTAATGATGTTTTCAACATTTTGATTTAACTGATTTGCGGTCAAACTCTGGGCTTGAAAAACGTACGCTAATAAACATTTTGTGAAATCCAATTTCGATTTGAAATAAATTTATTTTCAGTAATTCAACACGTTACGTATGGTACGTGTTGCATCACTCTCTCACAGAAAAAAACAAAAACAAAAACCAAACTACTAAACAACTAAATGGCAATTGTTTCAAATTGGAGGCGATTAGTAAATGTGCGCTGGCACTTTTCGATTAAACGAAAGAGCAGAAAATTAACAAACAATAAATTGTGGCTTTAAATGTTAAAAATAAAAAAATAAGAAAACACTGAGTATTAAAAATTTTAAACGATTTCTTGTCGGCCAGCAACTCCGTAGATAGCTACAGTTATTTCGGACCGAACCGTCCTCTTCTCACACTAAATGTTGCCCTTGTCCGAACTTATAGTTTACCTTTCATCACAAAATAAATTTTCTCAGAACGCGACTGAATTTACTTATCAACTATTCAATAGATACCTGATAGAATAGCAACAATAAAACAGCGGAAGGACGTTGATTTCGCAGAGAAGACGTGGTCGACGACATCGCTTTCTGGAATGCAACATATTCGCAGCGCAACATATCTGAATGTAGTCCCTCTTTGCAAACAACACTCCTTTCCCGTCATTATCACAAAACTCCGTTAAAGTTGTTGCTTCTCTTACACGGTTTATGGCTGGGAGATCTTTAACAATTCCAGATTTTGACATTTTCTTTAAAAAACCACCAGCAATGACTCCATTATTTCGTTGGCTTTTTAAAATCGTATAACAAAACGATTTTGCAACAAAAACAAACCTCAAATAGATCGCCAAAATGTGACTTTCCTCAGTTCTTGCATTTCTTTCCTGCAACTTAAGGTCAATCCGGTCCTGCACGTAACTCGCCAAGCATGACACGGGCGTGAGGAAATCACTATGCTTTCATTTCCCGACGACGAACTTAAGACTAAGCGCTTATACCTTTCGCTCTGCAAGAGTTAATCAAATTGTAAGCAAATTTAATACGAAACGTATGTGGATTGCAGGTGAGAAGGGTGGTCGAAATATTCGTTAGAAGTTTTTATTCGATACAAAGGGTAATGTGTATGAACAATGAGAAAATAAAAATCATTGCAAATTGTTTCCATAAATATTACGACGCCACAAAGCACATAAAAGACTCGAGTTCCTTCCACACACACGTCTCACTCTCATACATATGCATGAGTATTTGGATTTACTAATGTTGCCATAAATTCATTGTTCATTACGTATAAAATATAACAATATTTGCCGGCTTGTGTATGTACATACATGCTATCCTTTGAAACAATCACTTCATTCTGAATTAGTTAACTGCATGCCAATTACCCATAAATGAAGTGCTTGAAGGGGTGTCGAATCATTGGCTTTTGCACAAGTGTTAGAATGCGCCGAGAGTGCTACGAATAATTTATTTGCATTCATTTCTTCCACGTACTCCGTGCTTGCAGTGTTTTCTTTCGTAAAGACGTCATCGTGCTACTATCGTGCTCTCATTCCGCATACAAGATTATATAAGCCGATCAGCGGCGTCTTGTGTATATACTTCGAAGCGGGCCCCAAAGAACTAAATATTCGATATTTAATTTTTTCTTTGGTAAAAGTAACTCACCACCACAACCGTAGTAGACTCTTGTTCAGGTCGGTAAAATTTTTTGTGTGCACTCTGCATTCTGTACTCTTTCGACAACATGATCCCACATATGTATACTAATACTAATGATACTTTTATGCTAAGGCTGTGTAAAAAGTGGACATTTAATCAAAAAATAAAACACAATGCTACTTGGGAAAGAAGTTCTCTTCTCCTTCTCAGTTCTGGGATAAAGAGGACGTTTTAAATGTTTTTCAAAATTTATCGGTTTTCGCAAAAAGGATCTAAAAATTTTTTCTAAAGGTTTCGTGAATATTTTAAAAAAAGTTTTGAGAGGTTGGAAGGGAAGAAAAAATATTTCTTTAAAGTGTTTAGGGCAAAGTTTCTATTATTTGGTTTCGTAATCGTGAAATACGCGCCATAGACTCCTTTCGATTAGAGTAATATGTTGGGACGGGGGGATCTTCAATGTTAGGTGCGTACGAATACGGTGTGAGTTACGTATTTAATGTATGTATGAGACAATGAGAAACCAAAGATAAACACATTTTTTCTTACTCGACTTATTTACTATCCATCGTTACTGCTTTTCAGTAAGATTTGGAAAATCGACTGCCTTCAAAAATACAATGCCAACAACGGTGAGGATGCTAGCTAGCACGGGTGCCTCTGAGTACCGGCAAAAAATTTATGAAGACAAGAATTTAGGTTACGCATGGCAGGCGAACTTCACATTAACACTACTACGCGAGGATGCTCATAGCTTCCTATTAAATCTTATTCCCACATATCTTGTGCGCGATCTTACTGCGATAAGATTATGATAAACTTCTCGCTACTTCGGAAGCTCTCTTTTATTGGTTTTGTTAGAATATGACTGGAATATCGTAGTACATATGAACACGATTCCAAACACACGATTGCACATATAACTTATAAACGAAACCGACATATGGACGTTTTTAATTCCCTTCTCTTGCTCCCTTCAATTTTGCGAAATTGTTTTTTACGTTAATTATTTCCGCTCTCAAGTATTTTCGTTGATAAAAATTTTCGGTTCGTTTGAAAATGATTTTGTAGGCGCCAATAAACTTGAACATAAATTCTCTTCCTCTCTCTCTCTCTCTCAGTAACGAACAAGGGGCAGGGGCATTTGATGTTATACGAATTATCGATTGATTCCGATATATAAACCGAACGAATGACAAGTGTTTTAGCATCATTATCACATCGTCACAAACAACAAACAAACGTAAGGGGTCGAAGAAAGAAGAAGTAAAACAATCAATAGTCACTGTCATCATCATGACCAACAATACCAAAATCGAATGTGGTCAATACCTATGAACAAATGTTGTTAGCAAATAAGTTTTTAATTCGACATGAAACCGACATAATTGCGATTTTTTATAACTGCGGCTACAAATTAAAGTGATGATCCGGCAGTCAACATAAACCATGTGTGAGGTAGAATGACTTTGTATTTCTCTTACTCATCATCCATTAAAGCGTTCACGACAGCGGTAATTAAATAGTTTTGTGGAAAGAGTCGTTGCCGCCGACTATTATAAAACGCGGTAACTATTCAAAATGTGCAGACTTCTAAGGAGGCGGTTGACTCATAAAAATAAAACTGTCGCTATTTAACCTTCAATTAAACTTTCAATTTCAAAGGGTAGCACATGGAAACCCCATCCTATTTAAGTTCTCAGGCGCCGTATTTTGAAAACATTATTATTATTCCTAATAATAATTTAGCGAGAGAGTTGTTTCTAAGACCAAAGTGTTAACGCACTACCGTCTAAGGCTATCGGCTTTATTGACAACTCTGCCGCACTTCAGATTTGAACTCACAACAATTGCGTTGCTTCTAATGGACCAACCTCCTGTACTAATGCCACGCACTTGTTTCTGTTTCTGTTGAACATATATACAGATTTCAGCGAAGTATCCTGCAAATCCGTGCATTTTGTCGGGAAACTCTAGACCTGTCTCTCTATTCGCAACACATGGTATTTTTTGTAGGGTGTAAGTGCGTTTTAACAGCATTCGTTTCAGCATTATTGACAAAGAAGGCAACTACATTATATAGTATCGTCCTACAACCCTTATATATGTATATATATATATATATATAAAGATTATCCATATTTATGGCGATCTTGTGCTTTATGTGATCAAATTACGACTACAATAAAACTTAAATCAACTTTACTTCCAAATCCATTTTCTTGCGTTCATTGGTTATAGCCGCTTCAGAAAGTTCATTGACTAGAAGTCGCCTGAGTGACATGTTCGCGTTAATTTACACTTTTTGAAGCAGTGTAAATTCTTCAGTGTATTTTTCAGTGAATTCGATCATCGCTCACCTTTTGCTTACCAAAATTGTAACTTTGCCTACTCGGCCACTCAGCCGATACTTGAAAACAATAGTATTAGTTGTGAATTTTACACGAATTTTCATAAAACCCGAAAACAGTTACAAAACTCCTCCCCTTGTCATAGCAATCCTGTTTCGTCTTTTGTATTTTCATTTGTTTGGCTGACTCGTGTATCTAGTTCTTTCGCAAATCCCTTCAGCTGTTCTTAGGTGTTCCTTTGGGCTTAAAAAAGTTCCAAGAATTGAGTGTACACCGCACCTATATTCTGGAATCTATTGATGACTTTGTTAGGTTTTATAGGTTCCCTTTAACGAGTCGATTAGTTTGCTTAAATAAATTGATATTCGCGTGTCTAGTGATCTTCAATGAGTGGGTAAGTGAACGGTTTATGGCAAACAAAACTTCTGATGCAACGACACCGGCTCTCAGACTAGCTCGTTATGCAACATTTATTTGCACGTGGTATACTGGTATAGGTTTGTTCGAGTTGGGCTCGGAAAGAGAAATACGAAACGATGCCACGAAGATGCCACGCAAACATACAGTGCAAATAACAATATAATTTCAACGTTTAGGTCATAAATATGTTAATATACTCTGCTGAAAGTCGTGACGTCCCGTATAATGACAAAACGTATTGTAAAATCAACACAGGTTAGCTTATCTGTAAATTTTAAATGACACAAGCATAAATACAATTTGTAAAGACATCAGGACCTTTTAAAGTTTCGAAAAAAGAAGAAGAAAGAGAGAAAATACAAGTATTAACCTAACAGACCTTGACATACAACTGTTCACAGGACAGGGGGCGATCGGAGCACTGAATGCATTTGATATTAACATAAATTCTTACAGTTAAAGAGCACGAGGCATTGACAGAGAGTTCTGCTGAATGTTTTATTTTGTTTTATTTAATTGACACACAAGTTCTTTTGATTTGCGATAGTGTGGTGACAATTAATCAGTCTCTTTCTCTTTATTTTTTTATGAGCGCCAATGCAGCACACCTTCAGCTCCACATGCTTGGGTGAATTGTTTAAGTTCAGCTTAGGATTCACATTTTACTGTGTCATTATGAACGCCATCATCATCAATCAGTTTGCATTTAGCATTAGCTACAGTGTAAACCTGTGCTGCCCACAACGTTACATAGTCATTACGTAGCTCTTGCTGACGCTATAATGCCCCGATGACTTTCAACCAAGCAATGAATTAAAAAGCGTCAATTTGTCACAGACGTTTTCATACAAAATGCTCTAAAATGGCGACTTATTTTAAAGAATGTTTTCACGACGATCCAAATGTGTTTTAATTGCCTGTTAGCCGTTGTGCTTTTGTGTTAAGTGCTGATTGTCTTACCTTTATGCATTTTTGGTGTTAAAATCGTGCTCGTTATTTCCACGTACGGAGAGTATACTTAATGTCCCTATCGATTTGTGACATTCATAGCCAACACTCTCATCGAGACTAACAAAGTGAGTACGATCGGCGTCTGGGTGTCGACGTTATCTCGATAATTTTATTCTATTGTGAGCGCTTTATTCAAAAGCAAGCCAAGATTATTGGTCAGGCCTAGCAATATGTGGGCATACGCTTCGTACCTGTTGTACAATGCATTTTCGATTCGAATGAGTGCAATTATTGTGCTTTGAAAATTACGCCTAAAACCAAAAAATTGTTAAGATACTCCCAGTTAGAACGAATACTACTAAGCTGTTCATTACTCTGTCTCACAACACATTGAATACTAAGACGTCGCACTTCCTAAGGAGGGGAATTTGTTTTGTATTCTTTCAAAGCATGGCGTTTGATGAAGAAGATAGGGAAACATTCGGCTCAAGCCGATCAAGTGTGATGGTATACGAAGTTTGTTGGTAAAACTTGACACAAGTAGAGTACATCTGGATTCGGGTGAGAGCCGCGTTACATTTTCTGACTGGCCAACGGCGTACTATTGGAGATATCGAAAAGTTGGCGCATCCTTACATCAACGCCATACATCAATATGGAAAATGGGCGAGAGGCATTCATGGGAATTCGGGAAAGTTAATATACCGCAGAAGAAAACCCGGTTTTGGTGATATGTTCTTTTATTTTGCTCTAAGAGCAAAAGTCGATTGAAAAATTCCCAATCCGTTGTAACGGCACAGCAGAAAGTGGTGAGTGTTAAGCCGACTTTGATCTACTTTTGCATTTGTTTTCCTTTGACTCCACAATCATCATTTATTTGACTTAAACAGTTGTAAATTATATGGAAATGCTTTACGTTATTTTCTGTGATTTCGTGCTACACAACTCCGCTTTGTTCTTTGACATTCCACAGGCTATCTCTTTTCGTCTTTTATTCGCTAGAGCATATTACCGTTTGTGTGCTTATGGGTGATTTGTCAAATTCAGTTTTGAATTAAGATAACTGACTAAGTTTAAAAATTAACCCCTTGCCCTCCATAAATTAATTAAGAGTCATGTATACGTCCTAGAATTTACAAATTCGTTTACATTTAATTCCTTCTGTCTAAAAGTTTCCAAAGATATCGAGCTTGGCTTTAGACAAAAAAAAGTTCGATTAACTAACAAAGTCGGGAGTTTATGTGCGAAGCGAGTTTCTAAGATTTGTGCCAGGACCACCACAACTCTTTACCCATCTTCCACAGTCTCCAGCAAGAGGCCTGTGTAAGATAGAATTTTTCCATTTATAATATCCAGAAATACTCTTCCAAGATCCTGAGACCTGTCGCCTAAAACGTTGTAGTACCAAAAAATAATACAGAAAGTGCTAGATGCGACGATCTGTAGTGATGTCACACGAATTCGATATTGATCTCAAATTTGGTGGAAATTTCTGAAGGAGTTTCCGTATTCATATTAGGTGCTGGGTATGTCATTAGTGGTAAACTTAGTAAAAAATCTTAAACTTGGTTATCAAAATCGTGTCAACGCCGCATCTACAACTGCTCTGAGTCAACCCTTGCCTAAGATAGTGAGTGAGTGTTTGCTTGCTTCCTTCTCCGTTCTGCTGGGGAAGAGTAACTACAAACAACACCGGCTCTAGGTATTCATATCCTTTATCCGTTTTGTTTTATTACATTCCACACCCCTTCACCAACCATAATCCATAATCAAGCACGTCCATCAACTTGAGAGGAGGACACGTGTACCTTATTTGTATGTTACTTTCATATCGTACGTACGTACATATCGTTTACTTAAAACAAGTACTCAACTTTCAGTATAAATACATGCACACATACATAGAAGAGGCGACCACTTTTCATTCATCTTTGATGGAATAGTTAAATCCCCTTTTCTTCTTCGTTTTTGCTTTCTGTTATTTTATATTTGGTCAAAAAATGTTCACTTTTAATTTGCTTCTTGACCGAATGTGTTGCCCCTCTTCTGTTTTTATGTCTGTTTTCATTCAGACACATGTCCTTGTATTTCATGCTACAGAAAAGTAACAATAATCTTCTCTGTACTGCTTTACCTTTCTGGCATTCTTTCTTCACCATCTTTTTTTAGTTCTTCCTCTTTTTTTTTTTTTTTTGGAAAAGAGAATTACATTGAACACGACATGTTCATATATAAACAGATTAGTTAAATGAGAAACTGTCCACAACTTTGGTCGATAATCAATCAAGGTCTGCCATATTATTCGTGCGCCGCTACTTCAGCACACATTTATTTCGATTAGTTAAATTCAGTTACTGAGATATTGGGGACGAGCGTACATTTAAAGAGTTTGTAACTACGCCGGCATTTTAACCCAACGAAGCATTCAGTTTAGTGATCTGATTTTAGCTGACATTGAAATAAATATAATCCATGTAATTGCTATATATTATCGTTTGGAGATGAGCTCTTCAACTGCGGAAGACATGTTACCGCCGATCCAAATTTTAGTTATAATTATTGCATATTAAGACAAACTGCTTTTAATAAACGATTGTCTAAAGGCGAGCTATAGATGTTAATGCAATCGCTTGGTAGAAATTCGTCGAGTCAGATAATGCTTTATGCTTTATGGTCATCTAAAGTTTTGATTTGAAAGTCGATCTTAATAACAGTTAGATATGTGGTTAGAGAGGTTACTTAAGCATAGACTAATCTGTTGTGACTAATATATCATCATTGAGAGACTTGCAATAAGTGGTCAAAAAATGTAGTTTAGTGCTTCTATTTTATTCGGGTTATCTCCAATAAATTCCTAATTAATTTGTTCATTTGTGTATCGCTTGATTGTGGACCATTCGACCGACTGCTTCTTATTATGAAAACTACGTCTAAACACAAATTGTGGATAGCATTTTTCAATTGGATATCTTAGCCTACTTCTCTTCACTTTCCAAGCAGTTCTATTAAGATAGCCGGGGTTATGCCCTTAACAAAGGTTTTGCTTATACACCAACTTGATCTAATTTAATACTTTAATCATTTAAAGGAAAGATGAGAAGGACATTCATATATGTTATATAAGATGTTTTTTTTTAACTCGTTAAACATTCATTTCGCTTCCGAAGCAGAGTCCTACGTCGTCAACCTTATTTACCACATCTGTGCATGTTGTAAAGTTCTTCAAACAGTAGATTGGTTAGTTACCCACACAATCATTACACTCGTTAGTCTTCAGGTTAGAAAAGTCGGAGAAAGGGTTTTAATCAGCTTGAGAATAATATTAATATATAACAGTAGTGAGAGTAGTAAGAGCCTTTCCCCACTTATATACCCAAAGTTGATTTCGTGGGATTGCAGATTCTAGAATCGCAAAATTCCAATTCTTGCAATTCAAGATTATTGCTCCCATTAGGATGCAATGAACTTTATGAAGTTTCACTTTGTTTATTAGACGTTACACTTAGCTGAACAATGTGAACATACTGTTCGGTTGTGGATATGAAAAGTGTTACTTCTGAAAGGCATATAAGGATCGTTAAAATTATTTGATTGCTAAAGAATTGAAGAACTCATTAAAAAAAATGAAGAAAAAGAAAGAATTACGGTCAAGTTGTTAAGAGCACGGACGGCATTCTTATGATTAAAGAGCGAAGCATTCATTATTAAAGAGTAAAGTAAAGATAATTTGAAGAACGATATTTGTGCGCACGTTTTCCTGCAATATGGAGTTAATAGATGTGGAGGTGGCTCTGCAAATTGTCGAGAAAAAAGCAACATGTGACATAATAGAAGGAAGAAAGAATGAAAGAAAATATCCGACGATGTTTATAGGCGCGTTAAACATATAATTATAGTTTCTCTCTTCTTGGGTTTGATTTCCGGCTTCTTTAATAGCGATGGAGTGTTTATTTGTTTGTTTTGTGTTTTCTTTACGGAAACATAAAATTATGAATTATATAATGAGAATGAAGCGGCTTAGCGAGCCTTGACCAACTATAGAGAAGCGTAATCCATATATATAATCCTTATATATATACATTATATTTTCGTGGTTTTCTAAACGTTGCTGTCATCCATTGCCCCTCATTCCAGTTAAATTTTCAATTAAACGACTTGCTTTCCAATTTTTATATATATATATATTTTCAGTGTATTTTTGTTGTTTTCATAAAATTTTGAAAATTACAAGCAAATTATTTATAAATTTGTCTTTTTCTTCTTTTCAAGCCTTAAGAGTTTTCTAAACTATTTGCTAAATGCTAGGTTACATTTGTGTTGGTATTTGGGATAAAGGAGCGAAAAGGATATGCTGCTATTATTTTTTCTCTTTAACTATGTTGTTACAACTATTGCTTGCTTAGCTCGATCAGTTTGCGGCAGAACGGCATTAACTACTTAGTAAAATTTTTATAACATCTTCTGTTTAATCCATTTATGTGAATACGTGTTAAAATGAATATTTTATAGGTTTAATATTTACACTGGATTTCGTACGAACTACACATGTACAAGTCATTGCGAATTTAACAAAAAAAAAAAAAAGGAAAAAGAAAATCACTTTCGGCTGAATCCTGTGTACGGAGAACAGCACCTTACGTGAGCTGAAATCGTCTCATTTTGGCAATCGTCGCACATCGTTTTCACATCCAACGCATCGAACTATGAGACGGGATCTGCTAGAACTTATACAAGCCGTTGCATTATTGAGAGCAATGTTTCGTAGTTTGGCTTGTTTCCAGCTTCGCGGACCGACTTCTCCTTTTTTTATTACATAATTTGTAGGCAAAGGTTCAGTTTTTTCTCTTTATTCATGTACGGACTTCGGCCAAACCAAAGAATACATGTTATGCGGTCAGAGATTAATGCGCGTGCTTGGACATCAAAATCGAGATAAGAAAATTACTCTACACCCTACAAGAAAACATGTAATGTAGTATGTTTTTCAAAATTGCACGGATTTTCTCTAATTTTACACTTTACTGCTATACTTTTGTTCCTTAATCCACGATAACATTTGAACGTAACAGTAATGCGATGCCTGTTCGATATAATTCGGAAGAAGTCTGCAAAAGGATAAAAGTACAAATATTTGCGTATTGCAGTGTCGTCCGTCTGTCGTGTAAAATGAGGCAGGTTTCTCAAATTTCTTATAAATTAAAACTTGAGGCAACAGAAGGGCATTGCGAAAGGTCTTTGTTCTACACTCTACAAGTGATCTTTTAATTATCACTTTATACGTATTGTATAAGTGTTAGTTGCAGCTCTTACAGTTAATTTAATTATGCTTATTTACATATGTATACAGTTTATCACAAATTCAATATTTAAAAGAGAGTTCATGTGTTGGACAAAATTAGCATCCACCCGCGTGGGTTGTTTCAGCCCACGGTTGCAGGCCATGCAACGCTGCCAAAGGCGCTCCGTTTACGGTTTGTGTAGCTAGAGCGGCGGTTGGTGGAGGAGCAAACCCTTTGCTTATAGCTTCTGCCTGTAGAGAAAGCATTAAGCGATTGGCTGCCTGCCGCTCAGCTTCTCTTTCTTCGGCAGTTTGACGCCTGTAAGAACATAGAAAAAACAAAAAAGAAAATGAAAACATTTTTTATATGCATGCATATACCGACTCAATACACATATAACGACAAACTTTAACTTTCAAAGGTATAAACTGGATAGCAAGGACAGCTTTAATCAAAATTGGCTAAAGTAAAATGCACCGAGTCTTTAACATTTCAGGTCGGGCGTACATGTCAAAGTAATCAACGCAAATTTTCTGCTTTTGCTTAGTTCTGGGTAGGATTCAACTCAGTAGGCGGCACAACGCACAACTAGTGGGAATTCGTGGGAAATCAGTAAAAGAACAAGAAACTAAAAGGAGACAAAGACACCAAATGAATACTTGTGGCTCAAGCAAAACTGTTCCTTCTGATAGAAGAAAAGCCTCTCCTGCTGTTGCAACAGACCCGATGCATTTTTTAGATCCTGTCTTTGAATATAAACAAATTGTACGCATATTTTAAGTCGGAATCTACGGGACAGAACGCCATAAGGTGTTGTAGAAAACACGACGACGAGTTAATCGCATCCCATGAACCTGTCACAGTCTCGAGCCGCGAGTCTTATTAACGCTGTAATAATCGTTATTACTTTTGTGTGGTTTAATTACTTGTTATGTTTAATTTAATTGTTGCAACATTATGTGGCGCACTTATCCATGAGCTGTGCATTGGGGGAAATAACGCATAACCGAATTAATAGAATCAAATTTTAATATTTAATAAACGTTATGCTTAAAGTTTACCCATAAAATCTCACATGCTTTTCGTACATAATTTATTGTTTCATTATGGCTTTCGTTTAGTCAGCATATTTAATTAAAAGCGAATAGCTTGATGACAAAATTATGAAAAGTTTTGAAAACTATCTGCTCTTTACGTATCACATTTCATGCGTGCATACATAAATAAATATTTTTCCTTCCTGCCTCACACATATTAAATCATCACATTGTCAAAATTTGACTTATACGCTTTTGTAATGATAATCAGTTTTGTTAAAGTAACGTATACTATATAGGATTGCGTGGAGATTTTAAGCAACGCATTATTACAGATAGTAGGGTGCAAAAATTCTACTTTCTCCTGTATGTCGCACATTATTTGTTGAGTGCTTTCCACAAGGTTTTCAAATATATTTCTAATACGGAGTCAACTAAACTGTAAAAACGAGACACAGTTTACTTGGAAGCGTGAACAAAGAAATAGAGAGTAACCGCAGCCCGGGAGGCGTGCGAATAGTCCCTTTTTATAAAGCAGGTTTCTTTGTTTTTTATTTATTTATTTAGCGTTTATTTTATTGATTCTTGCAGCCTCGTCCGTTAACAAACTTATCTTACCTCTCCATTTTTAGTCCTTTGTGGTATAAAGCATTTTGGGAGAAGCTAAACGTGTTAATGCTGACCATGAAGTCGTGTGCAATTTTGGTAACACCCCTTTTCATTAGAAAGCCATTTTAAACTATTCACCCTATATATCCCTTGTGGGCGTAAGCTTACAACACCGCAAGAATCACTGAATTGCTTTATTCTGGAGCCGTTGTAACCTTTCCTTCATTTCCTGGGATTGTTGAACAATACACAAGGCCAGGTTCCACCATTGTGTTGTATACAGTTACTGCAGCTATTTGTGAAAAGCTTCTTCGAATTCTTTTGAAGTAAGCTAACATTTCTGATAGCGAAACGCAATTGAAGTTCCAATGGTAATGCCACGATATTCTCATGTACAATAATTGCACTTTTATTAAATTCGGGGAAGAAATTCAAAAAGCGAAATTGCCTTACTGTAGATGGATTCAAGAGAATGCCCTAAATCAGAAAAGCAATTAAAAGGAAACAAGGGCAAGAAACTTTCATTGGAAAGAAACACTTTTGCGCAAACTCCATAAACAGGTATAAGTGGTGGGATGTATTACCTGTTTTATGTTAAGTATGATTTAATCTAATGACTATATGGATATGGCAGCACAAAAGTACTGCTGCTGCTGCTGCTGCTGCTCATGTTTAACAGCAAGGAAAAGCAGATGTGATACTATTGCTGCAGTTTTGGTATTTTTGTATAAACTAATCATTTTCGACTGAATTTTATTACTCTCTGCACTTAGCATTCGCATTCGCATACACTCATCTCACCTATTAACAAAATTGGAGAGTAGTGCAAGTAGGGCGCTTTTTATTATATGCGTATCGAAGGATAGTTTTTTTTAACCGAACTATGGGTTATTGGGGATACCAACCACCACTTGAATTAAAAATTGAAACAAGAAAAATCGTTACTTTTGCAAATGAGCTAAGGGTTTCACTACCTACTTCTACGCGAATGCGTTTCGTGCACGAATTATAAATTTCCAATCGATCTCTGGCAAGCCTCCACGTTTCTAAAGGTTTGTTATCGTGAAGAAGTGAAAGAAAGACAACGAATGAAAGTCGATAAACCGAAAAAATCGGTTGGGTTTATATTTCGAATGCCGTTGGATGATATAAGGGACAAAAATATGATCATCGCAAATGCCTTCGTGACCAAAAGCTAACGAGCCCCTATAATGCTAACTGGAAATTTCGAGTTTGTAGAAAAAATTGGAAAAATGTAATACGAATAAAGTATGAAGTACTCTGGATACACTGAACATAACCTTTGGCGGTGGTTTTCTATGTAAGAGTTGTCGAGAATGTTATATTCGTCCCAAAACCTATACAAAGGCGAGAGTATTAGTGATGCCGATTTGTCAGTAGTTTAAAGTTTTCCGGCCTTGTTGATAGCTGGCTAAAATTAATTTGCATTTCTATAACAAAATTACCGTTCCCATGCCTTGCTCGTTGTGTTCATCTAAAATAGGTCCCGTGAGCTTCTCATTCATTGAGTCGAAAAAGAAGAGATTTTGAAGAAAGAGCAGCTTTTTCGGGAACCAGAATCTTAGTTTAGAAATTAAGAATTTGAATGTATTTTAAGCATATACTTGTAGCAACATTAACTGTCACCAATTGACTTGTGCGATCCCCTGCCCTTGCTCATAAAAATGATGATCGGGAATTTTTCGATCAACGCTCGTATATTCGCAGTCAAAATTTTGTCGAATGTGTGTTTGTGTAACGACTTAATTTATCACATTTTATTGGAGAGTTATAACAATTTTGTTGTTGTACGTTATATATGCGCGTCTATGTGAGTTTTAATTTTTAATTTAGATGATTTTGTTGTTTGCGTTGTTTGTTAGGAACATGAGTTATTGCGTGTGAATGGATAACAAACAGTTTGAAAAAATTTCAATTGCTGCTGGTGTTTTTTCGCAAAACCAAGCAAACCGTATAAATAAAAAAAAAAATTTAAAAAAAAAAAAGCAGACTTGATAACGAAGCGAGCGATATAACGGGCAATTTTTGGAAAAAGGAAAAAAGCCAAATATTTGGCAACGAACAGACGTACAAACAACATTAGATTTGTGTGAAATTGTGTGTCTATGGTGTGATAGAATTTTAATTAAACTTTTTTCTTTTATTCTTTTTTTTTTTGTTTTTTTTTTTTTTGCAAACAGAAAATTGCTTTAACAAATTCATTTTTCAATTCAGATGACAAGATAATATTTAGTAGCGATCCGGTTTATTTTGTANACTTGATAACGAAGCGAGCGATATAACGGGCAATTTTTGGAAAAAGGAAAAAAGCCAAATATTTGGCAACGAACAGACGTACAAACAACATTAGAATTGTGTTTAAAAGTGTGAGCAAGTTGCAATAGTATTTTTATTAAACTTTTTTCTATTATTTTATTTTTTTGTTTTTTTTTTTTTTGCAAACAGAAAATTGCTTTAACAAATTCATTTTTCAATTCAGATGACAAGATAATATTTAGTAGCGATCCGGTTTATTTTGTAGGCTTCGCGAAGATTTATTACCGAGAAGGATAAGAAAGAAACAAAATTGCCTCGAATTATTAAAGCGATTCGTTTACAATGTATTTATAAGATCACAGATTGTAAAATAAATGTTAATTGTTTAAGTTTTTAAAAGCTTCTACTTATTTACAACGAGAAACCATTTTAATAATAAATGCTATCGTTTTAATGTTGCACGTTATATCGTCACCGCCAGCCGTCCTCTTAGTGTTGGTGTCGCAGTGCCTTTCTTTCATTTTACTCGGTCTATGTGCATTTAAGAGGGAATATTAACACTTAAAACTCTTATAAAAGTCATCATCATTTATTACAATTATCTCCCTGTTGTGGGTTTTCATACCTAAGACTAAGTAGGGAGAGGGAGGTTTTGCACAATGGTGCGTGTGTTGAGAGTCTTCTCTAAAGATTACAAGGTTTACTACTACTTTCTTCACTAAAGCTCCAATTGAATGGGACATTAAACGGAACTTGAGAAAACCGAACTCACAAACCGAACACACATAAGATTATATCCTTGTCTATGTATTTAGGTAACATATGTATTACACAGTCCCTTGTAAGTAATTAATTTTAAAGATTTTTTTGTGTATCATCCATAAAACGCAAAGTTTCATTTCAAGCTAATTGCTTTTCACTTTTCCTCTATCCCTCGCCCTATCGCCTTCTCTCTCTCCCTCTCTCCCCGTCTCTCATGCTTGGCTATATGTGGTTTCATACTTTGAAACTAAATTGTTTACAATTTTCAGAAGTTTCCAAAAAAGTCATTTATAATGGTTGTGTGCAGTAAAAGTTTGCAGGGTAGTCGCTGGGTGCACGAGAGTGCGCGTAAAGGAAGAGGACCCCCAAACCTAATGTGCATAAAAATAAAAAGTACTAAACTTTTTGATTGCAAATTTGAGTTTTTGCTTCAAGTCGGAGCATAAACTTCTTGAGTCGTTTATGAAACGCTCGAAATGTTCAATCTAACTATTCTATCCGTTCGGTGCACCTGGACAATCACCTGGCCATTGCCATTGTCAATGTTGGCTTTCGCGAGCCTAATACTTTTTAGAAAAGCCACCATATATACTAACTACTACATGGTCAACATATCACAAACGCAAATTTCATAAATTTGTTCGTTATTGTTGTTGTTGTTGTTGCTAAAGTACTGCTATTTCAACATGTCCTTCATGCTTTCCGCTCAACTTTCTTTTGCGCCATAAGAAAAATTACTGTTTAGTAGAGTAAATTAATAATTTGTGTCTTATATTTGTGCCTTTCCCCAAAAAGATGTATGTTTCATCTAATTAAACCCTTATAATACTTTCTGTGGGGGTTCGAAATTATTCTAAGATGATTTATAATCAGTAAGACGAGAGAAGGTTGAAAAAAGCGACTGCAATTAAATGTTGGTTTAATAATTGATGTGCAGCACGAAGAACATCGAAAGGGATACTATGTACGATTGTATATACGTTTGCTTAAAACACATATCATATGTTTGCACACTGTTTGCACGCGTAAGATTTTAATTACTTCATGTTACATTCCGTAGTGCAAACGCTCGTTGATCGAAAAGTCTAGCAAATGTGAAGTCCTTTTCACAGAGTATGAGCTGAGTTTGATTTAAAATCAAACACGAGGAGTCACAGGAGAGTTTATGGAGAGAGAATGATATGTGCCCGAACTTTTGCCTTTGTGGCCTTTTGCCCCACCATGGAAAGAGTATTTAAGTCTGTGTTTTCTTCTCCTCGTTCGCATATTAGAATTCTGAAGAAATTCTGTAAAAATACTTTTCAAAGGCCGGAGAGTGTTGTCAGATCTGCAATTATGGTCGATTTCGCAACCAATTTTCAGATTATTAAGAAGAAGAAGAAGAAGAAGATTAACATTCATTACGTTTTTTGTGTCACGCAAAGCTCTATATCGGTATTTTGAAAGAACACATTAACGAACAAAGTCACATATATGACCTTAAGGTAGCTAGAAATGATTCACCAGTGCCGCATTTTTCCTAGAGAGGAGTATAAGGTCAATTATATGCATTACATTTATATCGTAGGGTAAGGATTTATCAACCAATTATTTTCAGCATATGCTAATTAACTCTTAGATCGCCTCTTAGTTGCCAACGAATCAATTGTTTTAGAAACACAAATAAAGAAATGTGTTAGACCGCAACGATATGATATATAGATCATACTATCAGATAAAAAGAGGGCCAATTATCCGCAAAAAGAAAGCAAGCTAAAATATTATAGCCCTTCAAGGGCGACCATCACATACCCCATACCATTTGTCCGAATTTCTCAATTCTTTGCCTTTTCTCGTCATAAATCACCAAAAATTGTAACAAAATTTCCAAAAAAAGGGTTACTTTTCATAAGAATTCTTGGATGGGAAAGTTGATATCTGAAAAACAGGCCAATATGGTCTACGTTGGTTAAATTTATATCACAATTCTGAACTGACTTTCACCATGCAATACTAGAAACTAGTTATGATTGTCGTCAAAAAATAATCTCAGCTCAACCACATTTTCCACATTCTCTCAACAAGCTAAAGTACGACCCCTCGCCGGTTTCTGCTGGGAAAGATTTAAAGTTGCAAATTCCTTTCATATAACGATGTCTTAGAATTGGCCCGTTGTACAGAGAATGATGGATGGTAAAAAACTGTTTCTGCATGGATTGATGCAATAAAAAATGGATGATTCTTCGGTCCTCCGAGTGAACTTACTCCGAACAAGTGGTATTCTACAGCACTAACGAATATCATCAGAAAATTAAAACCATCTTGAGACGTTCATTAAATACAGAGGAAATCTTCAAACCAAATTAAAACACTAATCTCTATTGGTGGTGGAGTGTTATCAAATACTATGCATTTGAAGTTGTCGCTGGATTGTCATCGAAAATTCCTAAAACATTTTTTAATAATTTTCCACTACAAAACAAAAAAACAAAAGAAAGAAAGTACAAAACTCATTAAAAATTCAAAAGGACATTAAAAGGAAGGTTAGCAGAAAGTTTAATATTAAACTGAAAGTAGAAAACATGTAGGAGAGTGAAAATTAAAACAAAAAAAAAAAGAAAGAAATATCAACCCCTATGCAAACGGAAAAACGGAAAAAGTCGTTCGCGTAAGGTAAAGTAGCTCTTCTCGAAACGAGGGTGGTCTCTGATATGCGTATGGCGTATGGCGTATGGCGTATGGTGTATTATTGTTGTTGTCGCCGCTTTTCTGGTGTCTGTTAAATAAACTCATTTGTTATTCAGTGAAAAGCAACCAACAACAACAAAATGGCAGCACTTTCATTATGATAACTAGACGTTGCGTTTAAAAGCGTTAGCTTTTAGTGTGAGACAGTCCGCATGCACCAGTCGAATCGCATTTACATATTAATGGCCGTTGGTCATTCTATTTGTTCGTTTGGGAAAAAGAGCCTTTCGTTGCAGGTTCCCAACTGAAGTTAACGTGTGCTCGCAAATGTATGCGTGTTTGTTGTAAATTTTAACTTAATTGAAGCTCATTAATTTTTGTTTTTATTAATGACAAACTAAGCTTACAAAAAATTTACATATAAAATTATTTACTTTGGCCGACAACACGATAAATATTTATTTACAGGTTCAGGTATACGTACTGCGCGATAACGTGAAATGCTAACGTATCGAAAGTGAGAGAAAGAGAGAGAATGCGAGAGACATTACTACTGCACACGATACATTCTGCTGCATAGGAAAAAAAAGTGTTAAATATTATTTTTAATAGCAACAAATTGTTAACTAATTTCCAATTTATGTTTCCCTCTACTTATTGTAATGTATTCATAAAATATTAATTAAAGTATTTTATAAACTTTATCACAATCAATAGCAATTATTAACGTTTCCATGATCGTTTCGTTCGTACATTTTAATAATTGTGTCATAATTTTCTAAGTAATCATTAGTTATTTTTCTATTTCTTTGTTTACACACACACAGAACATTACGATATCTACCAACTGGTAGAATTTAATGTTTATATATTAAAATTAATGACGCATTCGTAATGGATTTTATCGCTAAAAATAATAAGTAATTATCGTTATTATTATTTAAAACACGAAAATATTGCCAAAAGTTTACTCTGCTTATTTTGTGGCTGCGAACATCATATTATTAATCAAATTGATTCGGTTGTATTTTATAAGTACCCTCTCTTTGTTTTATGTACTCATGTAATCTCTTCTACTCTTTGCAGATTTACGCTGTACCTTGATCGAGCTACCGGTAAGTTTGTAATTGCAATCTATCCTTCATCTTAGTATTAAGTGTCCAATAAACACTACGAAAGCCCAAAACAACATTCAGCAAACTTTTTTAAAGAAGCTCGGCTTTTTCCTCTCGAATACTAAACGAAAAAAACGAATACCCGCCAATTCGAGAAACTCGGTAAATTCGAAAGACAAACGGACAAATGGACAAATGGAAGCGGACGGGAAACTCACTTTGAAATAACTTCATAGAAATTTTATCTGTATGCCTCGGAGACACAGACACGCCAACAGATTACAATCAAATAAGAAGAGCAGCCTACATCCAAGGCAGTCTCCTACCAAGCATACATGTACTTAACCTAGGACGTTTGGCTGCTTTTTAAGAATATTCTAAAAATCTCCAGGTTTATCTAACCTGGGCTTTAATGTCAGCAAAGGTAGGCTTTTCCTCGGGAAACCTTTTTTTTGCATTAAGGCGTTGATAAGTAATGTCAGAAGAACAAAGAAGAAACGCATATATATATACACACCCATACACACACATACACACACTCGCGCACATGTACACGCTTTCTTTCCTCGTTTCAACTTACCGCCATTTCGTTCGTCGGTTTTGAAACCAAGTTTTCACTTGAGCATCAGTCATTTTTAAGCCTCGTGCCAATGCTGCTCTTTCAGCTGAGGCTAAATATTTTTGTTTGTGAAATCTTTTCTCCAATTCCGCAACTTGTATGCGGGTGAAAGAGGTTCGCGGCTTTTTCCGTTTCGGCGGCGTACGATTCTGATATGGATGTCCGATACGACGAGCTATAGGAAAAGCAGCTGAAACGATAACAGAAATGCAAAATGTTCTTATTAACGTCGTTTAACTTTCGACACGAATTGTGTCTCTGTTGAAATTAAATGTTTTCGTTAAGATAATGAGCAATTTCCGGCAATTACTTCCGACGACAAACAAATGCCTATAAGAAGAAGCTACTCATGCAGTTAATTGTTTAAGTGAAGTGTTAATGAATGGGAAGAAAGATATATTTATTGCTTCTACCTGCTGTGAAGTCAATTAGAGACTTGGTAGACATATAATTTAGTTTGCATGTAAGAGAATTAACTGAAAAAGGATCTGCCAACACCATCGTGTTGGGAGATTGTGTTGTTGCTCATAGCGACGCCAACTTTTCTTATTTATCAGTTTAATAGCCTTTTTTCAATAATCTCCGCCGGTAACAAGACGCAGCGAAACATTCTTTTATTAACTGCTCTCGCACATTCTCGCTTTACATCAAACGAGGAACATCGTCGAGTCAACCCATTGAATTTATTCTCTTAATACGTTTGCTTTCTCTCTCCATCTAACTTGATCCTAGAGTCACTTGTACTTAATCTTGTACTTAATGCAAGTGGAGAAAAAACAAATTTCGCTTATTAAACTCCCCACACTTTACTGTGTCGAAGGCGGGCATTCATGAGTGGACAAAACCCTGTAACTGTGCAACTGTGACAATCGTAGAACCGTTGAAAGCTATTTCCGATTGCTCGGCGGGATTGTGGAAAATGCCTTCTAGAATAAGTTTTGTTCTCGAACAACTGCTAACACTCCCGGTCTATGCAAGCTCGGTATATTTGAACTTGCGCCCATGACTAGTCTTAAAGAGTAGATAAGCAAAAGGTTGACTTTGAGATTAGTCACAAATCACCCAAATAACGCACCGAAAGTGTGTCAAAACACCGAACATAAGCGGTTGCCACCATCACAATCACAATCAGTATCAATGAAAACTTTAGTGACTAAGAAGAAAAAGTTAAAAAGATTACCGATTATTTTGTCGTAATGCTCGTCGATCGTACTTTAATCTCGGTATGATGAGTACACTGAACATTTTGTTTATCGACATACGATCTTACATTATTCGATGCAATCTGTTCGATTACTTGTCTAGTGTGGTTAGCCATAGACGAAAATACGTTTCTATCGACTCTTCTATAATGTATTCCTAATGGCAAATATATATAAATATATATATAATAGATTTGTCATACAAAGGTGTAATGCGTACAAAAAGAGTTGAATAACGAGTTTTCTTGTGTGTTTTTGCGTATTTTCATACGTAATTTAGTGCGCACGCGACAAATTTTGTCGCTTCGTTATTGACTGAGTCATTTGAATGAAAGCATGAGTGCGTTTTTAACCCAGTCTGGCTACTTTTGTATGACTTAACCGGATGGCTGACTGACCGTCTGCGAGTATATTTATCCACAAGCCACAAACAAATCTTTTAAGATTTTTAATGACGTTGACGTTTCCTTTAGTTTTCAAAAGTGTAGTTGTCTTTATTAAATGCGATAGCAGTTAAAATCTTTGCTTCAAGTTTTTCTTAACCTTTTCTCGATCGAATCTTTATACATATTTTAGTTTTAATATTCAACAAAAATATGTCTTTTAAAGTATTTTTCACTTACATGCATATACATGTGTAATATATGTGTTTGTACCATTTATCATTACTTTGCATATAACTAATGTAAACATTCTCGCAGACGTAGCGGCTCTCTGCGTATTTATAATTCATGTTAAAAGCTTTTTCCATTACGAGTTGTTGGTTGGATGGTTTATAATCTCTCACATTGCTTAGAAAAAACACGTTTACGGTCGAAGTCATAAAAAATCCTTTTGGAATATTTTGCCGGAATAAAAAACTTCCTTTAACAGAAGTTGCACAAACTCAAAGAATGTATTTGCAAGGCGTTAAATAAATTCAAAAAGGCATTTTAAGAAGAAATGGAAGCAGGAGGAAACTTTGAAGAAATTGTGTACCTAGCAACGAGGATTTAAAATAAGTTTACACTCCTCCTCTAGGAATGGCGTATACTAGTTTTGCTTATTGCACTCGATATCAAACATCAAAGGTTACATATTCGCGCCAATAATAGCATAAATAATATGCTCTGTCCGTCATATTAGGGCAACGTTTGGAAAAAAAAATATACAAAATTAAAGCCTCTTTGTATTAACTTACGACTCGAATCACTTCACTCAAAGATTCTGGTAAATTTTCAGAGCTCTTGCAGTCAAAGTTGATGGTTACGTAGCACAAGTATGCATTAGTGTCGTAGTACGACCAACCCATGAAGAGCTATTTGTAAAGTTTATGATTTCCATTATTCTTCTTGCACCCGCAAAAGGGTAAAAACGTTTAGAAGTGTCTCAAGCTTTATGATAAAGTTGATGTATCTCTGCAGGAGTGTATGGCAAAACGTTACGCATATAATATTAGGAGATAAACCATAAAGCGTTATAAAAATTTTTTTATTATGCGGTTTCGCCTTAAGGAACAGTCATGTATGTAGGAAGGCTTGACAAGGGTACGCAGTAAAAAGGAAACTTCCTCTTTTTTAAGGGGGAGGGGGACATAACAACATGTGATAGTAAAGTATCATATCCAACAATATCATGATTTTCGCATCCGATGCTTATGTGGTGCGATAAATGGTTTTTTATTGAAATTGAATATGTGAAGCGAGTCGAGCGTACATAAGGAGGGGAAATTTTTTATTCAACGTATTGATCTCTTATGCACGCTTTAAGTATAAATTATTGAAACGGTTTCGAGACGTTGGCTGCTTCTCTTAAGTCAATTTGTAAAAAACCTTAATAAAGAACATGATTTGTCAGTTTAACACTTTTTTTCGCAAAACAAACAAAAAAGGAGGTTCATTAAAAAAATATCAACATGTCTGCTTAAAAAAGTGCGCTTAAAAACGAAAAATTCGAAAAGTTGTTTTAAAGCATTTTAAAGAGTTTTTTCTGCTGCTTCGTTATCACAAACTCCATTCACTTCTTTTTTGCAATTCTTTCATAATTAATTGTTTTATGTCAATGTATCGTTTAAACAAGCAGTACTACTAAAAAATATCAGAATGAGAAAAAAAATTGTCCCAATAAAGGCTTTTAAAAGCCAAGGTGGGAAAGATGACTTTAAGGCATTGCTACGAAAATGCTGCCTTAAGTCTGCCTGGACACGTTTGAAAGGCGAATGCACTTCGTGTAGGCGCCAATTATTGTACTTCGACGGAGCTATTAAGATAACGTGGCGACAAAACACTACAAGAACACAAGGACAGAATAGATTAAAAAGTAAATAACATACTCTGAGTGCAGTACGAGGAGAAATCCGCAGAGAAGCAGCAAGTCAGCAAATACACATTCATTAAAAACCCTATGTGTGGAACACAAGAAACGGTAAAAGACACGCTGCATTTAGGCCAAATTTATTCTATCAATTAGCGAAACATCGTAAAGCGTCATATGTGAAATAGTACGGCCTCTGCGAACTGCACCACTTCCCTTTCACATAGAGAATATAATACCAATACTAGTAATAATAACAAACTCAAACGGGGGTAAACACCCCGAAAGAAAATAAATAAATTCCGTTGCTAATTGTGGTTAATAGAGTAGAAATAACGCCTACAATAATATTTTCAGCTAGCATTGTGGCGAAACTTCTAAAAAATGGAGTAAAAAAGCGGGGAGTAAATCCTAAAATCGATAAAAAAAACCGTATAAGGTGTCATTACTCCCGATGCAAGTATGAAAGAAACAACAACATTAATTACAATACAATAAATTGGGATTAACGTTAGCTTTTGCTCCGCAGTTTCGCCACAAGTTCCAAGCATTTTGTCTTCCTTGTTTTCGGTCTTGCAGCGAAATTGTTCGGGAGGGTCTTGTAGTGGTGGGGTCTGTGACAGGAAAACAAAATGCTTTCTATTATGACTAACGATTCTTCGCAACGTCAGAATTTGGCTTTTAGGCAAGTTTGGTCCTGTACTTGAATCGGCGCGCCTTATGTTGAATGTACTTTCGCTGATTCGCTGAACGTTTCATTGTTGTTTTATTTTTTGTAGTCAGTTACTCTCTCTTTCTCTCTCTCTATCTCTCTCTATATACTGCTTTCTATATAACCGAATTTTTGGATTCTTGGTAGGACCGCTCCTGGTAATACCGCAATTAGTATTTACTGGTATTGAATATATTTGGGCGAAGAGCCCAAGACAGTAGGAGCATATGTCCTGCGACATTTGTCCACAGTGCTGTGCTACAATGTCAAATCTGCTGAATGTTTTCCTCTTCTTATCTTAAGTCTGCTTCCAGCAGTTGCAAGTTCTTTACATATTTCTTAATTTTTCATTCCGTTTACAAGAAATGAAAAAAAAGTTACAAAAAATGAAAAGTTTAAGAAATGGTTTGATCACCATTGCTACTTACTATCACATAGATTGTGCTTTTTTCTCATTTTTCAGAGGTAATCATAAATCATATCTTTTCTTTAGAAACGAAACGAAACGAAGCTCTTAATTCTCTTAAAAATAGGCGCCAGCTTATCAACAACAACCAATACAAACCATAAAAAACTTGAAAAGTAAAGCAAAAGGAAACAACAACAGTGAAGTGCGAGCAGAAAAAAATAACCAAAATGAACCAACAAATTAAAGATAAAACGTCAAAAGGTAAAAAAGAGCAGGGAAGAGGCGAAAGCAACTTGGAACAATCATCATATTATAAAGTGCCAGTGACAAAAGGCAACAAAGGAGGGAACGTATCTGGGTTAAGCTGAATTTAAAATACCTAACGAAGCGATAAATAAATTGTAAATGGAAACTGATACTTAAGTTCACTTAAATTCATATGCATGCGAATTTTCAAATACAACAACACTTCACTTTCCAAACATCCCATGCAAAATGTAAGATTTTCCCACCAAAGCCGCTTTCACCGATTTTCACATCCCAAAATTAGGTCCTCTTGTGGATGTGGCTGCAGTCATATGCTTACCCTTTAAATTAGCGAAGAAGAGAAACTTCACTTACTTGACTTTGTGACTGACTTTCCTCCTTTGTTTTAGCCCTAATGTACTAACCGCTGCTTGTTTATCTCATATTAACATTAGAAAGCATAGGGGCGACTATTACGATCAGAAATTGGGTCGAACGCATACAAAGTTGTCGTAATAAAAAATGTATTTTGAAGAAAAAAAGCCGAAAAAAGATGTGTGCGTGTGGCGTGCACCTATACCGTGCACCTAAAAATGAAAACGTACGGTAGTCGAAACCATTTGGATTATGTTTGCAGAGAGCTTATTGAAGTGTCCTCTGTCTTCCTTTTGATTTCTTCTTTATCGAAAGTGCTTACGTCTACCTATGTTTTTCACCTAAACCAGACTAAAAGGTACAGGTAGACATACGTTGCGAACGACATCACGAATTGAATATATCTTGTGCGAGCGAAGTTTGATGGCGTTTCTGGTTTTGTTTTTCTCATGATATTTGTCTGAGTATTATTCACCTTTCGATAGGACAAATGGAAGTGGATTTTGTGAACAATTAATAAAAATGAAATTAAAAGCCCAACATGTGCACTTGTATGTATGCGTATTGCTGTTGTCGATATTCAGTCTGCGTATTCAATATTATTGACAGTTGTGTGGTGGTGGTGACGATAATAAATTTTAACTGTAGGCAAACAGACTTTATACAGTGCCAACTGTAGACCGCCCAGTTAGTAATTAATTCCCTTTGCTGCTTTGAAAATTAAAAAGTCATGTTAATCACATCATTAAAATAACTGACGGAAAAAGGAAATTTAATAAAAATCAATACAAAAGAGCAAAAATATTTGAAACAACAACAACAACAACGACAACAATGGGAATCGCCATCAACAACAAGATCATTTTATGCTCATTAAGCTGAGTGTGCGGAGATGTTAGCGTATATACAGCGACACTGAATGAGAATACGAATACGAATGAGAATGACTATGTGTGTGTGTGTGTGTGTGTATCATGATGGCACTTGTTCTGTCACAGCAAGTGCTGAGCGGTAAATACTTGAGCCTCTTCTCTTATGTTAGACGATCATCACGATGCCAAGTAATCAATAAAGGTCAGACTGCGGAGAGGGATCTGTAGTCATTTAATTTCGCTTCCACATGAAATGTGTTTGTTCGAGCATTAAAATAGGCTTAAATTTTAGCAATCAGTTTATCTTTGGCATCGGGGAGGCCTCTTCATTGTCAGCATTGTCAACTTTAAAAAGTCGACAACAAGTGAAGCTCATAATAAAACAAATTAGCATTTATTCGAACTGAATCTTAAAAATGCCTCCAAATCGCACAAGACCTGAGTCGGCAGCGCACATACGCAGCAAGTTGCATAAAACGAAACTTGTAGCAAGTGTTTGCATTTAGTGTTATGCAAATTCATTTGAATGCATACGCAGACGATGCCGCGCGCGCAACGTATTTACGGAGCATCATCTACTCGAGAATTGAACGCAACAAGCTTCTGGGCGGTTGTGTACGTTACGTTTATTTCAGTGTCCGCTGTTCTCGTTTAGAAAGGTGCGATTGCATACTGAAAGCAAACATGTTTTCTTACTTTAGAAAAGGAAAATATTTTCATTTGTTCTTCTTATTATTGCCTTAATATATTTATAGAGCAGCGTAATATTCGCATAACAATGCTTAATGTCAGTGCCACGTACGCCGACGCGCATGTAGGTTTTTCATTTGCAGATTTGTTACTTACGAATGACATGCCGATACGCATGTTGGCTTAAAAGACTTCTCTGATCGCACTTATTAGTGTTACATAAACCAGCATGTGCACGGCAACTGCAGCAGACGAGTAACAATTTTAATAAGCAACCATTTCTGAAATTGTTAGCACTTATTGTTACCACAAAGTTCTTCCCTTCCTCCCTTCTTCCCTTCTTTCCTTCCTATGATGATTCCGTATTTTTGTGTGCTCCGCAGTGCGTGCTCTGTGGCAATCACAAGAGCAAAATTTCTTACTTTTATGTTTCACAATATTGAAGTATCTTAACATATTTTCTTGCGCATAAGTGTTTGTTTGTCATTTGGTGTATGTGTTGCGTTGTGTAAAAAAGCCAGTAGCTCGCTTCCACGTATACCGGTATTTATGGATGCTTGTGCGTACATTTTTCAACAGACCTTCTTCGGTATAAATGCGTTTGTATATACACATGTTCATGTTCATGTTATTATTATATTCGGGAGCGCTGTTAATGTTTGTGGCACGTGATTTTCAATGTTTGCGTTTTTCTTCGCTTTATACCCATCAGCATTGGGAAACATTATTAAACCTGCCAAACGTTTGTAACACATAAAAATACACAGCGGAGACGCTCTACAGTCTATATATATAAATGCACATCTGTTCGTCACTATTCTCCTTCTTCTAAATTCCCGCCCTAAAAAGTTCTATTTAGAACTTTAGACTAAGAGTGTCGAGTCTTCTCTTGTAAAAATCCAACCTGAAGGTCAATTACCGGTTTACGATTTCATTTACTATTACTTTGAAGGCCAGAGTATTTAAAAACAATGGTTTCAAACTTGATTGTAGTGCGTTGCGTACATCGAGCGAATGGAATTCCGCCTTGAGTGGTGAGTGCTAAGAAATTCGACCTAAGACGAATCTGTCTTGCTGCTTGTTTTCTTTTCCATCCAGACATGTCGGGTGAAAGAAGTCTATATGACTTATTACTTATCTCGCTCGTAGGAAATGGAGGCATGTGTACTGGAAGCACAGACATAAACGTGCAGGTAGTTACTTATATATTTTTGATAGGTTTCCTTAAATGACGTTTGTCACATTAGAGTAATTAAAAGTACGATGCTGATACCGATGAAAACTCTCATTACATTCGCAGTTTATTCCATCTGCTCTCAGCTAAATTTCTTTACATTGTTATCGTTATCGTTATTGTGTCAATAAACTAAATTGAGGAGATCATTAGAGAAATGAGTTAAAAAGAAAAATGTTTAAATTAAAACAACTATCACGAACGTTGAAAACAAATTAAAATGCTGTTATAGTAGTTGTGATAAATAATAGCAAAAATATTTGTAATTTCATGCTCGCAATCTTCATTTGCTGAAATTACTTTATTCAACTTTCTAAAAGTAATTAAACGGCACGTACGAATAATGCAAAATCAATGCAATGCGATGCGATTTTATACTGAAAAGATCCATAAACGGAGGATTTTTAGCCAACATACTATTATTACAGAGATTATCTAAAAGAAAGATGTTCGCTTCAAGTTGCAATGAGTCTTTCGTTGTCTTGTATGTTGCTTTGCCATTCTTAATGGTTTTAATAAATGCTTTTTTACCTTAACAAAAGAACTATTTCACTGAACGGGTAAATGCACGTTTACAAGTCCTTTTACAACAAATGCGGCATCACAGCTCGTAAATGTAAAGATAAAACATGTATTTCTTTGTTCGATGTTTTCCAAGTTCGAAAGGAAGGATTGCGTTCTCTGAACGTTTACAATTTTAAATAACTAAAAAGAGTTTATTTAGGAAATAGTCCACGATATACAAATCAATCGGTTAAACTAGTTAAGAGCACTTGGAGCACTTGCTCCAAGTACTTTCGACTTAAAACTTTCTTGCAGTTTGATAGATTTTTGTATTCTGAGAAGAACCGGTAGTTTTTGGAATCAGGTAGAAGTTTCAATTCCGCTAAATTTCCTCCTTGAGTGTATGGTCTATCGACGCAACTTGGTTTTTGAGCTGAGCCCCAAAAAAGCCTACCGACGAAAAGTAACGTCGAACAATGAGTCAATTCACATTTGGAGGCATAACACGCACTCTTTGAAATCCTAATATGCGAACTTAATCATGCTGTCTAGTTGGACTGGCCTCTTCTTTCTAAGCAGTTTACTGCACGCGCAGAGGCGAGTAATGTCGGACTCCCCCTATCTGTGAGCGCCCTTTCAATAAACACGGCGAGGAAGGATTGCCGCAGATGCAAGTAGCCATCTAGAATACGCTTAGTCGTCATCTTTAGTGCAAGAGAACCCCCGTATGGACTGAATAGCTTTATCCTACCTCAAATAGATAAACTTTAGTTGACTATCCAGAATTAGGGACGCACATTTAACGTAGAACAATCGCCACAAGCTCATAGATAAGATCATACTCGTTGCAGGATGGTCACAAAGCAGACAATCGAGAAAAGGTTACTTAGTGCTCCTTATAGCAAATGAATAAATGATAATTGTCCGGAACATCTGCAGGTACTTCCGAAAATATTGGACGGCGGTAGCCCGCAAAAGGAAGATTGTCCAGAATAACTGAAGATTCGCGGAGTGCAATTTAGATGGTTTTACACTGCAGGATGACTTTAGTTTTTGCAGATCAATTCTATTGTAGAATTTGTACCGATTCGACAAGCAATCACCGATTGTTTAGTACGATTTTTCAGCCGGTAGACAAAGAAGGCCCGTTCAAACCAGACCTTGCAAGCAATAACTGCCACCACGTATTCACATATGTCTGCCACAATTACGTTAATACAAAACCAACACAAAATTGATATCATTGAGTGCATGACAAGATTGAATTGCTTTTGGAAATTGGAAAACGAGCATAAATCGAAAGCAATTAATTCATTGCTGCTGTTCGCGCTAATTTGGAGGGATGTAGCTTAAGGCCGCTAGGGTATGGTATATACAGTTAGTACACTTCATCTGCCTCCCGTAGTGCTACGCTGCAAATTGATTCGTGAGAAATAAGAAAATGACACAGAGTTTAGCGAAAAGCTTCGACTCCTATACCCCCTATCAGCCAGCTTTCCTTCCAGTCTGCTCTACTGCGCTGATTTCACAAAACTCGTTACTGTAGCTTCGCAATTCTAAGTTAATTTACATGTGAATAGGAAACGAACATCTCAAGCCGACTGAAGGTGTGATGTAGAGTGCATAGGTTTAAATTAAGAAATCGGCTAATCAACTAAATTAAGCTAAGCTGCAATGAGTCAATGTTTCTCAGTTATGATCGGTTACAAGTAGGTGCACTTCTAAAATTGATCCAAAAGTGTTGTAAGAGGAAAGGAAACCGGCTTTAATTGAAAAACTCGTACAAATAATTAAAAGTTATTGCTTATTAAGCAATAAATAGCGATAAGGAGGAAAGCCCCCGTTGCGTTTGTAAAACATGGCTTTAAAAAGTCTATAACAATTAATGTTTCGTTTAGCAAAAACTTGATGAAAAAAATAAATTGAATATCATTAAGACAAAAAGTTGTTCGAATGCATGTACTCGTGTATTTTGCTCACCTGCTAGTCGATCTTTGACAGCCTGATGCGCTAGCGCAGCATGGTGTAAAGGTGGTAAAGCCCAAGTTAATGGCGTTCGTTGTGGTGGTACTCTCAGCACATGGCCAGCTGCCGCCGCCGCTGCCGATGGATATAGGTGTGGGTATGTGTAAAGTGCGGTAGCCGCACTTCCGTACGTAGAGGATGCTAGACTTGTAGCCAGTTTGTATGCGGCCAAGTCGTGTTCGCTCGCTATGTCTGGATCACTAGCCGACTTATTGCTGCCGTTGCTACTGTTGTTGTTGTTATTATTAATATGATTGTTGTTCTCAAAAGGCTTCGAAAGCAGGCGTGATATACTAAACGGCAAATTTTCACTTGATGATGAGCGCGTTTGCTCTGATTGTGATTCACTGCTATTGAGAAGAATGACATAAAACAAAAAGAAATTTGATATTAACTTTTTTGCGTTCGTGTGTCCATTGCACAATTTGCGCATTTAACCACTTAAAGACTGCTTATGGGATTCGTGTGATCTTCCTCTTCTTCTTCTTAATATTTTATAATAATCAGAGACGTTAACAAAGAGAAATTGTTTTTTATATAAATTTTTAAATTTATTTATGAAGCAGTCAGTCGTTCGTTTCGTTTTCGTTTGAAAGAATTAATGATTTTTACAAAAGTGTCAGCGATAACAAAATGATATTAAATATTCCATTGCTAAACAACGAAAGGCCATAAAAAGATTTATTTAACATTTTTATGTTCTTATGTTCTGCTGTCTGCCTGAATACCTGGTGTAACATATATTATTAATTAAAATACATTTGCGTGAAAAAAACGACCTTTTTACATGCGTGTGCACCCCAGTACATGGCCGCGCTTGCACTGCCGAGTATGAGTTCCATATGGCTTACTTTGTAACAGCCACAGCTACTCTATAAGGTTAGTCATTTCAAGTCGGACTATGCAGTAGCCCACGCAACTTACGGCGTCGAATGATAAGCATTTTATATTGCAATTAACCAAAGACAAAATATTACATATGTCTGCGCGCATATACAAGCATGCTGTTGTCAACACATGAGAAAATTATTGCACACGAAATATTAAATAAAAGCGATTGCTAAATACAGTAGCTCGCGGGTTAAAAACAACAAGAGACCAAGATTTATGCTTAAATTGGTTTTAAAAATCGAAATAAAAACCAAATATCAAGACAATTGCGTGACTGTTGATGAATTAAATCTTTTTTCTCTGTTTTTCTCTCTTCGAATTTTAAAAAATGAATGATTTTTTTAAAGCAGTTTTAGAATTTTTATCAACTTACGTACTTTACGTACCTTATTTATTATAGTGAAAAGCGCTGGCATTGTTACGCCAGATAATAACAAATCCAGAAGAAGTTATCTTTTTCAATAAATTTAACGATATTATGATTCAAGAGTAAAATTTATTAGCGTCAGAACTCAAATTATTCGAGAGATCAGCTGCAATTCTTATAAAATAATAGAGATATTTTTAGAAACGTAGACTGGAGTTACACACACACAATTTTGCGATGCCCTACACCACCCCAATTCATTTCAATTTAAAAATAAGTGACGTACATTACAGACAGACAGACTGATGAGGGACCAATCATGCAACATTTCGCTGCTGTCGTTTTTCAACTGCTGCCTCGGTCATTTTGCGCAATCATTTAATGCCTGGTAATCGGAAGTAACGGGCTTTCCTTATTTAGATAAGTTTTGTTCTTCGACTTCCATATTATTAGTAAACTCTGTATTACACATTAGGTGGTTCCAAGGATATTGAGTACGCGAACGAAACTTTACGGTTTGAAGGTAGGCCCAATAGAGACAACTTAATATCGTGTGAAGGAAAACTGAACGAAGGGACTTTCGTGGATCTCTTTTGAGATCAGCTTTACACTAACAAGAGATTTCTGCAAAGAGTGACACAATTGATTGCCGAAGGGGCAAGCTCGTGACTACACAATCAAAACGATATCTTTCCTTTCAAATCGAGTTCAATTCCTGGCTTTAATCGCATATGTCGTGCAGAGTACCGGATAAAATCAGTTCTCTGGCAAAGTAGGAGCGGATCACGATGCACGATTCCCCTCCAACCGCGCCAAACACAACGCAATACCTTACGTGGCATCAATCTGGCCTTTTGGTACCTTTCGCGTGGCTTCAAGCCCGTTCATTTGCGATGTTTGAGACATTATTACTGTCTGTGACCCATCGTAATGAATACTTTCAAAAATGGATCCGTTTCGTGTCTTATGAACCTCGTTTCTCAAATGTGGAGGCGGTGCTTTTAAATTGCTTACAATAACAATATCGAGCTTCTTTTTGTATCCAGTCTTATCGCAAAGGCTCAAAACGTAGCGGTCTTCCTTAATCTTTGAAGAATTTCATCCACTTCATTGACCGAACAGTGTTGAATTTACGTACGATCCCTACTTATTAGTCACCGATAAAAACTTTAATAACTAATTGACCCAAGCACGAACAGTATCTTAAAAATTAAAATCTTGGCAGCAAGATTTTGCAAACAACATCGGATACTTACTCGCACTTACTCTCCATATGTGCCGCATATCACTTTATTCATTTACGTGTCTTGGGAAATAAAAAACAAAACACAATTTTGTTTTTCTGGATTCAACGTGCGCTACATTTGGACGCCACCGCGGACATACATGCGTCAAACATATATTTAAAAGAAAATTTCCTAAGTCTGAGACTTGCGTCGATATATTTATCATAAATGAAAAATGTATTCTGCAAATCATAAGCAGGCCAGTTGTTGGATGGGATCATTTTTAATCTGGACGTCCACTTATGCACTTAATTTATATTTAAGAGTTCTGGGATTGGGCTGGAATTATATTAAAATCGTTATGTTCCCTACGATTACATGAGTTTTCTTAGATTTATCGATTTGCTTCAACCATTTACATCACTTGCCAGACGCTTCTTTCGATATGATAATTGAGACAATGCTTCCATATTTAACTTGGGTTCGCAAATTTAGTGCTCTAAGCAAATTCTCGGCATTCTGTTCCGAATTGTGGGTTTTTTAGCGGACGGACGTAACCGAAGCGAAGTAATCAAATGGAAAAACCGTACGCGGTATCGACAAGAACTTTTGCTGTGCAAAATGGCTGCTCAGTCTTGAGAATTCAAACAAAATTTTAGTTTAGAAAACCAATTGCAAGAAGGGTTTAAGTTAAGTTGAAGGGTTTAATACGTCTTCACATATATTGCTTGTGCGAACGACTTGCTCCTAAATAGTGAGTGCACAAAGCAACGTTGTATTAAAATAGAATTATTTTGCTACTCTGCTTAAAATATTACATAATATTAAGAAAGACGAAGAAAGAAGACGAAGACTGCAAGTTGTATGCAAGTATCGCTATCGGACTCTTGGGAATTCGTTTTCGATAAAATTTTAAGATAAGTGAAGATTAAGTTAACCCTGGAAGTATAGTAATCGTCACTTGGCGACTACTTAACCTATCAAAATTAACGTCAATATCGAATGCAGTTACCAACGCCTTTCGGAATTGTTTAATGCATCTTCTGCTTTCTTATTCCGTGGAAAAATCACAGGCAACCTATTTCCCCAGCTTTACCCTAATCGTGGATTCCTACTTTTGTGAGGTCTATAGCGTACATTAGCGGACATCAAAAACAGATTATATTGTAATTTGATGTTCATTTCATTTTTATGAGCTTAACCTTCAAAAACACCAACACTAGTTATCTCCAAAATAGAAGTCAAACTATTGCATAGCGGAATTGCCAAAAGTAAATATCTGTAATGCGTTTTTCCCCTATAATCGTAGGTCCGTCGGTAAACATCTATTGTAGGCCACCTTTGACCTTAAGTCGGAAAGATTTGCGACTCTTAGGCTTTAATCAAAAGAAATAATATTCTGCGGCTATCAGCTCCCAGCGTGTGCTAATATACAGGTAATCAACGTTTATATTCGTGCGATATGTGATACACTTATTTACAATAACAAAAGAAGTGTCGACGATATGATAAACCTCGGAGCACATACCTCAACGGGGCTTCTACTTCATCATAGCAACTGCCACCGTCCATATCGACATCAGAGCCCGTGCCGCATGATAAGCGTGAATCTGAATCGACATCGACATGTATTTCCTGCTCCTCCGTATCGTCACGGTCGTCGTCTTCATGAGATGACATATTGAAGCAGATCGAAAGCAATTTCTAACGAAACGAAACACGCTAATATTCGAAACCGAATTTACTTGCACTTAAGGGCGACACTTTGTTTTTTAACCCTCGCACGTAAAATGTTTAACAACAAGCCAAGTGACAACTTAGCTGCAGTAAGTTATGAGGCCATTCGAGGTATTATGTAATATTTTATTGTTTACTTTTTTCTATTTGAATTTTCGTTCCTTGTTTGTTTGTTTTCCGCGTAACGTCCGTTAGCACTTTAGTTATGGTCGTTTATAGCAAATCTGTTTTTTTCGCCATTTGGAACATTTATTCACTAATAAATCGAGATTAAGTATTTTTCATATTTGAAGTCATTTATTTATCCGTAGCTAGCGAGCTTGTTTTTGGCAAACATGTCTTCTCCTTCTTTTCTCTAATTTGAAGTTAGAATCGTTTAACATAAAGCGCTTCAGCGAACTCGACAAATTGAGGTGTTAACGCCAACTGAATAGTCAAGCTACCCCGTTACAAACACAATGCAACTTTAACGATCAACAATCACACAAGCGTACATTTGGTGGCTTGTTAGGCTCAGCTAATGAACAATATCTTCAGCAGTTTTTCTTTATTTCATTCACAAGTAAACGATACTTAAAAAGACCATCATCACACTACCATCAGTAACCAATATCAGAACACAACTACCACCAATACCACTAAACTACCACCTGAAAATACCGGCAGCTCTTTGGCTTGTTAAACCTGTTTAACTGCTTCCTTCCTTTTTAAATGCTTTGGTTGTGTGCGGAGATAAACGAGTGTTCTTTTACACACAATCAAATCAGCCAAGGCCTAAAAACCTAACCTATGTTAATATAATAGCTTTTACTCTTTTACTTTACTCTTCCACTAGTACTATCTCGTTAATGTACACAGTGCTTAAGCAATAACTAAACTCCGCCCTCTCTCTCCCGTCAAACTCCTTTTTCATGTGTTCGTCGCGCGATACGAACTGGTTTCTTTGGAAATGAAGACTTGGCAGCATTCTGTTAAATTTGGAAAGGAGGCGGTTACCTCGTCGCCATTGGCTTTGCGCAAGCGCAAAAATATTGTTTTACTTATTTTTTCTGTCCACATTTATGCAAGATTGAATTGACTGAATGAACGTATGGCTGCCATGTAGAATTGTTGTTATTGTTGTTGTCTCAGTTGAAATCACTTTGCACACAATATTCGCAGTGTGACGACATTTTAAATAGAAATCGTTTTGCTTTTGGGGTTTTACTACTCATACTCACATTTCCTATACACGCGTGTGGGTGAGTAGAGACTTTCTTTGCTATAAATGTCTTTGTTTCTCTTTCTGTCATTGGATAGAAGAAGAGTTAAATGGAGATATACTTGTGAAGGCGAACATCGCCGTATGTGTTAAACGCTCAAATATGTGGAAAGTGCAAATGTGGCAGATTAATAGCGCAATTGGTAATAGCAGCACTTTGTCAGTTGTTGTTGCCTTGTTTTGTTTTGCTTTTTTTTCTCTCCATTTTTCGGCTTTTCCTACAACATTGCCCAAACATTTAAGTGGTGTTTTGTGTAGCTTGGTTTGTCTTTCTGTCCCCTCACTACTCTGTCGAAGTCTTTCTAATAAAAGCTAACTTTGCTGTGGAATGTGTTTAATTTTATATTGCTATCTGTGATTGAACAATTTCTGCCACAATATGTTTTCGGAAATGGATAACTTTATAAACTAAATCTTTCCATTCTTCGTGTATACTCTTGACCCCTTCAAGCATGTTTATCATATCATTCGTTGTTTTTCAAAGTGCACCTATTTCCTCCCCACTTGTTTTGTGTTTATTCTCAGTCAATTTGAGATCTTTATTGCTTTAACATATCTTACGCGACCAGTGTGTGTACCGATCCGTCCGAACATTTACTCTATCTACCTATACTTCATTGCTTGAGCACTTAATATCTTTACTGATTGGCATTTATTCGATAGACGTAAACGAAACGAAAAATGTAAATAATGCTATTGTTTTTACGTTGTGCTGTTACTGTTGGCCTAATTGAGATGAGCTTTCCAGCTAACCCATGCACGAGTTTGAAGTGCCACGTTACAAAAGAATAATTGCAGATATATGTTAAAAATTTATTTCCTTTCCTTATTTAATCCTATTTACAATAGTTTGCGCATAAATTAAATATTTACAGTTATTGGGGCGAAAACACCGTAACGGATGAGAAACAAAGCAGCACTTTTTTGCAAGTGATATACCGAAATATTATAACATTAAGCTTCGTTGTTTCAGTTAATGAAATATTAAGTTCGAAATAAACTTTAGTACACTCATCAAGGTGAGTGCACAAGTCGCGTCTATTCGGTGTAGTGGTGGATAGTGAGTTTGAAATTTTTTAAATTTCAAAATAGCCGAAGTTCGATTCATTGTATCACTGACGAGACGTTCCTCATCTTGGAAAAACAATCATTGCAATACTCCCCGTAAATTTCCCTGCCAGCATAACCAGCATCGAAGGACAAGCATATATTCATTGGGCCAGCCATTTGCCTATACAGATCGTTCAGAGGCAGCGATACCTACTGTAAAGTGTACGTATCCTTGCTCAGTACTGAAGAATTAATTGATCAAAGTGTGTCACAATAAAAATTTGTATCTTCCATAAAGCCCTGAATGGTTTTTCTTCTCTAGAAATTTCGTTTACGTTTGCGACGTATTGCCAGCAAGTTATACGATTAAAACGTTCAGTATTGATTAATGGAAAAAGAAAAAATAGGTCGCGTTCAGGATATTGGTATGTAGCACAGCCCTTCTCCCATCCGACTACCATTTAGTTTACTTACTGTGGAACTCTTTTAATCCCGTTATTCAAAACATGCGTTTGGAAGTTACTGCGTTCTGTGTTTCGCCCAGAAATCTAAAAAGTTGTGGCGAAGAAATGTCAAACGGCAATCGAATGATGATTTGGTCTACATTAGATTATGCCTCGACTTGAACGGAGAATCTGGAATGCCAGGTGTTCTCATTTAGTTCCTATTCTACACAAAATTTCTAAAGCATACGGAAAGGTCTACATGGATTTTCAGGTTAGCCAAGGACCTCTACATATTCTTCGATAGTTACCGTCCGCTGTTACTAACGCTAAGACAAAATGAATATATCCTTATCGTTGATGGTGAGGAAAAAGACATTAATTATCTATCAAAGATGATGGTCGGAGATATTGGGTAATAAAATTTTGAGGAAATCCAATGCATTTTACATAAGAGTTGTCATAGAAAACTAATAAAGAAAATGACTTTCATAATTTAGTAATAAAACCACAAAACAAGCGGGGATGCTTGAACTCTGGAGAGTCGCAACCGAATCGCAGAGATTTACTAAAAACTCAATCTCGATAATGATATTGACACTTGAAATACTGCATTGAATGGTCGTATAGTTGATTGTTGGTCGTGTGACACAAATAAAATTGCATAGTAAATTGACATTATATGGAATAACCTCACATATAACGCTCCGAGAGCATAAAAACATCAGTACATGCTATCAGCAACAATGGAATAAAACCCAGTACGCCAAGTGTTTGTTCAGTGTATATGTATTGATGTGTATTAATATTCTATGTGTGTGCAGTGAGAATAGATTGAAATGTATGTAAAAAGAAAAAGACACCAAGTAAGGATACAACGTCTATCTACATAATGATGTACATACTTGTGAAGAGAGATCAACTACAGACACACATTGACTTCGCTGCCAAGTGACTCTACGGTAGTTGGTTGCAATGTTATGTTGTTTGTATTTTTGTTTGTAAACCATGTACGAACTCATTTCGTATTCATACCAAGTATCAATTTCGTATATTGTTTGTTATTAAGACGATATAAAAGAAAAGGAGATAAAAATGGAAATAAAAGATTTCGCTATACTTGCGATTCGAGGAGGTTTCCTCTACCTTGCCTACTCTCACTCTTGCATGCTCGCATTCGATTACGTACGCAGATGCATATGTGGTGTTGCTGACGGTCGTGCGTCTTGGTTAGCAGTGCAATACTGTTTTCTCGGTTTTTTTGTTATTCAATTACTTTTTTTCCTTTTTTATTGCACTTATAAAATTCAATTAACTGCACTCTCTCTCGGCCGTCGTGCATACACATGCACTTAGATTTAACCAAAAATGTCCTTTTTCTGTGTTCTGCATTTACGTGTCTGCGTCTGTTTGAACATCAGTTTGCCTGGCAGATGCGTACTTAAGCCTTCTTTTTGTATACAATTCGTACGAAATGTGTGAACTTTCATATGCATATACACAAACGCAAGTGAGTGTGTGCATGGATGTGCTTCGTGTTACTTAAGCTTTGATTGCTTTTTTGAAATTTCATAAACATTTGCGGATTTTATGCGAGTATTAGTGCTCTTTATGTGTAGGTGGTATCGTCTTGTTGCTCTATTATTACAAGCGCTATAACGCACGGACACACGTATGCAGCTCGTCCAACGCAAATAATCGTTTTCACCCGTTGCCCTCTTCTCATTTAAAATGTTTATAGTCACACACACACACACACACACATACACACAAATTAATGTCGTTGCCATTTTTATTGTTGTTGCTATTCGTGGTCGTTCGTGGCTATTATTGTTGGTGGAAATTTAATTTTATACTTGTTTGTGCTTCATATTCAAGCTCACACCATCTCCTCGGCTGTTCACGTTAATTGAAAACATCTGCATCTGAAAATCTCATGTTGATCGTTTTTGTTGCTGCATTTCAACTCGTAAATGGAAAATAAACCAAATGAAATTTGAGGCTAATTGATAATACATTTGCAAATTTTGCTTCGTTTATATGTTTAAATGTTCACACTCACACGCTCGTGTACATATAATGAGTAAAATTGAATTTGTAAGACAAAAAAAGAAAAAACAAAGAAATTAATAAAAATGATTTGTAAATAATTGAATTTTAATCGGACGAATTAATATATAAAAAGCAATGAGTGAGTCCGTTAACACTCATACTACACGAGTTTGGCTGTAAGCTTAAGCACGTTCTCAACTCTTTAGATTTGCGTACACAATTTTGCACAATTTTCGAATCTAACGAGAAGTGGCGGATTTACTAATGATTCTATTTTTCCGCTAGACGACAAATCCATTTTTTGACGGAAAGGAGAAAATTTAAACATGCGAGATATGAGCACCGTTTGTCGTATATCGTCGAAATATTAGATAAGCCAATGGAGATATCGATAACACAATAACTTCTGTTAATATGCGTTCGCGCACCAATATGAAGAAATTATATTTGCTTTAGGATCACTCCTTGACTGCCATCACTTGAAGCGAATATCAGGCTGCCCAATCGTTGCTTATTAATTATTATAAATTATTCGGTTAAATTGTTATGCTTCCTCCACAAAATCGAAATTCCAGCATACTTGGCTGACAGTTTTAACTGTTCGCAGAGAATACACCAACGTGGTTCAATCATATGCATAGCAATATCCTTTTAAGGGCCATTATTCCGTACGACTTACGTTGTTGTAACCCATTCCTATTTCACAGCCGCTAAGGTATTTTTAAAGTCGGCAGAGAAGCGACGTTTAAATTAGTTGTCACCTCAGGATATTTGACCCTAGAAAAAATGTCAAAGTTCTAACTTCACTGATGGTCACACACAATAAACTTTTTTATCAGTTCAAGCAACGAATGAATATTTGCGTCCTTACACAAGGGCGCGATTCATTTTGGTTTATCAAAAGCGATTGTATAAGCGACTTACTTGGCGCTTGATCTTCAACATTCGTAGTTGACCAGAGTGGTTGAAATGCAGTTAATTTTTGACGAAAATTACTGCATAAAAGTGTTGGTGGGTAAATTTCAGACAGAAACCAGGAAAACTACAAAAAATGAAAAGTCAGAATAAGCGGTGGCATCGGCCAGCGATACTGATTGTCACTCAATCTTGTAAAACTTCATCCCAACAACAATTAAACAAATATTGGAAATTTCTAAAAAATAATTTAACGATTTCGGTTTTTGAGTAGCACTGCGTGGAGATGAAGCAAGATGTTGAAACCGGACTGTGTTCAACGAAAGACGTAGACAGTAATGTAAAAGAAATGTAAGACTAATTTCCGATATGGAACACATGACGTAACGAACGTTCCGTTTTAATGTTTTTCCAAATATGCAAAACAACAAATATTTAGTGAAGCTTCACTTAATCGCTGGGACTTTAAAAAGTTCTTTTCCAGTGCAAGTTGTTGAGTAATGTATTCAATAAAACATTAACTATTAGCCAATTTTAAGCCAATGGAAGAGCTTAGTTGTTATCGGGTGCCACGTACCCCTCGATTAAGGCGGTGCAGATATTTTTTGCTTTTTTTTCGAATTATTATTGTTATTAGTATTGTGTCTGTATAAACAAAGGTCGTTAAAAGATGATTAGATTTTTTTAGGGCAAAGTTAATTGATTGGAATCCACACCGTAAAAAACACATTAATGCTGCGCCTTTATAATGCAGATGACTTGACCGGTTAATTTTGAAGCAGTGTACCACACAAAGATACCCGTATTTAAAACGTTTAAAGTATAGTTTTTCTGTAACTTAACGAATAAGGAAAAATGTAATACATTTTTTGCTTTAATTTTCTTCACTGATAAGAAAACTAGCCTCGCTTAACAACGACAAGCAAAGATAGGCATTATAGTGGTTATTAACTAATTGACGAGAACCAACCTAAGAAGGAGAGAAGAGGTAACGAAACAAGATTATCATAATGACTCATAGGCTTGACGCCAACATTTGTTGGAATGCGCTGGCATTTCCTACATAAGTGCAAGGAGACCGAATAAGCGTAGTGCTATTATCTTCAACTTAGTTCCAATATCAGGTAATACGGCAGTAATTGTGGCAGCATTGGTTTATATGATAGTTTAAATGAAATTCTCACAAATCAATGGCACATTATCTTGAAGTAAATATTTCTCTCTTCCTCTGCACTCCTCTGCTTCGAAAAGCAAATCGGAGTCGTTCTTGTTTATTGTAAAAATCAATAACAAATTAAGCGATTTAAGTGCATATTTAAGATAAACAATTTTTAAATGTACAAAGAAATATATTTTAATAGCCTCATAACTAAAGGTGTCATTTAAATGTTTCCTTAGCATGCATTCGTACATAAATGTGTTCAAACCAGACTTAATTGGCCTGCAGTCAATGGATTTTTCATTAATTTTGGTCTGCGCAAAACTGTGCAAAACGGACACAAGCGCTCGCTGTGCGCAAATATAATTTGCACGGATACTTAAACGCGTTTTTTGGTCACATTTTTTTACGACACAACATTTTATGGCATTTAAATGTTTCAATTAGTTATTTGCTATATAACATACATAAGTTCTTATTTGCTTACGTTTGTTTACGTTGTTAACACCTCTTTGATGGGTAAACTATACTGAAAGCTAATGTCGCTTAAAACGTTATTTTTCATGACCACCGCTGCACTGCAAACGAAACACATACAAAGTGATATTACAATCGAAAAGATACCTAAGTTCCTGATCAACGTAAGTTTATAAATCAGTTTAATCTTGTCCCGCCATTGCCGATCTCGTCTCTAAGATTTCTCACGCTTGCGGAAATCCGAATAGGGATGAAGGACTTCACATTTAAAAAGACTGCCGCTACCGCTTCTACACCTTTCATTGGATTCCCCAGTTGCAGTTTGGGAAATGGGCGAACTCTATTAACTAATACGCACCAAATATTCACATTATAACACATTCCATGTCTAGGGTTTAAAGCCTGTAGTACCGTATTTAGTTAAGAAAGAATGTCGATGTTGCTTAACCTGTTTATCTCAAGTTATTTATGAATATTCCTTTCCTTCGCACTGCATGGAATGAACCCGGAATAAGAAAACTTTAGTTTTTCACATCCACTACCCAAAGACGGGAACACACGTGATACCCCATCGATTCAGCAAAGTAGTTTATCCGCGAATGTTTGTTTCCTTGACTGTCTTTCTAACCAGCAAAGCTAGCCTATCTTACGTTGCAATAGATTTAATGCAAAGTTGAGTCAGTAAGACGGTAAGGGATTACTCAAGACCACAAAATTTATAGCGAAGTCCACTTAAAATGCTGGAATATTGAATTGCACATATTCTCAGCTAACTCAGCGCTAATTGCAAGCACTTTGTTTTTAATTAGAGGCGTTAATATTGATTATAGAATCTTGAGAATGGTAGGAGAAAGTTCACCTCTAAAGACAACGGCTTAGTTCTTCAGGATTGGGGCATTACATATTATTCCACGCAATATCTGTAATGCTTTTCATACATTTTGCTCCTTGTCTGCGGGATTACAATAAATTACCCTTACGCCGTTGATTAACAAAGTCTTTACTTAACCAAGTTGTTACAACGCACATAATGAATCCTTTCGTACGAAATTAATATTCAACCGACTAAAAATTCTGTGCTAATCGACAAGATATCCAAGAATTTGCTTTGTTTTTTGCATATCGCTAATGCGATTGTGCGTTGGCCCTAGTAAATCAAATTTTAATTCAACATCTAGTTCGAGGAGACGCTGTGAGGCAGAGGTTAAGAGATTCTTGACCCTTTGCGTCGCGTCAATGCACTTTGACTGTTCGAAATATTCGAAGCTTATACATAAAAAAGGGTTTACAGGAATTTCGTTCTCCTCTAAAAAGCAAAAACAATTCCATTTCAATCCAATATGGAATGTGTCAACTTAACTGACATTAATAAATAAAAATAGCAGCGGCCGAAAAGTGTATAATCCATCATTAAGCAAATTTATCAGGCATTTTCCGCAGAAAAAAATTGAGGGAAAAAAGAATACAAAGTGAATTTTATTTAGAAACGCCTTCTTCGCCAGGTAAACAAATATAAATAATTTGATAAAATGTCAGCCGTTTTGTGCCTACACAACCGTTACCAACATAACTTGTATGAACTCTAATGACAACATATCAGCTGTCATATGCTTGAAAAATCCATTAAATAAACTCACTTAAAAAGTAACAAATTCACTTATGGTAAACTCTTTTCCAAAGCGGACTATCGTTGCTGTTCATTCATTACGATCATTAGGAATACACGCGACTATAAATCGACAACTTTCTTAAATAATGCAAATGATTGAATGTTAATTGTACTGGAATTAAATGTATGCTAAATCCTAAGGTCACAGCTCACACCTTTCGATAGGCAAGGAATCCAACTACAAGGTTCCCTAGTAATAACAATTAAGAAATATTGGACTCGCATCGCAAGGCGAACGCTTGATAACCACCATCTCATGCCAATGTATCTAAAAATAAAAAATTAGAAAATGCCCACTTAGGTGAAGTTTACACCAATTTTTCAAAAAATCATATGAAAATCTGTCGTAGATTTAGACGATTGCTGTAAGCATGTCACGCCTTACGCCATCAACTGGTGAAACAAATTTCAGCTTTATAAGGCACCTTTTGCATTCGTCGCAAAAGTGGAGTGACGGACGCACAAGCAAGACTAAGCTGACTTTGAATTTCTCATCACCAAAGACACAAAATGTATTGCACGGGGTATCTAATGCGTCAACGAAGGAAAAATTCAGTGCTTACTGGTCATTCGGGAGCTGCTTTACAGGAGTCCTTCATATTGATTTTCCAAATCTTCTACAAAACTCTACCGATAAGGAAATATACACGTGCCGTCATGAGACGCTTGACAGCTCGCATCAAAAAGAACATATATAGGAACACTATAAGTATCGATTCAATGCGGCCTGTATTTCGCTGCTTTAACCTACCGCCGACTTTGGTAGGTGGAATGCTAAGGCAAATAGCTGATGGTTCGATCAAGAAAACTCTTATTAACACTTATGCCCAGCAGAAATGAAATGTATATACAGACGAAACTAAACTTTGCCGCTTTAAAAAAGTACTTGTCATATGTTTGTATGTATGTACAACAATCAACTGGCACGACACAAGTCAACTCAACTGACTTTTCTTCGTATAACTGTATGTATATTTTTTCACAGCCTGTACAGGGCTTTTTTCTTTCTGAAAATACATAAATGTTGCATTGTTTGCTAAGTTCCATTACGCCGTCAACATAACATAAATTACAATCTAGTGATTATAACCATAATTATCTGTGTTTTTTATTTCCATGTTTTTCCATGTTTGCCATGTTAGTTGGTTCCATGGAAATTCCTTCCTTCCGTACAATTGTAGCTGCTGTGTAAAATACTGAGAAAATGAGAAAAGTCGAATAAAGAAACGATCGAGTCTTACTGTTCAAGCCTTCAACCAATCAATACGTAGGCAGACGAATTTATTTGAAAAGCAATCAACATCGTTGTAATCGTGAAAAGCACACTTTAAACCCTTTTAATCTTGGTCTCTAATTTGAAATTTGAAACTCCTCTCACAAGCAGCAATTAAATCATAATCCGTTAATCATGCAAAACAATCATGTTTGTGTATCGTTTTGTTAACGATTCAAAGTCAATTTTGTAAATAAATATTAAAGGCACGTAACAATCGTTTGACACACATGCACACACACACACACACACACACTTGCTCAAACAACAAGCTAGCACTCACACAAAGCAGCATTTCACCCCTCGTTTATTTTCAAAGGTTAAAAACAATAGCAACAATAGCTGAAGTGAACATTCATGTTAAAGTCACGCGAAAACACCAAATAGACAAACGATACACGAAAGGCAGGCGGAATGGAAGCAGCAAATAATGTTTTGCAATACGATAGTCGTGTAACCGTGTAATCCGGCGATGAGAAGGCGTAAAACCGGCAAGCGTCCCTTATTTCCACCCTTTCAATTAACAAGATTTTTTTTCTCTTTTAACATATTTAAGCAATTATTCAATATTGAGCTCTGCTACCAGTTAGTTATGGACGTAACTGCGTATTTTTTATTTGTGTGTTAATCTCTTTAAAAAACAAAAACTCAAACAAAATACATTCGTTTACTTTTAAAAGACTGCATGCAATAACGCATGTTTTTCCTCGCAGAACAAGTTCATCATCAATTTCAAATGATTTCTTTCTTTGCCCAAATGTTTAAGCACACGTCAGACACTTGACGTTTGCGAGGGAAAAAACAACATTTTCAAGCTCTGAAAGTCGCTTGATATCCTGGGGGAATAATATCTGTACTTGTTGTAGCCATTATTCCGTTATTTAGAACTGTTTTCACATTTGTTATCTCCATGTCGCAACGTAGTCGATGCTATGTTTTTGCCACATTTCCGGTCTCGTTTATTTTTACAGCCTCGTATTTGTCAACCCGCAAAATAAAAATCTTGCATGCATTTTCAAAATTGCCGATACTTAACGTTAATGTTAGGCAATGAGACAGAGGGAGAGAGAGAGAGAGAGGGAGAAAATAAGAAAACAAAGAAGCAGACATGTAAAGCGAAAGAATCTTCTTCTTCGTCCTCTTCTTCTCTTAATAGGTTGTGATTGTTCTAATTTGATTTGTCTTGCTTAGGTTGTACTAGGTTTACTTTTCACTTCATCTGTTCAGCTGATATTCACTTAGAACGTTTTTTTTGTTTCTCATATTCTGCATAAATCTTCCTAACAATTTTGCCAATGCCTTTAATTTGATATAAAAAACAAATAACGTAAATAATTAGAGAAGACGGACATACAATTTGTTCTTTTAAATTTAAAGTAATTACTTCGCTTAATGAACGCGTAGAGAAGCTTTCATAGCACAAGTTTATCGAAAGACAAAATTGACGTGATACCGAGATTCACTTCAAGACTTAAGTTAAGTAAACGTACAAAAACCAAAAATTTCCAAGGGAGCGGATTAATTGATTGATCGAACTAATTTCCCATTAAGCGTGGTACATAGATGTGGTAGTAGGCTTTTAACCTACTAGCAATAGACCTGTAACCGATGTTATGCAAAACCGTTTATTTGAATTTTTAATTTTTCAAAGAATTTCTTCAGCAACTGTGTGTGCGTTTGCCCAGCTTCAATTGTGATTCCGGGCCACCTACGTATGCCTGCTTTTTATGCTAAATTTCGCAACCAGTCGGTCATGGACTGAAAGGTCTCAAATAGATGGAATTTCGAAAATGGACATGTATTTCTTAAACCTCTTGTTCAAGTTCCGTCCTAAATAATTCATTTCGATTATTGCAGGTACGTCTCCCTTTCCCCACCTTTTTATTGGTGTAATTATTATTAAAATATGTGTATCACAAAGTGTGCGTATTCTTGAGAAAGCTACAATACTGAGCCGAAATAGTCCTGCACGCGTTTAGTTATCAGTCATCTTTTGCTGCAATACTCTTCGTCTCAAAAATTCAGATGAAAACTTGAAACTTGACATGTCCATGTAATTGAAGTTGCGTTTGGAAATGGTCATGACATCTTAGACACACAAACTTAACTTACAAGTTGTAAGAGTAATGAAGACTTGAAAATATCTGACTGAGGGTCGTGCTCAGAACAAGGTCAACTCTACGATCACTGTTGGGCATATTTGCGTTACATATCGAAAGAGTTATGGCCTGCAAGATGCCAAGCGCACGACAAGAATACAAAATCATTGAAAACAAGATTCACTGAGGAATTGCGGATATGAAGACGCTGCACCAAGTCTTTATTTTCAACAAAAAAGCGCTTTCAATATTACTATTGTCAATATTTATACACAGCGCTGCTTGGCAATTAATTCAAAATTAGATATGAGCGGGAGAAAAGGGAAAAACGAATATTTTAACGAGAAGGAGAAAATTAACGGATATTTCTTTATTTATAAAGCGATTTTTTTTTCTTATTTAATTCTCTTTGTAACAGTTTTTTCTTTAATTATGTAAGTCACAGTATTTTTTATAAAATCTCTATCCTTCTCTCAAATTAATCATTTACGCAATTCGTTTTTTCTTTTTTAATCTGAGCAATTTTCTCATTTTCCTTTTGTTCTCTCCTTCATAAACAAATCTTTTATTTCTCAACCTAACAAAATGTCAAATTTCATTACATTAAATCCAGAAAATTGTATTCTGACCCCTAAGTATATATTTAAAGGGAAGCAAATAAAAATATTACAGTCAGTCGGAGTCAACTTTCCAAGACCCTACACAATTTATTTGAATATATTTTTCTCTAAGTAAAATTCTTTCGAAAACCACGTCTTGTTGAAATAATCTGAAATTTGAACAAAGTTTTTATATCACTGGTAAAATGAATAAATTATCTTTCTATCTACAATAGACCCCACCCTTCGTCGGGCAAATATGCTTACATAGACACAAAGAACGAGGTTTGTCCCGGAAAGCACTTCAAAGGTATTTAATAGGGGATGTAAAAAATTTCACAAACTCATTAGTAAATTCTCGAGTGGATGGAAAAAAAGGTAGTTTTATGCAGTGAATAAGTGCATCGATTATACAGTAAAACCTCGAGAGTACCCTTCTTTTCATCATTCAGTTAACAGTGGCAATGAGTTAAAGCGATCTCGATTCCGAGTTCGTCGATACATTTGTAAGGTGGGAGGGCATCAAAGCGTTCGTGCATTCGCGAATATTCGAAGTCAAGAGGTAATATTTTATATGTCCCTATAAAGAGCAAACCTTCTTTATATGTCAGGTGGGAGAGAGTCTTTACTGTGTTTTATGTTTTTTATTTAATTTTCATGTTTTTAAATATTAATGAACTAAATTGAAAAGGTCAAGTGGGACTTGGTGGGGAGAGGGAGAAAGAACATTTTTCTTTGTGTTCAACCGTTTTTTCCGAACGGAAAAACTTAACTGAAAAGTTTGTATTTGCATTGTATTGAGAGTTAGTTACACTTAGTTGAACAATAAAAAGACGAACTTGTACATCTTGTTTCCTATGTAAGTCATTGGTGTAAACTTTCTTTGAAAAATCATAGCAGAAAAACTGAAGTTATCTCATTCTCATCATAAATGCGAATTACATGGGAACATAAGTTGGATAAGCAATCAACACATCCCCACGTACACTTCAGAACCGTTTGGTGATTAAATTCATTACTTTAAATAGCATAGAAGCTATAAGTACAAGTAAACGGAACATGAGTAACTTATTTAAAAATTTTCACACGCATCGTCAGAAAAAGATTTTGGTTCTTCTAAAAAGAGCGCATATTAAAGCGGCACCAATATTTCAATCTATCTGCAATATGTTTATTACATCAGTCTAAGCATTTTTTCTTTGTACTCTCTGTGTTCTTAATTAATCTGCCTTCTGTATCATGCAACTTTGCGGATCATGCTAGTCATTCCCCTATCTTATTATTTAGTCTGAAGCTCAGGCATTTTATTAATATTGCGTATTTTTGCAGTTTCTGTTCTAGTCCATTGATTCTTCCAAAGGATGGACTTCATCTTAACATTTGATGTGTCAGTTTTGGTACGCAATATATTCGATTCAGAAGTGAGAAGAGAATACTCGAAGTAATGGCATAATGACAATGAAGCACTTGTCGCATAGATTAAATGGACCAAGCTCCGTTTCTTTCTAAGATCACTTGTAAGATAGTCTTTATAGATTTGTCCTCAAGTGTATTGCGTATATTCGTTCATCCCTTTGATATCCTTTCTGCCTACTGGGAGGTTAAATCAAAATTTGCCAAAATTGGAAGGTCATCCAATTGGAACAATATTGAAATCCAATTGGAAGGCCATTTGCACCCAATTGGAATAATACGAAGGTCCACTTGAAAGGTCATTGACCCCCAATTGGAATATGCAACAAATGTTCGTGTAGTGCCCTCCTCCTTACATCGATCTCGGCATCTATCTATCGTTTTTATAAATGGATTTTATTTTACCCAAAATCAATCCACTACCTTGCAGTTTATTGCATTTGCCTGAACACATTTTATGACGCAACGATGATTGCAATCTGCCAATGTAATGAAAACTTTTTGTCAACACAATACTCATCAAAAACGAATGTTCATAAACACACACACACACACACACACACACACACACGCACAAAAACAACAATACGCGTAAAGTGAGGTACTCATCGGCGTAAGTCTCTGTAGGAAAATATATCCCAGTAATAACCATCCGATGTGTGTTTGAAGAAAAATTTAAAAATTTGTTTTCATAAAAGTGTTAGACCACAAGCAAAAAGTGTGAGTGCACACAATACAATAACCATTTGAATCGATTGCAAGAGCATGCAAATGATGCTCACAACTCGTATATCATCTCAAGCAATAACTAAGGCTGTGATACTAACACATTTATGTTTGAAAGCAAAAAAGGAGAAACGATGGCAATCAAAGGTGCATGTGTGTGCACATACATGTAAATCATATCATCCCTTCACGTAAATGCGCACACACACACACAGCTGTAGAGAGAGAGACAATTGCTCTACGTTAAACTAACAAGTTTCATATTTCATATGCTTTGGGAAAATGGGAAAAGATGTCTGTGCCGCTTTATGTTATTATGATAGTAAGAAGACTCGTGCAAATTTTAACAACACTTGCCAGAGGCAACTGGATTGTGATTGATGTACGGTCCCATACACTAGGCAGTCAGTCAGGCAGTCAGTTTTGTGCTTCTGCTGCTTCTATTGTAATTGCATTTTAATGCAATTATGTGCTCTGTTATGAACCCATTGATATCGCAACGAGCCCATCTCAGTTTCCACCCTACCAAGCACTCATTGCTTAATTCCAACTGTAACAAGCACAAGAGAAACACTTGACAATAAACAGAAGCCTTTATTGCTCGCTCCCATTGCATGTGTATTGCGCTATATGGATGTATTTTTGTTTTATTCACTATCGCCTCACATCTATACTCGTGTGCGTGCGTGTGTGTGGGTGTGTGTGTATGTTTATATATTTATTTAATTTTTCTGTTTTGTATTTTATGATGTTTCTCTTACCATTTCGCAGATAGATATGAATTTATATTCCCAAACTCCCTGTGCGCACATTGCGTCCGGAGACTTTTATAGCCCTTCGCCGACGGTGATATGAGTGGTGTAACCGTGACGTTTAACAGGCGGCCTTTTATCCCCAAGGATCGATTAGCTTGTTAAGAATTCAATTCGAAAGCATTCCTTTCATTTCTTTATTTAAATAAGTAATGTTTTTGTACAAATTAATTTTCTCTTTCACTATATGCAACAGACCGTCACTGCACACTTACGACTGACTCAAGCTTAAACGAGTCAAACAATTTGAAGGTATAAATTAATTTCTCACAAACAAATCCCGTCGAAGCTTGCCTTGCTTTTTGCTTTGTATGCATGCTTTGTATGATAGATGCTTCAAGTCGTGTTTATTAGCAATCACGTAAGGATAACATTTTGAAACCTATCTCGATATAATAACTCAAAGTTTCACCCGAGAGAGAACTTCAAAACTTATTCACACTAATGAGTTTTGTAGCAGCCTTAGCTTACGTGCCAATTCCTCCCGATTTCAAGTTTATATGCGAACACGTTTCCTTAAAAATCTATTTGCGAAATCACTGCCTGCCAATTGGTAATGACCATAATAAAATTGATCGGCCACGAATGGATACATCACCTTAATGTGTTATACCTTGCTGCACTCTCGTCCGTGCCCGATTCACTGCTTAATATGTAAGCATTTGGCCGCTTGTGTGTGTGCGTATGTGTGTGTATATGTGCATGTAGATGTGTACTAATATGTGAATTTTTCAATTTATTGCCCATATAAACTTATCATATAACAATAAAAGTTAAGAAAATTGATTTTAAAGCACGAATGAAACTTCAACGCACTTCTCCCCCACCAAAAGCATTTACTGGTTTTATTATTTATTCATTTGTTGTTTCTTTCGAATCTTTATATGACCATAAGATGAGTTTATGAATAATGGAAAACCTGTAAAATTTAGCTGGCAGTGCCACTTATCAATTGGTCGAGAAAACGTTTGCAATGATTTTTAGAAAAGTGTGAAAATTTTTAAATGAATCAAGTGTTTCTTACAATCGAAAAAACATTAGACAAAAAAAAAAAAAATTAAGTCTGCAATAGTGAGCGTGCAACGGTTGTCTTTACTTTGACCTTCTCGAACTTCATATGGGTATCGCTCTGCTGATTTTAACGAAAATGTGTTACAAATAGTAACCATCTTGTTTAAACTCCTTAGATAGACACTTAGGCACCGCAACACTGATACGTCGACAGAGATCCCTGAATATTCGGAAATATGCATCCACTTTGAAGTCCATCCTTGAGCTTTTTTATTTAAATTAAAGGCTTAGACAGAAATACGATGGACAGTGGATATGTAATTGTTCAGAGATCCCTGAATATTCGGAAATATGTATCCACTTTGAAGTCCATCCTTGAGCTTTTTTATTTAAATTAAAGGCTTAGACAGAAATACGATGGACAGTGGATATGTAATTGTTCAACTCCTATCTCCTTCCATCCATACATAAGCTTTTAATATTCTCGACTAGCAATGAAAGATTACTGTGTTATTTGCTTATACATTTTCGCGTCCCTAAATTAACGCTTGGATCAGCAAACGTTAATCATGGATGTCCTGTTAATTATCAGTCATTTTTTTGCTTTTTTTCATAGCGGAAACTTTATTCGAAATCCACTTGAAACGTTATTTCGTTTTTATTTTAAAAGTGTGGAATACAAACGTCTGCCAGTCCATCAATTGTTGTTCTCGCATTAATTTGAAAATACATTTTTTACATTAACATTAGTTTGCAAGTTCACTGTGCAACAATTTATCGATAAGAGTTCATAATTTTTTGTTACATGCCTTAGTGTCTAACGTAATCATTGGAATCGACGCTATTGCCAAGCTCGTCAAGCATTTCATTTGATTGATGATGATTCCTTCCATACAAAGGATTGTTATTATTGTTATTATTGTTACTATCATGATTTTGGTTGCCGTTGGAAGAATTCACTGCATACGCAGCAGACGCCGTTGCTGCGTGATGAAATAAAGGATTCTTTAGGAAATGCTGAAACTGTAGCAGACATCTACGGCAAAGAGGCGAAAGATAATCTTATTTACATATCGGTTTTCTATTGTGCTTAAATTTTCTTTATGACTACGCCACCAACACGAACTCACAATTTATTTTTCTTACACTCATTCATTCATTCATACCTTTCCAACCTCCTATCGACACCATCTTGTTGTGTTTCAAGTATTTCCGGTATATTCTCCTCCTCTCTGCGAAAATGGTGATTGTTGTTACTGTTGCTCATCGCTATGCCGCCGCGTTTACCGTTTGTCCAACCTCTTGAATATTGAAATGTTTGCCCCGTGCAAGTCATCGAAAACATAATTGACAACAACAACAATGGCAATAATGTGAAGCGTAGCATATTTGTTTGTGGGCTCACTGCAAATGTGCGTATCATGCAAAGGAAATTGCAATACGTTACAATGTAAGAAGAATTGTAGGAACAACATGTGGTTAATAAAAAAAAGAAATATCATCGTTTCAATGTTCTTATGAAACCAATGCATTTATATATGCAATATGAAATTTTTGTTTTATTACAATTAGGGCTCCATCTTGGTTTAATAGAATTAGCGCTCCATCTTGGTCTAATAGAATTTGTTTGTGTCTATATGCAATGTGAAGTCGCTTACATGGTGGAGCTTCTTGCCTTCCGGTTAAACTAAATTTTGCCTGCAGTTGTTGCAAACACTCACTCCATCGAGCTTAAACGAACGCAAACTTGGCCAAATAGAATTTGTTTATTTTTTTTCTTTACCTTCATCGTCTTGCTCTTGCATAGTTTTTTTCAACAAAACTCACAACCTAATAGTTATTACGTCTTACTTAATTTCAAAGATTCCGGCGTACGTTACAAGATTTTCATAAATTTTAAACCAAGTTTTTAGAAGAGCGAAAAAATAAAGTTGCGATAACATCCCTGTTTCTGTTATTAGCCGCGACAAAACCCTCTTTAGAGCCATCTAGTGCCAACGAAGTCGACAATTTCTTGCAGTAACTTACATTTTGCAAACACACACACACGCAACATCAATATCTGTCTAATGCCTTCGAAAATGATTCGTATTCGGAGGAGATATGGAAAACTGATTTTCATCAATGCATGCAGGACTCGCAAACAAATAGAAACCAGAAAGAATGAACCGAAATAATTTCCTTTCCACTGAAGTCTTACTGGTCATTACAAATCACATTATGGCATGAACGAATCCCGCAAGGGAATGCAATAAAATAATCGGAAATAATTTCCGAGATTTGCTGTTCATTCTGCACAAGCCATGTTTCTCAATGCACTTAATCCGGATAAATACCTCGCAAGTTCGCTAAATACTGTCCTAACCGTGGCTTATAGTGACCACGGAAAATAGGGTATATTCATTTAAGCAACCCACTTGCTCGCCAAAGAATCTATGTAAGCATCTCCATCTGTCCCTCTGTGTTGTCCGTGTTGTTGTGTTCCCTGCCCGCAAGAATGAAAAATAACGACCTGGAATTTGGCAAGAAGCGTTGGAAGTTGTCGCAGGCAAGTGGGCTAAATCGTTCAAAGCCCACATTTACTTTACCGTGTAAACTTGTTTTCAAAAGCCAAAAGAATGGAGTTTTTCGCTCACTATACGTAAACCACAACAGGTACAATGATAAAAATTTCCACGTATTTTCTACAGTTTACCCTACAGTACGTGTGCAAAAGTAGAAAAGTCGACCCCGCCCGTCCAATATTATAAAGCATTGAAATTCTAATTTTTTGTGTTTTTTTTAAGGCAAAGTCGCTGGGTATAAAAAATTACGCCATAACCAAATATAATTTTCTTACTTGTCTTGAGTTGGCCAACTACTTTCCAAGTGTGGTGAGCGTTTTTTGCTCAACCGAAGAATCAATCTGAACTGACTTAGACTCGTTGCATACTCAGGCTATATATAGCATTTTGTTTTTTTAAAGGAACATACCAAACTAAACTATCCATCAAAGGGAGACTACAGTGGAATTACCAAAGAAAAAAGTTCTCAATGTACACTGAAAGAAATTCATTGTAAAGATAAGAAAACGAACGTATCTTGCAAAATGTAATCCTCGTAATTTATAATATCGCCATAACGGAACGACGTTCTGCAAGGTCTAACGTTCTGCCAAACACATGTCTCGAAACAAACAGTTTCTCACTCGAATAACATTTACCATAAATACCAACTGAAGCGAACGAAACTTCAGGAGTTGATCATAAATGAAAATTTCGCAAAAATTTGTAAACATTACCTTGAAACTTCTCTCTCCACTCTAATATTATGAGGGAATTAGTTGCCAAAGGTTATTGTGTTATATTTTAGAGAAGTTTTCCAAAGAAATTTTTTAAACAAAATTATTTTCCGTGTACACGCTATCCTTCGACACTTCTTCAAATGTCTTCATTAAGCGTCAATTGTTTTTGCTAAATACTCCACAGTAGTATTTAAGTATCATTAATAATTGCGTCTACTGATTGCAAAGGAACGCTGATGCAAATGACGATAAAAATAAATACTTAACGAGATTTCTTCTTACATTTTCTTTAAAGTCGTGGGCTAACTTTATCCCCTTCGCTTTTCTGACTTCATAGCATCCTCAAAGTGAGAAAATGGAAAATTAACCTCGCTTTTTGTTCACAGTATTACTCGTAAGTGCGCGATTCTCATTTTTAACAAGGCCAGGAACCAATAATCTAAAAGGTAAACAAACTATCCTCTAGTTCCCGTATTTTACCTTCCTAAACAAGAATGTGTGTTCACTAAAAAAAATCCTGTAGATATTTGGAAAAATATTTGCAATGAATGCACTTTCTGGGCATATTTCAATTCTCTTTCGCCGAAGTATTATGGGCACCGTTTTAGTCTTTCTTGATCTTCCCAATTGAGCACAGAGTTTATGTCCAAAATTTCAACGACCAATGAGCTCAACATTTCAGAACCTTTAGGTTGCTTTGAGTATGGGAAGAAACATTCATTCGATCGGTGGTGACGGTGGCTTTTGTATCTGCGATCCTATCTTTAGAGGAGAAGCTTGTAATATAGCTGTTTGTCTTAACGATTGGACCGCGAATGAGGGACACGGCGTATGCAGCATTGAAAAAGAAAGGCAATGTGGTGGATAGTGGAAGCAACTTTAAACGGTCTATATAGGATGAAGGGTGAGGGAAATCTCACGAGCAGATTTGGAAAAGATTCAGCATAAAATTCTGAACGCCACTCTATAGAATTTTAAAGAGAGAGGGAGGGAGATGGCGCGAGAGAGAGATTACTGCTATCATCGAATTGTTTGCGTCCATCTAAAATTCATTATTTTCTTTTGTTTTGCTACGTCGAACGGTTTGTTAACGAAAGGCAACAGGTCTTGCAGCTATTCGTTCTTGCACGTTCTTCGACGTAGAATGTGATAATCAAAACAAAACGATGGAATGACGAATTGTTCCCTATGCTCCATTGAACGCATGCCCGTCAACTTGTGTTAGCTTTGCACTCATATAGGTATACAGACTACATTTAAAAAGTTTTATTTTGCTGGACAAATTCAAGCGTGAAGATAATTAATTTGATGCCCGGCCGCTGTTTTATTCAAAAATAAATTACCGGGACTTCAAGAAACGTTAACAAAAGAAAGAATGCATAAATTAATATTAAGCAAGGAGTCTAAATAAATTTTATTAAATAATATTTAATGTAAAGTAACGTAAAGTGTTGAAGAAAAAATCAATAGTTTCCCGTATGTTGAAAATGTTTTCATAAAAGAGATTTCTTTAAATCTTGCTTGTGCTATAAAGCTTCATGATTGCGTTTCGAGAAAAATGGAAAATATGGGTCGGTTGCGTAAAGTGAGTCCAGTTAAATCTCAACATTATTCAGTTCTAGTGATTAGTTTATTACGAAAAATTGCTAAACGCTTTAAAGGAAAAGCTTTAAAATCTTTACCAAATAAATGCGAACGTTTTCTGTTTTGTTTTTTGCTTTTTTTTGTGCTTTTTTCTCTCCCACTATTTAATATGCAAGACATGTTTGGCCTACTGGCAAATCCAACAACAACCAAAACAAAAGCTACTAGAAAACAAATGAAATGACCACTGGCGTTAACCTGCTCTAAGACTCTAATGACACTTGCGAAGCTTAAATTTTAGTTATTGTGCGAAGCTCGCGGCAATAAAAACATTTTTTTCATTTTCGGTTGTTTGCTCCGTAATTTTCTTGTTTCTGTTGTTCTCTATTGTAGACCACCGACGCAGGTTATGATACTCAACACTTGTTAAAATCTTCTCCTAACATATTGGAAAATTTTTCTTACGAAGATTTTCAAGTGAATTTCGATCGTACGCAACCCAAACGTATGACATCACCACCTACGCGTTATCCAAATCATAAACGCTCCAAATCGCCTTTGTTCTGCGAAACACTGGAACGTCATGCCTTCATGCAGAATGTCATTAATACCAAACGTCTTAATAGCTACGAAACGCGCTACTCATCACCCAGTGAAAAAGAGGAAAATGTTCGGCGCAGCTTAGGATCCATATCCAAAGATATAAAGGAAATTGAGGAATTTCTAGCGGCTACGGAGAACGTCATGCGCGAGGAAAAGGAAATGGAATTGTTAATGAAAAAGATACGCTACAAAGAAGGCAGCCCGAATAAAGAAAACAAAGTGCCCTCTCCACTTAGTGGATCTCGACGTAATTCCATTAAAAATACTACTTATAAAATTAATTCTTTTAAAAATCGACGTTCCAAGCCGGGCTCACCCCGTCTAATACATTCTCGTTTATATTTTCGTAACGGTCGTATAGGGTGTTTGGAGGCAGAAAATGCGACCTCAAACGTGGAAAGTACTCACGCCTTAGTGAAACATATTTTGAAGTATGAAAACGAGAAACCCTTGGTTAGTCCGGAGAGTGTTCGCAAAGTGTTGAACGGTGACATTAAGAACGCAACAGCAGCTGTATCTGAACCAAACTCTCCACTGCAAACCAAAGGAGCATCCATTGACGGGAGTCATACCTCTTTACCCGGCCAAGTGGACATTGACGTGGAACGTGGCTTTGAATTGAAACCTTTAAAAGAAGAAGTTGACAGAATTGCCGATAAGCTAATATTACAAGCTGAAGAGACAGCTGCACAAAAATCGCCTCAAACAGAAACACATATGCCCGATGAAGATGAACAGGATGTGCGAATTTGTTACGATGAACTGCCGGAAGTGCTTAACGAAGAAGAAAATACAGCAGCGCTTATGGATAGCGAGATAGACGTCGTAGATCCGAACACTCCAATCAATGTTTGTGTTAATCGTCTTTCGAGCGCTGGTAGTTTGGATTCAGACGGCCAGCAATTTTTAAGGGAACAAGTAAGACATTTGGTAAGACGTTTTACGGCCAGAGCTAATAAAGTAAAGTCACAACTAGAATTGCCACCTACTCCATCGAGCAGTACCTCGTCTCCTTCACCCTCGCCATCTGCTCCACCTCAGAGCGCAACGCGCGCTTGGAGTGAAAAAGGAGAAAAATCTCCAGAGAAAAAATCGAACGTTGCTAACGCTCAAAAGACCCCTAATAAAAATCGACCTTTTGAAGCCGATAATTCACGTTCCAGCATGTGGCTTTGCTCCAGCCTTTGTGGCAGCAATGATGACCATAATACCTTGGATCCGCAAGGTAAAATATATATTGCCTGGCTTTTCGTCGTCTCCATATCGTTTCTCTACAATGCTTGGGTAATACCTCTCCGATCTACATTTCCCTTCCAAACTCCCGAAAACACTAACACATGGTTAATTATGGATTTCTGTGCCGACATTATTTACCTATTGGACGTGATTTTCTTCAAGCACCGCCTCATGTATTTGTTCGAGGGTTTTTGGGTTAAAGACAAAAATCTTACTCGTAAAAATTATATGAGAAAATTACAATTCAAGGTACGTGTTGCCGTAGTAATCGTAAAACAAATCATAAGAACCAGAAAAACATACGCAAACAAGAATTTCATTACTCAAGAACTGGAAAAACAAAGAAAGGTTTTCTGTTCAAAATGCGCGCACGTGCAAGTATCTATGTAACTATTGAGTGAATATCTCTGTTAACATTTGAATTTGCGTTTCCAATTACAGTTGGATTTATTGTCTCTTTTGCCCTTGGAACTGCTGTATTTCAAATATGGCACCATAGCCGTTTACCTGCGATTTCCTAGGTTTTTTAAGGTTCAAAGTTTTTGGGAGTTTTTCAAATTACTCGACCGCGTCATATCTTCTCCGCATATTGTAAGTGCATTTTGCTAAAGTTTGTAAGCTTTCAGATCATGTTTCATAATATACTCTACACAATTAGGTGCGAATTACGAAAACTCTCCTCTATATGCTGTACATGATTCATCTAACCTCCACGTTTTATTACGCGTACAGTGCTTATCAAGGTGAGTGAGCTGAAATTTCAATTTAACGACAAGTATCGTAATCGGGGAAAGTCGTCTCCTAAGTACCCTATATCACGTAATCCAATATCCTTATTCATTGCATTCATTTTCGTTATAATAAGCCAGAAATTCTATCTTTTTCCCATATAAAGCCACACTTTACATGTAATCCCTTTTATTGTAAGAGGGTGCAAAATTTGGCGTAAAGTGATAAAAATTTTCCTATTAAAGGTTTTATTATTCCTTGTCTACTACAAATTAGACTTTGTTGACAAACGAAGGTTTACTTTTCATAAGATCCCTTATATGGTGGTATGGGGTCCACGAATTACAGCAAAGACATCCAAATTTACTACATTTACTGTTATAAATTTTTATGTCAAATTGCTATTATGGACCTGTTTTCATCATAAAATATTGAAAATTAACTTTTGATCTCGAAGGTATAGACCTTTTTGAGCTAAAGTTGATCTAATTAGATCTTAAAGTGTGCGTCTTTTTTTTCATAGAATAAGTAACTTAACTAACACAACAACCCTTCTATGGGGTAGGGTCCAAGTTTGATACACTTAGTTCGTATATTGAGTTAATATTTGGGAGCAATTTTCGATATATTGAAACCTTAGCCTCTTTGCTATAGGGCAAAATCTTCAAAAATTGCCCCATCCCATCTAATTTTTATGCCGCAATATTATTACTTAGCGATTCTGTAATAAATTTTGTTAAAACGTCTTAAAAACTGGAATCTGTAGGTTGAAAACAGACAGACCGATAGACAGACCTGTTTTCTAAACTAGAATTGGTTCAGCATAGAGTTCGTCTATCTTAAGTCTTTCTGGATATTACATACACACACACACTATCGCAAGTGACTGTGATGTAAAACGTTAATTTTACTACATATAAACATTTTTAGGTGTGGGAGTAAATCGCTGGGTTTTCAATGGTAAGGGTCATCCGTATGTGCGCTGTTTCGTTTTCGCCACAAAAACGGCCACTTCCATAGGTAAACAATTTCTCATTCAATAAAACAGGTATAAGAAGAAAAGATTACATCTCCACAGGGAAAAATCCTAAGCCGGATCGCGAAGGAGAGTACGTGTTTATGACCGTAGCTTGGCTAATGGGAGTGTTCGTGTTTGCCTTACTTATTGGACAAATCAGAGATATCATATCAACGGCTACTCGCACAAAAAATGAATATCGCCAACTGGAAGATGAGACATTGGAGTATATGCGTCGCTTGAATCTTTCTAAAGAAACTCAAAAACGTGTTAAGATGTGGTTTAAGTTTACTTGGGATCAACAGCGCACTCTCGACGAATCCAACATTTTGGATTCCTTGCCAATTAATTTAAAAACTGATATCGCTATTTCGGTGCACATACAAACCTTATCGAAAGTTCAGCTGTTCGCAGATTGTGAAGAAGCTTTACTCCGTGACTTGGTCTTGAAACTGCGCGCTGTTACTTTTCTACCCGGAGACTATGTGTGCCGTAAAGGCGAGGTGGGCCGCGAAATGTACATAATTAAATTAGGACAAGTTCAGGTTATGGGTGGCAACGATACCGTTTTGGCCACTTTATCGGAAGGAAGTGTTTTCGGTGAAATTAGCCTACTCGGTATTAATGGTGCCGATCGCCGTACTGCCGACGTTCGTTCTAAAGGTTTCGCCAATCTCTTCGTCCTATCGAAAGCCGACTTAAACGAAGTAATAGCTTATTACCCTAGCGCGCAAGCCATTTTGAAGAAACGTGCTCGGGCTTTAATGCGCAAAAACGCCGCCCGTGAGAAGCAAGAACAACAGGCTCGACATCGTACTTTACAAGCTGATGTCGTTATTGGTAATCCCAAGACTCCAGAAAACCAGCCCAAACTTTTACAAACAGTTATCCAGGCTTTACCCTACGAATCGCCTGCTGTTCTACTTATTACACGAGGCTCAAAACGAATGCGAAAGCAACGGCTCTCAACAAAAATGGAAACTATTGAAGATTGCGAAGTTGAAGAAGTGAACAAAAAGCGCGCTCTGAAAAAACATGACAGCTTTTTATTAGCCAAGGACTCGAGGGCAAATTCACCAGACCTCCTATCATCCATACAGAATGAGCTGCAAAATAAAAATCAATTTATAAATTTAACTGACTCAGAGAAAGCCCTCATAGTGTCCACTACCTCCAGCAATGATTCCATAGTTGTAGAAGACTTGGAGGAATGTGGAATGTAAAATATTTGAAAACTAAAAGCATCTCACCATCTGTTTTAATGGCGTCTCTTCTACATGTCGTTAATTTAAATCAAAATAAAATAAATGTTATGTGTACGCTTTTAAAACCCCCTCCTGAAATGCTAAATCAATAAATTATCACTGAGATTTGAAATCATGAGAACGAGGTGCTTTGAGCCAGCACCGCATTTTTATGCATTATGTATGTCCATCACCCGAAGTAGAGACTGCTGAGTCAGATTTGTTCTTCTAGACCAAGTTGAAAGTCTGCGTATTCCTGTACACGCTCCTGTGCAACCGAGCGAAATGTATTCTCACACACACTTATCTGATATACATTTATATTTATATTTTATTATATGCAATATTTGAGAGGAAAACAATAATGACAATACGCGGTTATTATGCAAAAACACAATGATCTGCACGAGACATCTTGATTGGAATGATTTTCACTAGCATTGGGTAAAATTCTATACATGTTATTATTAAATATAATAAATATCTGCATTATTGTGTAAATAAATTAGCAAAAATGTGTCTTATTCTTTCTTTCTTTTTTTTTCATTAAACACGTATCTATGTGTTCTACTAGTATAATACATTAGGCGTAACATATACTTATACATATAAGGTTTCTTTTTTAACAAATTTCGTGCCGGGAATTCTTCGGTGTATACAACAAATATATATTACGGCAAAGCTCGCTTGCTTTCTTCTTACGCTTTAAAATAAAAATTCTTCGAATTTTTTAATAAAACCTTTAATTTTTTTTTTTTTTTTTTTGAAAAATAAAAATCTCGTATGTGTTTTTGAAACACAGGTCTTTTTCTACAACCGAAATGTAAATAACAAAATTTCACTAACTCTTATTACTTTTCGCAAGTCTTTATGGAACACGAACATCTTTTTTTTGAGAAATTTGAAGAAACGAGGTGACAGTATTTTTGAGATAATTGATCCCCCGATAACATCGTAATGACCTTTCGGTCAGCTTCTATTAGTAATGATTACCTTCTTCAAGTTTACTTGCGAGCATTTAAAGAAAATTGCAACCTATCTGCACATATATAGCGGAAGGTTAAAATAAAAAAAAAAAAAAAAAGTTCACACCCATTTTTCAAAATACTTTAATCCGTCTGCTCCAAGCGCATGTGAAACAATAAAAACATTAATCCGGTATGCTTGCGTCAGAGCACGTCCTTGTCAATGCATTCATTGATAGATGGCTTAACCACTGATCAGATGTCTGCCTAAAAAAAGTGTACAACAGATAAACGAATCGTCAGAGTTTGCAACTTTGTCAAGTAACCAACGAAGCGAAAAGTGCTGCTGTTTGCATTGAAATATGTAGACGCTTTTGGAATCGAAGTTATATAGTCTATAGTAGACGACTGTTGTGTTTTCGGTTTTGTGTTTGTTTAATTGTATGCGTTATTAAGTTGTATTTCGCTATATTTTATATTAATGGACGATAACTGTTGTATTAATTTCTTCTTTCTGTTTAGCTATTTAAACCGCTGTGTACGACGCATCGCTTAATTTGAGTTTTTCTTCTCTCCACTTTTTTAGCTTTCATAACACACACAAACGATTAATTTTTAGTGTGCGACTTTAAACGCTATTTAGACTGGAGCCACCATAATTTGCGTGGGCGTAACTGCGTAAAAGTCGATTATAAGGATATTGAGCGGCTGGCCATAATTCCGGCTTGTCGGTTAAAGTGTCCGATAAAGCTTGCAAAAGAACATCTGTACAATGATAGTTATGGTTAATATTCACTTAGCCCGTTCGCAAGCAATACATACGATTCGAAAGCTTAATTTCAACTTACGGATAACCTTCTTTTCCAAATCGACCGGTATAACACCCAACTTATGCTCGCGTTCCAAGAACTCCGTTAATTTTTGAATTTCCTTCTGAGCCTCATCGGAACCATGTGTCAAGGACTGAGTAAACATTATCTAAATATATAGTGAAATATGCAAATAAATGTGCTCAGGTCGAATTTTAGCCTTTCACAATGCAACATCTAGCCGCGGAAGCACTCAAGAATATCGTTTCAGTATGGAATAACGCAATACTTGCAAGTTATACAAGTTCCTTACTAAAACTGGCTTTCGCTGACGGCCAGTTTTTCATTGAATACGCGTAAGAAGTGATGAGTATACAACAACTACAAACGCGGTTATCGATAATGGCTTGTATGACCGCTTCTTAAGAAGGGCGAACAACGGATTTCAGCGACTTCAGAATTGAAGCTGTGTGTTTGACCGCAAATATATATATAATATCGACGATATTTATCGCGAAATCATTATCAGCGAACGGACTCTCGAACCGTTGCGTGCAATACAACTACATGGACTCTTGGGGATTTCCACTTGTTGTAGAACACACCGGCCAGTAGACAGCCATTAATTGAAGAGTGTAAACGTCTTCAAGATGTTGTTCCAACAAAACAACCCAAAAAATCCGCGAATGTCATCGAATCAATAAAACAATATTCATTAGGAGATGTCCGCAACGAAAATGTTTGCCTATTCATATTTACATATTTACCCGAGCCAGTTTGTATATGATTTCTTCCAAATTATATTCCTTGTGCTCACAATCAGTGATTTTCGAATGCCTGGTCTCAGATGCGTCCAATTCAGCCAAATCTATATGAGGGTAACAAAACTTATGTTCCATTCAGACTCTTAATGTATTGCTCTTCACACACTACCTTGTCCATCTTCGTTATTAAGTGCTTGTAACTTATGCCACAATGATATGCTGTCCAAGGTCTTGGCCAAATTCAAATTTTCCGAATCGGTTTCCTGCAAGTTCTGTTCTAATTTTACATACGGTAAAGTAGTTGTAGTCGTGGTCGTTGTTGTTGGCATAAAACTTTTCTGCTTCGTACGTAAACATGTGTGGGGGAAATAATTATTTAATAAAAATATTTATTATCTACTCATCCCACCTTAACTGTATTGTGATGGATTTCTTCGGGGAAGATGCGATTGGCATATGATTTCTGCAAGTATTCAATACCCATACGTATATCATGCAAGAATTTTAAGGCTTCTTCCCGTGACATCTAAAAGTAATACATTGCGAGGGCTCTTTCAAAATTGCATAACATTTCTTATAACTAATACTATTCCTCTTCAAATCTACTTAGTATTTGGCTCAAGTACACATGTTGTTTGTAATTGTTCCAGACTCGTTCTACGAACTTTTATAAAGAATCATAGGCGGAAGGTGGTACTGTGCACACTGTTCGAAATCACACCAGCCCTTGCATAAAAATCGGACTTGAAAATTTTCAAAGTAGTTATTGTGGTCTTTAGCCGGACGGATCCAATCCATACACACTCAGCATACTTTACATCCTTTTAATACTTCATTAACAGTTAACTTGCTTAAAATATAACTAAGAATTTCAGAGGAAACGGCGCTGTTTTCAATTTTCTGGTTGGCAACCCGTTTCCTCTTGAGCAAGCTACCAAGCTTCTGCTTAATATTAACTTAACTACAACTTAAGGATATAGAAAGCGTTACGTGGTTCTTAATTTTTAATTACCGCATCCCGGTGTATTAGTTCTTCAACTGCTCGCGCCACACCGGCCTCATCGCCCGTCCAAAAAACATACTGGGCCATGTCGAAAGACGAATATTGACCGTTGGCGTGTTTTAGCAAACTCTCGGCTGTCTGTAATTATATTTATAGCCTTTTGTTTTTAATCGAACACAAAATATATCGCATTTTTCTATAAAGTTAACACATAAGTGGGATTGAAGCCAATTTTTCTAACTTTAAATGAAAATCTTAAATAAATTTTTCGAATTCGAAAACTCAGCGAATTTTTGTTTGTTCGAAAAAAGTGAAACTGAACAAGAAAACTGAATTGAAAAATTCTTTATGCATAAAAACCTTTGAACTCATCGTAGGAACCGATCTTCGACTGGCACTTTTTCTCAATGGTGCTGTGTCGTCAATTATCACATCACCTATTAACTGTCGAGCTGGTTCATCCTCTTTGTTTGGCTTTCGTTCTGCCTTCATGGGTCTCATAGGATTTAGATGTATTGGTTCGTTTGAGGAAACCGCAGGTATTTCAGTTACTTCTGATTCTACAGGTTTATCATTTTCATCTTCATTCACTCCACTATCTTCAACGTTTTTGTCCTCTTCAATAGGCGCAGTGTCGGCATCCACAGCGGCAATTGTACTGGTAGAGGTAGACGTAGTGCTAGTAGTTGTTATGGCCGGCGCTGCTGATGTGGAAGTCGTGGTTGGAAGTACTTCGGGATTTTGTCCGTACATTAGCCGTGCTGCACCGTGCATACCCAAACGACACTACACATATTTTTACAATTATCTTAAGTACCCTTCACATAACTCCTAAGCATTGGACAAAAATTGCCTCCTTAAACTATGATCTGAAACATTTTTACCTTAGCTGCTGCTTTAGTTTTCTCTCCACCACCGCCGGCAGCTGGTTCCGCTTTGCCTCCATCATTATTCTGCAAATGTGGTGGTCTGTGAATACCACTCCCGCCGACATTGGTTTGAGCTTCACTTGGTGTCTCGGGTGGTGCTTTGGATGGTGTTGCCGTTGTTTCAGCAGCTGCAGACTCCAGTTGTTGTTCCAATTCCGGTAAGGTGTTTGGACTTTCATCATCAACCGATGGTATCTCGTCAGCTATAAGTTCGTTCTTTTTCTGATGGTAATAGGGTTGATTCTCTTTCTTATCGCGCAATTCCCGTAAACGTTCCAATTGCAAAACATCATCATCGGTCTATATATACCAAGAAATTCTTTATGTAAAAGATTGCTTTTCATATGCAAACATTTACAAAGCACACGGATATCAGCCATAATTGCATTGAACCTCGTGATCATTTAGTTATGAATATAGCACGTTCTTGAATTAGAACAATTTAAGGACTTTTTTCAAGGTCTGCCTAGAACCCACTGTGCAAAAAAGAAAACATTATTATCCTTATTCCCCAAAGGCCTGTTCTCTTTTGCGAAATAACTGGCAATTCTTACGACTACGATGATGAAAAATACATTTTGTATACCAGTATGTGCTGGAAAAATTTAATAATCGAAACTTTGATGTCGTAACACATAATGAAGTGATCGTCATGAACGTCATCTAAGACATTTTTATTTGCATATCAACCTTTAGTCGCTGTAAGTCTCCCCACGATTCAGTAGGCACTTCGCCACACACTTTCCCGTAACCATACTTTTCTCTATACTAAGTCCTTTTGTTATGCTGTGTATTCTATAACTTTTATTACGATGGCTTATTATCAATGGCTCAGAGTAGGTGGAAAAATAAGTTATTTTCGTATGGTTTGGCGTTGCTTTCTTATTACACGACAAATATTAAGAAATCTTTAATATTTAGTAACACAATAATGACATACCTTAGGAAAGCCCAAATCCAGTCCTTTGACAATTCTATCTACAGATCCTGCAAACAGAAGCAAAATAAATATCGCGCATTATATTGGTACCAAAGCACGAAAGAAAGTCATATTCGTCTTGCGACGAGTCCTATACACCTAGCAGTATGTAAAGTTTATGGGGACGTATGCAAAAGGATTGTCCCTATCTGATGATTGCTATGAAAAAGTTTAGATGCGATACTTATATGCAAATCATATATAGGGTGATCATTAGTAAACAGGCGGTCGGATCGACAGATCTATTCCATACGGGAAACTTTTATATATGAACGAACTAAAGAGTGCATCTTCATTCACATCGGCGACGGATATAACACTAAAATAGGGTTAAGTAGATAACCATTCGATACATTTTCTTACTGTAGAAAGAAAAACGTCAATGTAATCAAATGTAATCCACTTTACCGTTATGCCGCAATTGTTAGTTGATCAAAGTATGCGCCAAAAATAGAAATAAAAGAGCAATAGCAACACATACTTAATCACGAACGTAAACAAATATGCTCGCAATACGTTTATAATAAAGAAAACGTTAATAAACAAGTGCAGTTTACACACACATACACATTTGCTTTGCTTTAATTCCTTCTCTAGTTTAAGCAAACATTGTCATCGTCAACTTGTGTACGAGAAAGCAACCAATGATTGCAATATAAGGATGTCAATGTATAGTTTCGTAGAGCTCTGTCTGTTTCCCAGCATACTGCATGTACGTGAATTTGAGAGAAAAACAGCTACAGAATGTTTACAAATCAATGCATGTTGCGCGAATTTAAGAGAAAAAAAGCTACAGAATGTTTACAAATCAGTGCAAGTTACGTGAATTTGAGAGAAAAACAGCTACAGAATGTTTACAAATCAGTGCATGTCACGTGAATTTGAGAGAAAAACAGCTACAGAATGTTTACAAATCAGTGCATGTCACGAGAATTTGAGAGAAAAACAGCTACAGAATGTTTACAAATCAATGCATGTTGCGCGAATTTGAAAGAAAACAGCTACAGAATGTTTACAAATCAGTGCATGTTACGTGAATTTGAAAGAAAAACAGCTACAGAATGTTTAAAAATCAATGACAGAGACAGACAGAGCTCTACGAAACTATACATTGACATCCTTATATTGCAATCATTGCTTGCTTTCTCGTACACAAGTTGTGTTACGACGACAATGTTTGCTTAAACTAGCGAAGGAATTAAAGCAAGGGAAATGTGTATGTGTGTGTAACGTAACATGTGAATTGATATTGAAAGGGAAAATACAATACATGTGTGCACAGACTACTAGGATAGGACTAGTGATACAATACAATGACAGATCTTCTGCACAAATGCACAAACACGTATTGATAGTTTGTGCAGTGCACGACTGACTGACTGGCCTTGATTTCTTGTAAAAAATATTCAATACAAGTAGAATGTATTAATTGCAACAATACACCGTTGCTGACATAATAAATACGTAAACAATAAATATTGAAGAAATTTCCTTTCTTCCCTACATATGGACGACTGTATGTATGTACGCATTATGCTCGATAGTCAAGTCCACGAAAATATAACGTATAAGAAATTTTAGTTAAGTTTAGCTCATTCTATTAGTTACATGTGTATATCGTTCAGGTTTCGGAGTAAGGTTTAGGAACCACACTGAACATCGCCAAACGTTGAATATGCAGAAAAGGCAAGACGAAACATGCAACTTAGAGCAATAATACAAAGCGCATTGTAGTACTATTGTTGACTGTTCAAACGACGGTCCAAGCTCTCTGCGCGTGGAAACCAAAGGAATGAAGCGAAGATTGTTTGAAAGAAGAGGTTTTTCTTTAACTACCAAAGATCTGGCAAAACTAACTGGAGATCGTTAAGGTGTCTAAACGATATCGCGTAGCATACGCCGCAAAGTGTTATTTAGAAAAACAAGATGATGATGATATTTAGAGAAAAATGATCAAATCAAAACCTTTTCGAATATTTTCTTTCTTTTTTTCTGCCAACCTTGTTGGATTAAAGCCAACAAAGGCGCTTATTGTCCAATTCAAAGAAATCAATAATTTTCCTTTGATAATAAGAAATATTCTCAAACATTATGTAAATCGTAAGTTGAAGTACGTGGTAGTTAATAACACAATACACACATTAATATACTTACTGTGGAAACGAGGCAAAGCTAAAGTAGGATATGCTTGACATGACATGGCCAACCCCAGCAGGCCTATTATCCCAACAAGTTTATGCAAATTCATCGTAAGCAAGTCTAAGACGTACAGCACAGTTACTGCTATAAAAGAAACCAACAACACATAACAAAACGAAATTTTTGAAGACTTATAGTTACATTTGCGATTTGTTTCAGAAATCAAATAAGTTTCGAAACTCTAAACTATAACTTTAAAGCTAAAATGTCTCCGATTTAATCTTTTAGACGAAATCGGAATACAAGAGAAATGTCAGAATTCCATAGGCAATGCAGACCACACTAATAAAATCAATAAACGAAATAACGGGTTAAGCAAACATTTCTACTTTTTACAAATTTTATAAAACTAGCAAGCACACACACGCGCACACATGCACACGTTATAAAACGATTAAACGGATAATGGCTTTTTCAGTTGCACCGATATATTTGCATGCATTCGCGGCATGCAATGCATGTGTGTGAAGTGATTCTCACATTAAATATTGATTGAAATTGTTTTGTCAATTTTCCAAAACATTACCACGGAAAAAACAAAAAAAACGAGAAGAACAATAACGATAAGCTTTGTAAAAATGATAAACCCTTGTGACTGACTAATTTAGGAAACTATATGTGCACAACCGCAGGCGAATGCATTTCTTTGTGGCTAATTGAATTTCTACGCACTAACGTTGCTGGAATTCCTAAAGGCTTTGTGAATTATAAAAATGCCCTTAATTCAATTACGTTTTAATTGAATTTTCTTAATGATTAATTCACCTTTTATCTAATTTACACATTTCTAAGACCACACACACAAACACACACCCACACACACACACACACACACACACACTTTAAATCTCTAGGGTGACTAAATTATTACAGTTTTTATTGGTTTATTGTCGGCGCAATAGTTGTGTTCTTTGCCAGCCTTAAAAACACTTTAAAATAGGGAATATAGCCATACAATTACAAGAGCCAAGAGCTTTCATAGAGGCGAAGCTTAAAGCCCATTTACCAACAGCTTCCATTTATCAATAGCTTCCATTTATCAATAGCTTCCATTTCCCAATAGCTGTTGTTATTATATCGGAATTTTACTTATTCGAAAAATAATTAGAACGGCAACTAAACGATAAACAATTACACATAGTAATGTAGCAATAGCCCCGCCCGTTCTTTCTTTAAGCGTTCTTAAAACTTTTAACACTTATTACATACCATCGCAGAAGACCTATTCACAGCAGCGTATTTATATTCTCTCTTCGTCCTTATGCTTAAATGTTACCAAATTTATATTCTCGCTTCGTACTTATGCTTAAATGTTTCCCAATTTATATTCTCTCTTCAAACGTTCCTCTATTCCTCTCCCTACACCAGTAGTATTATTAAAGAAGAATATACATGTCGTAACAGAGAGAATATACGCCTTTAACTTAATTTCTCAGTCGATCTTGTTTCCGCCAAAGAGGCGTTGGGGATCACTCAATCAGCAACGGTAACTAGATCGACAAAATTTGCACGCAAAGGTTAAATTGTCGAATTTGAAATGAAAGCGATTTAGACTAAATCGAATTATTATATCGAATAATCTCAACGATTCTCAATTTCATTAAATTTTTATTCAATTGTATTGGACTTTTTCTCAGCGATTCTCAATTTCAAATCTCTCTTGAGGTGGCTTTTAGCGAAGATTATATAATCCTCTTTGTTTTTATTTAGAAAATCGTAAACACTAAATATTAAATTTCACAGAATTTACATATAAACCAACTCAAGAACAGCCAGGAAATGGTTCGACGCGATTTTTACGTAAAACAAATCGAATTTTACGATTCATATCTTCATTATATATAGCTTTACATTTTTTTCTTTCGCGATTGAATTTTAAATTGTTGGACGCGCAACAAACTGTGTGAAAAACGCCAAGTAGAATGTGATGAACAATTCCCGGTCTCGAAATGTAGCGAAAATAGGACAAGTTTATATTTACACATTAGCTTTTGGTCAAGTCAAAAAAAGTAGCGCCTTGTTCTTTATTCATAGATCACATCTGATACATGGATAAAAGTTTTCTTCTCCTTTCCTATGGGTGATCATAGAACAACAAAATGGAAATCGTCGGCTTCATCCAGCCAGGAATATCGCAATTTCGCTTACTTCAATTATCGTTTAAGATAAAGATAGCGGGTATGGAAGATTCGTCTATAATTTGTTATATTTTCATTTTTAGTTTTTTATAATTATTATATGAGGGTGCGGTTGGGAATGACATGTGCTCACATTAAGCTTGAAAATTGACTACTTTCTTCAACCATTTTATTAATTATCATTCCAAAATTAAATTAGAAGCACATACACACACATATAACTATATGAAAATGTTAATAGACCACTATAGCAAAATATAAGTGCGTTTAATAATTTCATATTGTACAAAGAAATTCTATTAGACCAAGATGGAGCGCTAATTCTATTAAACCAAGATGGAGCCCTAATTCTAATAAAACAAACATTTCGTATTGCATATACACACAAACAAATTCTATTAGACCAAGATGGAGCAATCGTGTAAAGTAAATGCTAAAAAGTGTTTAGAGCAAATTAATGGGCGTTTCTATGTATACATGATATGTAAGGTAAATATGCCTAAAAATCGATTCATTTTGCGTGCCCAAATAGTCTCTTGAAGTGGTTTTTAGTGAAGATTATATAATCCTCTTTGTTTTTATTTAGAAAATCGTAAACACTAAATATTAAACTTCACAGAATTTTCATATAAACAAATTCAAGAACAGCCAGGAAATGGGTCGACGCGATTTTTACGTAAAATAAATTGGATTTTACGATTCATATCTTCATTATATATGGCTTTACATTTTTCAAAATTGACACGACGCCGCACCTACAATATTATCAAAATTTTTAAAATAATTAATAATTGTAATATAGGCACAACTCACCTGATAAGGTTTTTCATAATAACGTGTACGACGAAATTGATCAAATATTTCCTCTTTACCTAAAATACGATTTAATAAACGACATGCCTCGTCGACATTATTATTTTGCACTAAAACTGTGCGTGCCATAAATAAAGAATGTCTCATTTTTGTTTATTTAATAATTTTAATAATGTTTTTGACTTGTCCGCAGTTCTAATATAAAGATCATATGTTTTTTCTATTAGTGTTTTTACAATGACCTTCAAACTGTATCAAAAGTATACAAGTTTGCATAATTTCGTACATACTTCAAATATTTACATATATTTACAAAGAATTATTTACGAAATTAATTGCAACTTATTTTGATGCCGTCTACTTTTCTTTATTGTATTCACAACTGTGTGGCTGTCAAGAATTAAAATGTAATTTTCCGAATTTCGCATAACTTTATTATATAGCTTATTGGATAAAAGCGATTAATACTGTTAATAAGAACGAGCACATAAACGCTTGGCAACACTGGTCACGGGGAGAGCACGTAGAAAAAAGCAATATTTTCATGGAATAGAAAAGAAGAAATTGTTAGTATTTGTTTAAAAAATATATATTTTAAAATATATAACAATTCTGATATTATCTACAGATATTTCTTTTAAAAGTAGTCAAGGTGCGTGCGCGTGTATATAGGTGAAATAATAAGAGTGCGTAAATTTAGGGAAATTTATAAATGTCGATCTGATTTATTTTTCGCAAATTTTCAGGTGTTAATTTATATCTTATAACAAATACACAGATATTGGTGCAATTTTAAAAAAGCATTGAAAACGTCATAAGGTATTGTTTAGAAGCTTTCCGTGAATACGTCTTAAAACTGCAGAGTGTGTTATAAAAAACTAAAAAGTAATTTCACATGACTCAACATTTGTTAAAGTGCATAATCGAGTTCGTACACGTACATTAGCCAGGTTTCATATACGCACATATCCGCTTCATCAACTGCTGTTCACACAACCTCTGCTTAAGTAAGCCAGGCTTCTTAATCAGCTGCTTGTGCGTGTGTTAATTGTGTGGTTATCATCTTTATTTTCAAAATTATAAACAATGGTTAATGTGCCTCCGATTCCTCCATTGTTATGCAGTACACCTCCACCAATTGATTCTGGCGAAGAAGATGACGACGTAGATATATCTCCCACACTTAGCGGTGTGGCTGGAGGTGAAGATTACGGTGATTTTTTAACAGTAATTGACATACCTGGTAAGCGTCTCAAACACAATTGTAAACTTTATAATAGAGTTTTATTTGGGAAACTCTAGAATCTTTGCCATCGCCTTCAGCGTCGCTTAGTGAAATGCAAGTACTAGGATTATATGAAGGAAGGACTTATATAGAGGGAAATTCTCCGCCCCCTTTGAAGTCTTCTGAAAAATCTGGAGAAGTTCTCAGTAACGAGAGACCATCACCTTCTTCAGAGGCATTAGAGGCTTTAAACTGTAATATCGAAATTATTTGCACGGAAGCCACCGCAAATACGTCACCAGATATTTATGAAATTAACGGCAATAGTGAAAGCAACAAGATCACATTTAGCGGGACTAAAGACGAGCCAGTTGCTACTGTACATTCTGCAGTGATATTAATAGAGGATTTGGAGGATGACACAAGTGATGAGGAGCTCTATTCCCCGAAGATATCTAAAAACTTTGCAGAAAAAGATACCAACATTAATGATTATTATAAGATACAAGAAATCGATAACATAAATGAAAATCTCACTGCAAAGAAATCGACAGATTTTAAAAATATCAACACAACTGAAGATGGATTAGGCAATGAGAAATATATGGAGCTGTTTAGTGAAAATGTTTTCAGCGGGTCCTCTTCGTTAGACAATAATAATATAGAGCGAAAGACATATGAAATGGAAGACTTTGGAGACTTTGATAATTTCGAATATTTTAAGACAACATTACAAGAACCTGAATTAAGTACAGTTCAAACGAGAGAAATCAAGGAATTCGTTGGGGAAAACGATGAAATTGTGTGTATAAACAATATTAAAGATCCTCTCGTGGAGAAGAATACGGTAGAGAATAACAATCAGCTGAAAGTTGATTTTTCGGAGAATGAACACGACAATGGTGATTTTGGTGATTTCGATTCATTTCCAATCCTGCAAAATAGTCGAGAAAGTGATTTTAATGGACTCAATCCTTACAACCCAAATCCAACTATTGATAGCGCCGACAAACAAAATTCATCAACTCATTCTGCGGATAATGAAGAGGACATAGATTTTTCCAACTTCAGAGACATAGAAAATTATAAATATAAGGAAGAAGAACAGCGTAAATGTACTCAATTTGTAACAAGGGCGACATCATCTATAGCAGAAACTTGTATTGTTTTGGAGAATAAAATTGATAAAAGCGATGATAGCGATGATGATTTTGGGGATTTCAATACCGCCCAACCATCCACAATCCCTGCGCCAACCGTAATAATACCTGCCTCTTTAAAGTCAACATCTAGTCAATCTTCAACATTAGCAACGGAAGCTTCATCAGGGTCAATTCCATCACATAAAAATTTAAATGAACGCATATTAAAAATCTTACAGTTTATGTTCCCTGAAGAGACAATTGCTCCAAACACGTCAGACAATTATGAGCAGGCAACTTTCAAAATTTATAAGCGAAGTGATATACCATTTCCGCCAATTGATTCTGCGAAAGCCTTAGATTATCAATGGGCAAATTCAGAGACACGTCACATTTTTATCAAATCTTTGGGGATAGATTCTCGGAATATTGTGAGTTTTTGAAAATAATTTTGAATAATAGCAATAAAAATGATTTTATGTTACACGATGTCTTTGAAGCTGTTTGGGGAAAATTGGAATCCCTCTCTACCGCGCTATGCTGCCAATTTAAGTTTTAATCCTTTAAAACCCATGAAAACGAAAAACTCAAATATTGCCGAGTGTTCGACTTACGATGATCTTAGTTCCGAATTCAAATCCACTGATAGCTACAATCATTGCAATCGAGACAAGATAGGTTTCATAGAAGATGCAGCGGAAGTGAAGGTGAACACATCAAACGAACAAACTAAAGAAGGTAACCGTTGAAAAGCGAAATTAGCGCAAAGGCGCTTAAAATTGCGTTTTTGTGTTTGTTATTTTCAGTTATCAATCCGATGATGTTGGATACATCGTCAATCGCAACATCCTGCAGTCAACCCGTAACAATAATTGATAGCAATTATACTGCACCATTGCAACTGAGGGAAGAGAAATACTCGAAGACTCCACCTCTAAGTGAAATGGAAACTGTTGAGAGGTTTTCATCCCCATTGCCTTCCGCTATAAATGCAGAGGACTCAATAATACATAATTCGGAATCATTTGATCCACCTGAAATCTCTCAACCCACCAGTTCGTTGAATACAAATAATAATGAAAATGAAGTGATAGTTACATCAACGTTTTCAGGCTCTTTTAAAGAAACTCACATATACACACCTTCTAAGACGATGGATATTGAAGGAAAAAACTCTAGTGTGACCCCGACGAGTTCACCCTCCAAAGTGATCCCCATTGATTTTGACTACGCAAAAGCAGCCATGGGTGTGATTATTGATGAGACAGTTGTCAAAAAGGAATATCGGGATGTGGTCTATGAGCCCGGATTTTCATTAGACGTCGCCATTGAAAAGGAATGCGTTGAAGCGGATCAAGTCAATTCATCTGTAGCAACAACAGGTCGTAATAGTCCATTTGAAACCCAGATAAGTGACGAAAAGCTTCCAACAGCTGTAGTCGGTAATACCGAAGATGATGATGAATTTTCTGACTTTCAGTCAGTGCCAAGCGTGGCAACAGATGTAGCTTGTAGCACAGCTGTCAAAAATCCTTTACCATTCCATAGCGACAATACACTAACTCAAAAGTCTTTAAATTCTAAAAGCTCAGGAGAAACGTCAAATCTATCTGCTACAACAGCTGTGCATGGCATGATTTTAAGCCCAGCCATATTACTGCCTCAAGCAATTGCGATGGAAAATCAAACCCCTAAGATCGAGTGGGGTGATTCAACCGCCAATATCAATCCCGAAGAATTGGCTAGAATCGACGAACTGTTTCCCGAGCCAAAATCTTTAAAATCGACTACCTCTAGCTCCTCTCAAAAATCAACACCTACTCGTGAGGCCGGTTCGTCCCCGTCCACACTCTCGATTAGTGCTACAGTGGCTCATAAAGAGCAACAATCTCAACATAAGGACGATGAAGATGACTGGTCCGATTATATATCGGTGCCTATAAGCAATATTAAATCCATTACCCAGAATCAAACCTCCATCAACAATAACAACAACAATTTTGTTAAAACACCAAACATTTCGCCCTTGAAACAGCTGCCGCCAGCAAACAACAGAGAATGCAATTCGAACAATGACGATGAATGGTCAGACTTCGTATCAAGTGTTCCATCTGCGGCTAATAATATTGCACCATTGTATTGCTCGAATTACAGAAGTATACCACAATTTAATAGCGGAGCTTGGCAAAACGCGAATTTCTATAATAATCCATTAAGTCTTTACCACAAAGGTCCTATTAATATTGGCAATTGCCATCAGCAGTCACCTAAACACCATAGTCATAGTCAACTAAATAATAACAATAACCATAATTACAACCCAACAAGCACATTTAATAACTGTCACATTCCTATACAGTCGCAACAACCCCAACCCCAACATCCGCCTCAGCAGCAAATACACATAATGCAGAATTTTTCTACGGCTCCTGAACGTATAACTACAACTGGTGGCGGCATCCGCAACAACCAATTCCAAGTAGGCTCAGCTAAGGTGGCGCCGAGCATAGCCTTAATACCGGATTTGGGTTTTGTTGCACCTGCCATACCCACGCACACTTCATTTATTAACTCATTGCCAAGACCCAGATTAAATTCGAAGAAATGACGTTTACTTCATAATCAAGCGACCTCTGCCAGCCACACGCCATCCCAACAGCAACAGCAACAACAACATTCCCATTCAAGACGCTCTCCAACTGTAAACAGAACCCATTATCATCGCTCGCATACGACTGCCTGTGTGTCCAATTATAGTGATGATATTTTAATCTAGAACCAAATTGTTAGAGTCCTTTAATCTTTATTCTTTAGTTTTTACTTTCTCTCCTTTCCTTGTTTCGTGTCAGCAGCCGCAGCAGCATTAAGTTTCGTGTACTTAGGTGAGTCTTTGAATTGCGTTACAACTAGCGTCACTTTAATAAGTCCAGTGATCTTTTTATTTATTTACCCTTTTTTGTTGTGTTTTGTGAGTGACTGCACAGGTGTACGCAATCGCTTTTAATTTATGATTTTTAGAAAAAAATGTATATAAAATCTGAAAGAAATTGTTAGTTGTGTTTTTGGATAATTTCTGTTAGCTTACACAGAAAAAAAGGAAAAAATGTTTTTGTTGCTACTTAAGTGTAATTAGTTCACATCACACTGCTAAACGATTATGTTATGCAAATAAAAAATTATATAAATATAAATTTAACGTATCCTTGTAATGAAACATCGAAAAACAATATTCTGCATTTACTTAATACTTTTGTCTTGGTCTAAGACAAAGCAAGCCTTCTTTAATGTCACCTGCACAATGTACACTGGACCATCAAGCCGAATGAAGCATTTGCCGGGCAACCTGAGTTATCAGTAAGCTAAGCGCCTACAAGAAATATGGAGATATGAAGACATATCTCTATACTAAGCATGAGCTAACAACGCAAAATCATACTAGTGATTATAAAACGTATTATGTGTGAAAGTGAGCTGAAAAACGTGTTTTAAGTCCGTAGCTTTGCTTTTATTAAAATTAAGGCCCACCACATATGAGGTCAGTGTAAATGCTTAATGTAATATTTCAAATTTGATATGTGAACGTAGTTTAGGAACTTATGTATTTTATGTATGTTGTGTTTCGAACTTGTGCTTAAATTTTTGCAAACAAAGGTACTAACGATCCAATCGATATGAACCTCAAGGCCAAATCATATACAAGTTTTTCCTTTTCTTTTTTTCTGAACAAGAACTTTAACAATTGCATGATCTGCAAGATTTACTTCAGACATTCAATATTAACATCCAACAATAACTATTGAAAGGTATACTGGTACACGGTCGACTTATTTGCATGTATAGGACATGGGACCTTTGTCTTTAAATACCAGAAACTTTTATGCTCGTAATGATATTAAATATTGTTAACAAATTGCAAGACGGATTAACTGCGATGTCCAAGCTTTCGATTTCATTTGATATCAATGTACTACATTCAGTAATTAAAAATATATAAAAGTCGCAGGGGACGTAAGTGATATTTTTCACTGGTTTGCGCGCAGCATTAAAAATCTCATGCAATTATTTTTTTAATTATATCAAACAAATTCACTGTACAAAGTTAATAGGTTTTGAGATTTTTCATTACCATTTGAACCTGGGGTTTTAAAGAATTTTGAAGATGAAGTAAAATTAATAAAAGACTTTGATTAAAATAAGCGAGACGATTTTTTAAGAAATTATTCCTAAAAAAATTCCTCAAAATTAATTTCTGTACCTAAATCGTGGCAATTCGATCATCAACATAAGCATTTAAAAGTAGTAGAAGAGTAGACGCGCAACAGTCCACTCAAGTTGTGAGATCATCGTCTTTGAAGCGGAATCGTTTCCCAACAAGAGAATTATATGTGTGTTTGCCAGTAAACTATTTTCGTTGTTTTACTCACTCATATAGGAAGTTGAGTGAGAGAGAACTAACTAACTAAACCTAACAGATAGCCATAATAACTTTTATACGGCACAGTTTCATTTAATTGTTGGTAATGCTTCACACAATTTGTTTTGATTACTTATTTTGCTAAAGAAAAGTGAAAAATAAGAAAAAAAGAAGAGTCGGTTACAAATAACAAAAACGAAAGTGAAATTGCAGCGGAAAGCCAAAAAACAAGTCACAAATAAACATTAAAACAACGCAAATTTTGAAATACATGTGTGGAGGAGTTGCTGCTCCGCCCAAGAAAACGGAAGCATCAGAGAACAAACAAAAGCTGAAATCCAACTAAACATAAAGAATGTCCTATAAGGCAGAACGCGCTTTATCTTTTTTCTATCCTTTGGTTGTCGGATCTTCGGTTGTATGCTGTATAACATCAGCGGTTTTATGGTCTCATTGGCGCTACGTTTTAAATGCTTGTCCCGAGACCAATTGTGGATGCTTCCTCCATGCTCGTTCCACATACACTTCGTTTGAAGGCGGTCATATCGCTTACTGCCATTATTCAACATATGGTTTACTTCTGCCACTGTTTTTCTCAATAATTTTGTGCATTTATCACGTATATCGCGTGTGCTTGGGTAAAGCGAAAACAAAATCTGGTGTTGCGACAATCAGACAGCGGTTAGTATATATAAGCTTATACCTTTCCTATATTGGAATGAAACAATGAAAATATCCAAATCCCTGGAGAAGATTTTTAAATGTGTGAAATATTAAGCATATGGATAAACTTGACCCCTCTTCCCAAGATCAATTTAATGAAATTTGTCTTTCCTATGTTTTGAAATGCAACATTTAATTAATTAGTGAGCAGGCGAGTGAGTATAATGCAAAGTGAACTTCCTATTTTATTGGTTTACATGACAAAGGTTAAATTATTTTAAAACAATTTGGTGTAGATACTCATCAATTAACGAATGTTTCTCAAAATTTACGTCTTCGTTTTTCGTCCCTCAACTGCTATCACGTCTTTTGAAAACTAAAAGTTCAATTAATGTGAGATGGCTTAGAAAAACTTGGCCCACGCGATTCCAATTTCATGTAGTATATTAATTCAATGTAGCATATCAAAGTGCTATCGCTTTTCTCGAAAAATGTTGATTTGATTTGTAAATAATGCTTGGTCGTAAAATTGTCCAATGCATTTTCAGTGCGGCCCCTCGTTAGGCTGTAAGAAGTCGATGTACGAGTTTTCATCTAAATGCTTCCGCCTTGTAGGCTAAACAACTTAAATCGGTTCAGAATGATTTCTTCCGAACTTCTGAACGTAGATACGTAATAATCAAGATAACAATATTCCCATAATGCTCCTTTGACAGGAATCTCGAAAATATGTATTGTAATTTCTGAATTTTTGTCATTTCCATTAATGATTTTAGCTCTGGCGACGTAGTTGTTGTAACTACTGAATCGGAAGTTACGGATAACGACATCTCTCCATATTATTGGCTTCCTGTTACTATTATAGCCAGTATTAGCTTTGTGTATACATTAATCTATGCTTCGATCTTTACTGATGGCTTTGAAATAACTTGTAAACAGTATCGGGAGACTTTACTTAAAGAAATACAAGGTGTGGGAAATATTGTGCCGGTCATTAAAAGTCGTCTATCCTGTTCGGCCATATTCGATTTCATGGACTATTTGGTAGAAAGTATCTCTTATGAAAGACGAAAATATGGTCGTATTAACAGTTCAGTATGTTTCTACATGTGCCTGATATGTGCTTGGATAGCCGTAATTGCTTGGTTCTCTATCTGTCTTATAAACATTATACAGACGCGAAGAACTAAACCGGCTAGAATTTAGCAAATTTTTAAATACTTTGAAGAAAATGTATTATTGTACAAAAAAAAACTTTTCTTTACGTAAGCCTAAAATGTGTAAAATTTATGTACAAATATCAGTAAAAAATACAAATTTTCTATTTTGCATATTTGTTTAAGAAATATTTTTCGGAAGTGTTTCTTATAAATTGTAGTTTCTTTTACATAAAACTTGGTTCATTTTTGTCATTATGCTATGACGAAACTTCATGGAGAAATTCTTTAGGACATTTACAAGTAAAAGCGCAAAATACAAACTATAAAAATACTCAATATTTTCATTTAAAAATTCTCATCATAACCTAAAACATAAGAACCGCCATTTAATACAAAGAAGAATCTTTGTATATATTATACGATTACTCACAAATTAAAGGGGGAGGATATCTCAAGTGGGCAAGCGGACTCTTTCGAAGGCATGATCCATTCAGCTCGTGGAAAACATATAACCATACCGGTTGGGAAGTTTTATAGCGGAATGAGAGCCTGTTTCATGAATCTGTAGTCTTTCTCCACGTCTTTCCCCTCCTTGGCCGCTGTTATATCAGTGTCAGTGTTTACATAAGCAGTGTCGATTAAGTTTCGGCTCGCGGACGAAGTCAAGGACTGAACTAAATTCGTAGCCGTAAACTGTACTATGTGTTAATATGAATGTGTGGCTGAAGGCTTCTGCCTATATATATCGTCGATCGCTTGGTTACTGCTGCTATCGTTTCGTTTAATCTGTAGGCGCAGCCTTCCAAGCAATCATGCCTTTTATTATAATTTTGTTTTATACCGGCATAAGTATCATCAAAATCTATTCTTATTAATTTCTTCCCATCCATTAATTTGCTTCACCTCCTTTCTTAATGGACTCTTTTTTCAGATGTGCCTGGATAAAATGTTAGGATCGCCTCTGCGGCCAATGCAGGACTAGAACCTGCTTTTTTATGTATTTTAGTAAAAAATAGTTATCGCATATACAATAATTTCTCTTATATTTTGAAGCATTTAATAAGTTCAACCAATCTTGCAATTTATTTGCCGGGATTTTTAAAAGCGATCTTTTTCCAACTGATTTATCTTTATTTTGTTGGCATTTCCATACTATGCACTCTCTTGTACTCCCTATTATGCAATAATATAACAAGATTAATAAAAATGATAATAATGCTATAATAACACATAAATAAAATAAAATAAATTAAGTCTAGGAAATACAAGAAAGAAATTTGATCATTTTGTTCACTTACTTGAATTTTGTTTAATCGCAACAACTATAAAAATTTCAAACGAGAAAAGAATACAGGTTTAAATTTTTACTCTTACTCGAAATATGGAATCAATGACAGAAATTATAAAAATTATTTTTCGCTTTGAAATGCTTTGAGTTGAGCTTTTATTGAAATTATTTTTCGTCAATTTTAAAATTTTATATATTTAATCGTAAGGTGAATTAAGAATCAGGTGAATCAGATGTTTCAGATGTTGTAATTGCAGGTGTGTTTTATATGAAATAAGCGATTTAAAAAGAATATGAGTCAAAACAAACGAATGCGAAACGCAACGAATCAAAAATATTGGTGTGCATGCATTTAAATCGGTTTCATTAAGAGCGACGCCAAACGCAAAAAATAATATCAACGTTCTAATATAAGAAACGGGCAAGAGAGAGAGAGAGAGAGAGAGAGCGACATATTTACATGAATTGTTTGTATCAGTTGTTGGCTCAGTCAGCTTTTCTTTTTCGGAAAGTGGTTAAGGCAAGCAATTGCAATTGAGGCAAATCAGCAGCAGGCTCACTTAGAAGTGTTTAATTAATATTTGTTGACTGAGTGGGGATTGTGTTACTGGCACGTCACTTAAGAAGTAATATAAAGGAAGATATGTCTCCAAAGTGTTCCAAAGTGACATCGCGTAAATATCCATTCGAAAATATGCGTTTGGATGATCATACGGTTCTGGATACCATCGAAGGCCGTCATGATTGTATTTGTTGTCATCGCTCTCGAAAATTTTTCTGCTACAACTGTTATATACCAATACCAAATATAGCTGATCTTATTCCCAAAGTAAGTTTGCCTATCGATATTGATATTATAAAACATAAAAAGGAGATTGATGGCAAAAGTACCGCAATTCATGCAGCCGTGTTAGCACCACACAATGTGCGAATATATACATATCCTAACATACCAGATTACCAGAAAGATCGAGAAGATGTCATATTAATATTTCCCAGCGCTCAAAGCATAACGGTACCGCAGTTATTTGAACGTAAAGTAAAAATATGCAACGAGCACCCTTTCGCTTATCACAAAGGGTACAATGTAGGCACACTTTTAAAAAGGCGAATGAAAGAAATCATTGAGGATGACAGTGTCCAATGTAGATTAGAGTATTTGCCATTAAAGAAAGCAATCTTCATAGATAGTACATGGAACCAATCAAGAAGTATCTACAAAGATGAACGTATCAAGTGTTTAAAGTCGGTGGTGCTGCAAAACCGTTCTTCACAATTTTGGAGACATCAAAAGAACAGTCCACGTTGGTATCTCGCTACGATTGAAGCTATACATCAGTTTTTATTGGAATTGCATATTAATGCGTGGGGCTTGAATTCTACGTATAAAGGCTTGGAGAATTTGGAAATAGATGATAGTTTATATAAAATTGCTCAAATAATAGAAACGGGGGTAAATAATGTAGAACCAACTGCTCCTTATAATGGTCAATATGATAATTTAATGTATTTTTTCGCAAACATGTATAATTTAATACACAAATATTACGATCACAATGAATTAAAATCGTACCGAAGACCGATATGAAAAATTAAATTGTAAAAGTATTAACTAGAAACCATAGAATTTTAGCGTTCTTTATTCATTCACTTGCGGAAACTGAATACTTGAAGCAGTGGGTGGAATGCTGGAAAATTATTATTTTTTCTTCTTTTGTTTGTTCTCCTCATGACTGCTATTACTCAATGATGCGTGTTCCGGTTTCGGCTTTTGCCAGTTCAAAGGATGACGTCTATATATCGGCCAAGGAGGTATAGTGAGCTGAGAATTAAGAATATATGTTGGCGTTACTTTGAAACGAAATATATAATTACCACACTTACCAGGGACGCTAAAACAAATCCAGCCCCTAATATATAAACAGTTTGTGAAAATTGCTGTATGATCACACCCCAGATAAGTCCAACAACACCGAAGAGAGTTATAATAAACCGTGAATATTTTTCAGCCTTTTGCTGACCGACAAAATCCTAAATTTTTTTTAATAATCAAGTTAACAGGCTTTTAAACAATTCAAAGCAGATAAATCTTACCATGTGGGTTTCAAAATTAAACATTTCTTCACAAATTTTTTAGCAATTCAACACGTCAACTATGTTTCCATATACTTCTTTGTAAGCTTGTGTTTCATGCTGACAACTAACGGATGAATTTCGGTAGCAGTTAATAGGGTGATTATAAAATTTTAAAAAGTAAAATAAAAACGGTAACTGAGTCAAATATTTTCATATGCGTTCGCGATGCAATTTTGTTTACTGTTAGCCACATATTATGTGGCTTAAAGAAAAAATTACTTCATGCAAATATTAATAGTGCGCTACTTACAACGTACTCATAAACTCAAAATACATAATACATCCTTGTTGCATAAAGGCTTCTTTGTTGAAGTCTGGAATGCGAATGTGATTATTCACATAGTTGCAGTACTGCATGTACGAAGCGCAAAGCATACTTTATGCTGTTTACAATTAAAATAATTTTAAGATACGCATCGTACTTCTAAATCTTGAGGGTAATCATTTATAAAAAATTTAGCTTTCACTTTTGTATTCAGCTTAGGCAAAAACGGCTGAATACTACGGCGAAAGTTGACTTTCAGCTACGTGATATGATTACTGCCCTTGTCTTTTTTATACATGCTCCAGCCAGCAGTTTAAAAATCTTACAAAAAGAAAACGTCGAAGCCGTGCAAAAGACGGAAGCACCTTTTTTCGTTAAATTATTTTATTTGGCTTATTAATTAATATAAATTTCCGTACGAATAAACTGGATATTTTTTAAATTATTAATTGAGGAAATAATTATTTGTGGCAATGTGTGGGAACTTAAGACACATTAAAAATCAAGCGGTAAAAGAAAATGTATTTTATAACCATCCCCTTGTCTTGTCAGCGACGAGAGAAATTTATAACTATATATGCATTTTTGTCTGTAGATAATTGCTTCCTTTTAATTTTGATCGTCTATTAATTCAAGAAATTGGGTACACACGTCGCGGCTGCATTCACCTTTACTATTAAAAAGGAATTTGTAATAATGACCATCGGCACATATTGCTAAAAATTGTTTTAGAACTAACTATGAGAATGCTTTGCTATTAAATTAAAATTTACATACCAATTACTGAATTCGGATCAGATCCGAAAGCACAAATACAGGCTGGGCCTTGTGGGATAGAAAATTTAACAAAACTCCATTGGCTTGAAAAATATTTGGGTATTATTGGTAAGCTGGACTCTTTAGTTTTGTTGTCTTCTAAATTAAAAACGTGTATCGTGCCGTGATCGGAAGAAACAACTAACATCGTCGACTGATGATTAAAATTTATACAGTATATATTCGCTTGGTTACTGCCGCGCCTTAACTCGCCGACTTTTTTGCCATTATCTGTGTCGAAGATTCGTATTAAAGTGCCCTTTTCGCTGGCAGTAGCTAAACGAGTGCCTTGCAAGTTCAAAGCGATGCAAGCAATGGCTGCTTCATGCGCAATAACTTCTAAAGCCGCACGTTCAGTGTTGGCCAAATCAACAATCTTAAAATTAAGGGTTGAAAAAAATTAAATCAAAAAACGTAGTGAAGCCCATTTTACCTGCACATGGCCCGAACGACGACCTGGGAATGCTAATAGACTTTTATTACTGTGAGGGCATAACACGCATAAGCCTTTGGGATTGTTGCTGGTCTCGAAAACATGCAATTGTTGGGGTTGCTGTGTAAATGTGTAGACCTTTATAACACCTTCCAAAACTACAACTATACGATCTCGCCTTAAACGCACTGCAATTACAGGTTGGTTAAAGTCCAAAGATATAGCTGGAGCCTTTTTCAAATCATCCCATACAATCACTTTGTTAGGAGGATACAATGGGCGTATACCCCCGCCCACCAATGCTAAGTAATTGCATCGAAATAGCATCTCAACGTGGCTTAGGCCACCTTCAGGAAAAAATTGTCGCTCTTTTTCTTTCAGAGGATCGCAATTATAGACACGAAAACCAGTGTCGGTAGCGCAGGCAAAACATCCTGTAACGCATTCATCAACCAACAAACTCATTTCCAGAAATTGAATATAGGAAATATACCTTGATCTTGATTAAAACCGGCATACAAAAGACCATTGCCGTAAGGATTCATTTCCACCAAATTCAAATTCATGACGATTTCCTCCCAACAGAAATTTTCCCACAATTATTTTTTTGTTAATTGCAGGTCAACTCTTGGGAATGCTACAACACACTTTACCCCAGAATAACAATTAATTACAAACGAAACTTTCAACTAGTAACTTTCACTGCAAATTGCTTAAATTCCTTGAACAAATTTAGCAATAATATCAATTAATTTTGAGTTTAATCTATAATAATTTCGAAGAAAATTGATATTTTGTGTTTTATTGTGTATATTTTTTTATGTTTAGTGATGTCAATTGACTACTTTTAGTGTAACATTTTTGTGGAACTACTAATTCAAGACATTCTTTACACAAATGCGCAATTGTCACACAATTGACATCAGTGAAGAAATACATTTTTGTTTGCTTTGCGCATAATAGTTGTATTGCAATTAATTAAAGTCTAATCAAGGGCTGACATTAACAAAGTTCAAATATATTATAAATTAATGGATTTATATTAAGAGATTACTTTAAGGAATTAATTACACCTTTTACAACTTTGTTGATATATACAGAAATGTTCAATTTAGTCGTTTTCTTTATTTTTGGTATGTGGCATCATTCTTGCTTAACGAAATGTAAACAATGCAATTGAAAATCATATGGTGGCTGAACAAAATTGTTATATAAGAAAAAATGGCAACGTTGTTCACGCTTCTCTGTTAAACGATAAATCTGTTCACGCTTCTCTGTTAAAAAAGATAAAATTGATACATTCAGCTGATTCTTTACGATCAGACTTTGATTTATTAAAAAACAGTTTAAATGCTTACACATTTCCGTTCTGCTTAATGAGAAATATACGATATTGTGAAGATAGTGTAAGTGTAAAAGAGAAATTTATATTTTTAGTTTATTTTATTTTTTTCAGAAATATTTCTCAACAAAAAGCTTTTTATAGAGCACAAAAATTCATTCAATTATCTTGGACTTTCTGTAATTATCAATTCTATGTTCCTATTGTTAATTCTTTTTATTCAGGCATTCTTCGAATTCCCCCCTCTCTTCATACTTGTTTTAGGTAGACCTGGTAACTCTTTTGACTGGTTTCTGATAAAAGAGATTGTGTATTAAGTTCTTTTTCACTCCGCGTTAATATTTTTTTGCATTTGGTTTCATTTTTTTTAAAACAATATTGTTTGCGTTTTAATTTTTTAATTGAAGTACATCAACTTCGTAATTAGCTTTCACAGCCGTTCAATTCAATTTGAAGAAAATTTTTTTAACTTCAGCGAAATTTGCGAAATGCAAAATAAGATTGAGAAAATTTTGCGTGTGTAAATTGTGGCTAATAGTGGATAGTTTTTCCATCGTTAATCAATTTTGCATTGCGGTGGTGGTGAAGAGTACTCCGCCTTTTAAAAACGTGTTATATATGGGTGTTGTATGAGGCAGTTTATTCTTGGCTGTCGTTCTTTTTTTGGGTGGTCGTGGTCGTGGCTGTTTATTTAGTGTAAATTTGGAATAGAAACTGATGTTTTTCGCTATAGCAATGGTAAAATGGTAGTGGTGGGCAACATAAATAGAAGCAACAACAACAACAACAACAACAACAATCGCAATAATTAATAAACGCGGAAAGTGGTATTAATGAAACGGCTGCCTGGACGAGGTGCTTTACTAATACACAAACATGTACATAAACTAAAACAGGATCACGATTAATGCAACCATAAATATGTGCATGTATTCTTAATAAAGAAAGAAAATCAATTCCAAGTTTATATTTTCTCCACAAACACATAAAGCGATAAGTCGTTCAGCTTAGAGTTATCTCATCTTCTCTTTTACAACAGTAAACAATTCAACATAACAAAAACCTGCTACATGAATGTTACTATATTGCTATTTTTCTATGGTCTTTGTTAGTATGAAATCTAAAGCTTGATTTGCTGCTCATTAAACTTAAAATGTCTTTCTGACGGTGTTAAGTGTCACACCGGTGTGAGGAGTTGTGATCGTATGTGTCGTATAAAGTTAAAAGAAAATTTGCAATTTTTTAAAGCAAAGAGTTTGCTTAGCAATTCTTTTTATAGTCTTTCTCATCCGATTTGTGTGACCGTTTCTTTGCGATAAACCGTTCATCATTCCGTTAAATGTGTAGTTTGTTGGGTTAACATTTAGAATATGTTGCGCTTTCTAAGTCGGCGTAAAGTTCGCAATAATTATGTTGAAAATGATCGTGTCGACGCCAGATTAGCATCTGGTGTCATTAACACCAATGTCTCCTCGCAAATCAAACCTCAACGCATTCCGGTTAACAAGAATAAGATCGATTGCCGTGTTATACTTTTGGATAATACAGACTTATCAATTGAGTTGTCAGTAAGTATGCTTGGCTGAAAGTGCTGATGTGCTAATGCGATACACATGTGAAATTTCAACGCGTCCCAATGTTTTCTTGCATATACGCCCACTGGTTTTAGACTATTTTATCGTTTTTTTTTTTTTTTCTGTATTGCAGAAAAAAGCCATGGGTAGTTTTTTATATGAGCAAGTTTTTTATAATTTGGATATTATTGAAAAGGATTATTTCGGTTTGCAGTTTACTGACGCCAATCATGTTAAACATTGGCTAGATCCCACCAAACCTATTAAAAAGCAAGTAAAGAGTAAGTGTTTAAATCTTTGGTTGCACGATTTGTCCTAATCTTTCTTTTCTGTTTCTTCTCGCCTTTTTTAGTTGGCCCACCTTACACGTTCCGTTTAAAAGTAAAGTTTTATTCCTCAGAGCCAATTACTTTACGCGAGGAATTAACGCGTTATCTATTCTTCTTGCAATTGAAACACGACCTCCTGGAGGGACGATTGGACTGTCCCGATGATAAGGCAGCTGAATTATGTGCTTTGGCCTTGCAATGTAAATACATGATAACATGATTTGATTTTATGTAGATGTGATACATCTTCTTATCCATCACCGTTGACTGTTAATTTCATTAGTTCGCTTTTAACATCTAGAAACACCTATCAATTACTGCATATATTTTCCAAAGCAAGTTCTAAACTTAAAGCATTTCTTCTTTTTCGATCATAAATGTACAAAATTTCAACTGAAATTCCAAAAAATTACTTTAGAAATTTGCCACGTACCTGTCTTGGTACAATAAGAAAAGACTAATTGATTTCGCACAGATACCCTACGAGCACATATTTACTTATTATTTGTGCTGTGTGATGGGCGCATAAGCCGCCGCGATTGTGAATATAGTTCCTCTTTCACTTGCTGTCATTACTTTCAGCTGAACTGGGCGATTTTGATGAGGAGATTCATACGGCAGCTACCGTGTCCGAATTTCGCTTTGTTCCCGATCAAACGGAGGATTTGGAAATTGCCATTTTAGAGGAATACAAAACGTGCCGTGGTCTCACTCCAGCGCAGGCTGAAACTGCTTTCCTCAGCAAGGCGAAGTGGTTGGATATGTACGGTGTGGATATGCATACGGTGTTGGTATGAATTTTGTTGAATGTTTTTTAGTTAAATACGAATTGGAATTTGGCGGGAGATTCAATTCTTTTTCCGCGTTTTTCCGGTTTATCTTTGCCTACCTGATTAAATTGCTTGTTTTATTTGCTTGGGGTTTCTATTATTTCAAAATTTTAAATGAGAGGATCGTGTTGATGCACTTATGTTTGAACTGGCGTTGTTTGCCCATATTTTTGCTATAAAATTCTGTTATTGTTTTATTTTAGGGGAAAGACGGTTGCGAATATCACTTAGGTCTTACTCCTACAGGTATTTTAGTATTTGAACGCGATCAAAAGATTGGGTTATTCTTTTGGCCTAAAATTAGTAAACTGGACTTTAAGAAGAAAAAGCTTACTCTAATTGTTGTCGAAGACGATGATGAAGGACGAGAGCAAGAACACACATTTGTATTTCGTTTGTATAATGAAAAGGCCTGCAAACATTTGTGGAAATGTGCTGTAGAGCACCACACATTCTTTCGCCTTAGAGCTCCTGTAAAAGGACCATCAGCACGTCAAAATTTCTTTCGTATGGGTTCACGTTTCCGTTACTCGGGTCGCACTGAATTTCAGACGCAACAAAGTCGGGCAAGACGAACCGTTCAATTTGAAAGGCGCCCGTCTCAACGTTTTGCTAGCCGTCAGTCCCATTTATTGAGAGAACGTCAGAAGTCGTCTCAAGAAAATGCCGCTTCAGCTTTGGCTTCGGTTAATGCGCGTGCGGCAGCTGCTGCAGCCCCTTCCTTACCGCCCAGTAACCAGGAAGTGATTAATACGGTTGATTCAATTTTATCGACTCCCAACATAGAAAATCAAACGAACCATATTGCTCCAATAACACCATCACCGTCAATACAGACTGTAATACATAATGCAGGCGTATTTGATGAGGTTAATTGTGGTAGTTCGATACATTCGGGCTCTAATGTGTGCGCTTCGCTGGGCCGCAATTCGATAAAATCGATTTCGAGTATTGACGACGCCGGCTACTCAAGAATCGGTTCCTTTGGCAAAGCAGGCCTCACCGTTGAGTAAGTGTATTAGGCCTTTTTTCAGATTTTTCAATAATGCAAATTTTTTTCTATATGCGATTTTTTTTTTTTTTTAAATATTGAAGACTTGAACCTGAGTGCAGTAAAGCTACTCCCATAGGATCTTTGAGGTGAGTTGCAATGGGGTCTTATTGCTGGTGTAATTATGTACGTGTAAGCATTATTTTGATTCGTGCATACCTGTTGTCTCTTGTGCATTAAACGAAGTCACTAACAATAATATTTTTTATCCAAGTTAAAAATTGGAAGATTTCTTAATGTTTATCTATACGCTGGTGTTTACGCGAGCGTAGAAGCTTTTATTTATGAAAGAACTTTTAAATAATTAATGTTGCTTCGTCGCTTTTTCTTTGTACATATTCTTTGTAGTGTTAACTAAACTTACAGGTAGTAGTCAACCTTGATCGTATAACATATAGCATTCGGTGTTTTTGTTGTTAAGTTTTATAATCGTAAAATTATTTTTATTTTTCAATTTGTGTGTTTGTGTTTCGTTATTCTTTTATAGCGTAAAGAGTGGCTTGTCGGATAAAGATAAAGAGCTTGATTCACTGCTAAAGTCTATTGTTAAAGATCCATCACCATCTATTTTAGCTAACGAGGCTCTTAATGATGCTAACAGCATAAGGTAGAGTAAATGAAATGATTTTTATGTGAAAACTTTACTTACTAGCTAGCACCAATGTTATAGCGGGTTATTTACAATACCATACCAGAGCGATTACGTTCAAAGAGTGTCCATAGAGTTTTAGAAAAGTTTCAAACATTTCTATGATGGGCTTGATGATGCCTGGAAACGAAAATCTGTTATGTTATAACTTAATAAGATGACAAAAGCCAGCTTAATAGCGACACGGATTTTCTAATGCGATTCTCATTTTAATTCTCTTCCTATCCCTATATAATTTACACTGTGTATTTGCTTTTTGATTTTGGTGTCGTGCTGGCAGTTGACAGCATCATTTCGATGAAGTATTCGGTTTGCTATTAAGCGAAATTTAAATGTGCTACATGAGTAAATCAAAGTGCTGCTCCCCCTGAAGGGGACTGCTTTTGCCTTTCTTAACTTTTCACAATTATGCTACAATTTTGGCTATGTAATAATTTACAAGTTAGGAGCATGAAACATATTTCAATTGGGCGGTCATTGTGTGTGTGGTGCAACTTTTAAAAAAATATCGAATCGAAGCATGTTATTATAAGAATAGTTTATCATTTTTTATGCCCTTATTCTCTTAGGGTCACTATTAATAAAACCTTTGATATGGAACATAATACGGAAACTTTGAAACGTTTATCTAACTCGGATAAGCCGAACAATCAGGTGAAATTGGCTAATGTGGGTGGATCCGCCCTTCCACCTGGTCATATAAAGTGCAATATACTAAAAGGTGAAATCTTTAACATTTCCTTTTTCCTTTGACAGAAAATATTGTTGTTTAATGTCTTTTTGTAGCACGTGTTGAAGAGGAACTTGGAGCCAGTACCACAGCCAAATTAACAAATCAAATGTTTGTGCCGGCTGCGTCAGCTGTAAATGGTATAAACAACAATGTTTACAATAACAATATTACAACAACCACTAATATTCCAAGCAATAATTTGCATAACAACGTACTGCACCATAACGAAGGACCTGATTCATTGAATGCCACCTACATATCAGTTGTAAGTGCTAGTTGTTAAGTTTCTAAAAGTGTGTAGGCTTGTAGGCGCGAGCTAATTACCAAACAAAATTCCTTCTTCTTCATCCATATTTAGTACGTTGCAATGCAATATTTTTTTATTTAGTTTCTTTTGTTTTTTGATTTGCATAACGTTATACATTATGTTGTGTGTTTTTTTTTGTTTTTCTTTTTCTTATATTTCACGCTTCTGTATGTGTTGTGTTTGCGCATTATTTTTGTTTTATTGTGTTCTTATGTGTGTGTACAAATTGGGTCATACAACACCTTATGGGAAATTGCTCGTACCCGAAAAGGGTGGCGATAAGTTAACATTGAGCATAGTTGAGCAAAAACCAACAACAACAACCGCTAACAATAGTAACAATAACACTTTGATAACAACAACTACAACCAGCACGAGTAATAATGTACACAATCACGTTTCGAATCATAGTGACGTGTTCGATTCACTTAATACCACCTGCATTACAGTTGTAAGTATTACACGTTGTCTTGTACCTTATGTTAAGGCATCTGAGTTTAGTATTTAAATCAAATTTTTTAAGTTATTTTTTTATTTTTGCACTTTTGTTTGTGTTTCGGTTACGTTTGTCTACGTTCTTTTCCTTGTCTATGTTTTCATTCAACACCTTTTGTGCATAAAAAACTGTGGTGATGATATAACATTGAGCATATTTGAACAGCACCGATTTCCTATTTGGGAATAATATTGTCGCACCTACAACATTATTATTTGCTACCTCCTTACTTCCATCCAAGTGCCATTTCCTATCAGTAATGTTATGCAATAAAATAAAAAAGAAGTGCTTTAAAGTAAAAAAATTAAAATGCAAACTTCTAACTTTATCGTCCATCACGTCAAAACCAATGCGGAAATTTTTTTGCAAAATTTTTCCTTAAGACACACTTTGTATTATGGAAATAGTTATTCTAATAATATCATTACTGCAGCAATAAATTATGACGATGATTGCGACATTATTATAGTGAGAGTGTACTCTTATACTAGAATTACTATATATACGAATTTGTGTGAATTGAACGACAACTGAAACGGATCGAAAAATGTTGTTTATCACCATTTGCCGCTTTAAGCGGTAACTTTAATTTCGATGATCCGTTTGTACTTAGACGCATTATCGATGAAAATTGAGCAAAACGAGACAAATACCGCGAGCTGTTTTTTGTAACTCGACAATTGCTAAAATTGTTTTTCGAATCATTTCTTTGTGTCTAATTCATGTTGAGGGATGACGATTCGAGAAATAGAGGTTTCATCATACTCTCCACATTCTAGTCGATCCATATTGCTTACATTTTCCCCGTTGGTGTCATGCAATGTCCATGTCCATAAAATACAAAGTTGGATTGGTGAAGGAACCGGATAACACATTGTTTTGCCAATTTTTTTTTTTATAAGCGAAATGTCGATGCATTTGCAAGGAGCACTACTCAAGGCTTTTAAAATTTCAGTCAAGAAAGTAGTCCTAAGTAGTACTACTACTTCCCATACAGTCTGAATGTTAGCGTTTTACTAACTTGCTCTGACTATTCGCAGCGAACTTATTACTCCTAAGAAGTGCTCTATGCGCATGGAACCTCTCTCTTAAGGTTACCCCTCTATTAAGGTAATCGGAAACAAATAGACGTTTATAGTTATAGAATGACCAGTGAATGCATATTTTTTAAACTTCAAGATCAATGTATGTATATCTCGGATTGTCTTTATTTTCGATTTGTAAATCACATTCAAAATTTAATTCACTTTTCATTTATTTTCAAGATTAGAGAACAGATGGAAGGTAATGGGAAAATGTCTTGGCTTTTAAAATATTTGTAGTATAATTTATTTGAATTGCATTGCTATTGAGTATGAACCAATTTGTCCTTTGAGAACTTTTTCCATTTTATTCAAAGATAGCTCCGGCAGCGTCCTATATTGCGTAGGTAAAAGGATTTTTCCATTCGAATGAGCTTGTAACGTATTTTCCATTTTAAAAATTGCACCGACACTGAAACTATTATATATTGTTTTGCTATTCTATACATGACATTCCACGAACTTATCAATTGCTAAATTTTGTACATTCGCATAGAAATGGGCTTAAAAAGGTATTAATAAACCGTTGCTTACAAGCTCGGGGAGTGTTAAACCAGTTGGAATTATAGATAGAAAATAAAAAAAACAAAAACGTCTCGTAATTAAATTTTAAACAGGCTACTTTGAGTCTTAGTGCGTCGATACGTACGTCGTCGCTGTAGCCCTGTTACAATCGCACGAAAAGTTTCGAAATCATTTGTTAAATAAATTTTTTTTCCTTCTAGTCTCAGCCAACAAAGCAAGTTAATCACATTACATCGTCTCAAAATGATACTATGGTTTCACCTTGGCTGGTATCTTCGGAAGTGGTGTCGGCACCGAAAGGTAAAGAACCCGCAATTATACGGAAATCGGTTATAACAACGCAGTTATAAGCATCAATATTAGTTAATAGCTATTGATTAGTTTTTTTTGTTAATTACATGATTATGATGTGTTTTTGTTTTTCTATTTTTGTTTTATTTATATTTATTTTCGTTCGTATCATTTTACTGGGGCTTCTCATACCTTCGCTTATGCGGGGGTATTCGACTTTTGTTACACTGCTTGTCATTTTTAAAGATAATTTTTTGTAAAAGTGCATGCGATTAAAAGATTCGGTAGATCGCTGAAATGCATTGAATGCATTTTGGTTGTGTCTTAAATGTCTTCAAATGGCAATCAGGAGGAATTTTTATATCTCCCTTATACGGGGACAAGTGAAATTAGTACACAGTCCGGTCATAGATGCCAAAAGTGTTTCTCACATATTGACCGAATAGATTAATCAAAAAAACTAAAAAAAAAAAAAAATCGATTGAATAAAATAATTATTAATGTGCCTTAAAAGTAGTCGGTCGATTGCTGCAATGTACTTAACAAATTATAATAATTAATTAAATTGAACATTTTTAAGCATATTTGACAATTGATTTAACCAAAAGACTTATGTATAATTCCTTCCCTTTTCGTATATGTTTTCCTTTTTTGAATGGATAGGTTTTAAATAGACAATCTGTGAAGAAAAATATAAAATTAAGAAAAAAAAAAGAGAAAAATACATTCCGGCTGCTCTTTCACTCAGTTAAGAAAAATATAGGCAAAGTAATGATATTACGATTATGACTGTAATCTTTCTTTGATATTTAATTTTCTAAATTATTTATTTAGAAATAAAAATGAATTTTCTGCAATTAATTAAGCTCTTGACAACGATCTGTAGTGTATACACACATATTTATATATTGAAATCTAAATATATCGAAACGTATATTATATATTATATAATTGACATAATGAAATAATATATATATATATATATATATATATATATCTTTATATACACAATTTTATATCTTTTCTAGAGTACATCATACAAAAGGTATTCATTCAAATGTACATTTTCAATGCAATAAAACTATATTTTTGTTTATTTAAAAAAAGACAACAAGGAAAAGCGTATGCGCCGATAAGAAAAATTTTCTTCTGTGATAAGCTACAACTCTTTGGAAGACCTCCGTTGTGTTTTGCCAATTGATATAAGGATTAGTTTACATATTGTGGTTTTGTTTGTTTGCTGTTATTGTTAGTGAAAAACGAGGTATGTGAAGTTATGGTGTTGATTACAAGATAAACGGCACGCCCACAAGTTGGTTTGGAGAGCAACATTACGTTTGACTGTCTCTTCAAAAATTGCCAATTTTCGGGTCGACTGCCGCAAATCGTCTGCAAATTAATTCGTTGTCATAATTGAGGGACATCATTATATGAAGGAGGTCGAGCGAAGGCAGATTCAATGAGTTCCGTATTGAAAAATTCCATAGCTTATTAAGAAGCTTGATATTCGCACGTTGTATAAATTGAATATAACAAAACGTTATTCGCAGCATGCTTTACCGCAGCACAGCCAGACTTTCAATTGCTGATGGAAAATAACGAGGCATCTGCGCCATGACTCGACAGCAATTTTTCCTTAACCGAACCGAATCGCAAGATAAATTGCATCATAAAGGATCACATTATCACTTCTGCTGCGATTATGGAAACGTTGTATACCTTCCGAATAACTCATATTTCCACATCATCAGTTCATCATAGTTAACAGATCGTAACGCAATTTTATCATTGTAATGTGAGGCTTCTTGTAATTCGCAAAAAATTATTGAAATTGGAGCGCCTTTTACCAGACGCTACAATTTTTTTATTAAAAATATTGAAAGGGTAAAAAGTCAAAAGAAGTACGGAGTACGACGTCTTCGCTTGTTACAAATAAGTGCGCGTCATTCTTTTCTCAAAAAGACGGGAATTGAGTTGGCAGTATTTGTTCGAAGAATTCTTGGCTGAATTGCCCTGCTCGTGTACAAAAATAGGTAACTTTCGTCCATAAGCGAGCTGACAACATGTAAAAATTGCTGATAATGTTGTAATGCTTTCCTTTACAATTTCCAACTGGTGGAATTTTGAGGGCCGGACTGTTGCGTCAACAACGTGCCGAGTTTTCTTCTATTTATATTCTGCTTTAGACGATAGAGAGTCAAAGTTCGCCTCGAGGCGAATCTTCTTTACTTGCTCTTATAATAGATGTATATTTAATAATCGTAAAATAGTGTGCGTGTGAGCATATTCGAATACTTTTGTTGTGCTGGGTATGTAATGTAATGATCATGTAAAGTACGTCTGTCTGCACATGTGTCTTCAAGCGTAAGGAAGATCATGTGTGAGTGTGGATCGTTAATAAAAAGTATTTTTAGACATTCAATCAGAGAAATGTTTGGAGAACAGAAGCATTCAGCGGCTATGAATTGTTTTTGCAGTAGCTGAGCCAATGCCGAAGGTATTCATAAGTGGGAGATGCATAACCACCACACCTAAAGCGCATATGTAACTGAAAATCGTGGCATGTGTTTAACATATGTGTGCTCGCTCGCCTTTTACGGATGCAAGTGGAAGCGATGTAACTATTTAGTCGATTACTATTTTAATTTTTTTTTATTTAAATATTTAATTTATTTTTAAACCCTCCGCGATATGTTCTCTACATGTGCGCTTGATATCGATATCGATACTCTTCAAGCTCTTCAATATTTTCAAGTGGTTCCTTCTACGCGAAATTTCATTTCATTAAAAGTTTTTTTTTTTTTTTTTTAAGCTTTTTCTTAGGTTTTATATTTAATTCTTCTTTTCGAATAGATGTACATTTGGATTTTCGGTTGTCATAGTCCTCAGATTTTTGTTATGTTGTTGTGGATATTGTATAAATGTATTCTCGCATAATTCTAACAAAAGTTCTTTCATCCTTTTTTTCATCATTTGCTTTTCGTTTTTTTTTTTTCATTTTGAATAATTCGAATATGTGTATATGTATTTAGTAATAAAAAAGACAGAGATAAATCCATTAAATATGCCATTGAGATGTTCAAGGATTTTTCTAATAGTTGTTGTTTTCTTATCCTTCGTCGTCATATTATAAACTTAGTTCTTTTAATAACATTAATTAAATTAAAAATTATACAGTAAAGTATTTTTAAAATATTAAAAAAAAAAATTGTAAAGTTTTCTCGATTGATGATAATAGTAACCAACAGTTTTGATTCTGCGTCCGCGGTTGAATCACGGTCATTGGTCTTAGACCTGCTTGAATGCACCAAAATGCGTCGCTTAAAAGCATTTGCGGTGGACAATGCCGGGGCCGGATTCGTCGTATTCTTGTTTCGAGATCCACATCTGTTGGAAGGTGGATAGAGATGCCAAAATAGAACCACCGATCCAGACCGAGTATTTACGTTCTGGTGGGGCAATGATCTTAATCTTGATGGTGGATGGAGCCAAGGCAGTGATTTCTTTTTGCATACGATCAGCAATACCAGGGTACATGGTGGTGCCACCGGACATCACAATGTTGGCATACAAATCCTTACGGATATCGACATCGCACTTCATGATCGAATTGTAGACAGTCTCGTGAATACCGCATGATTCCATACCCAAGAAGGATGGTTGGAAGAGAGATTCTGGGCAACGGAAACGTTCATTACCGATGGTGATGACTTGACCATCAGGCAATTCATAGGACTTCTCAAGGGAAGTGGAAGCAGCGGCAGTGGCCATTTCTTGTTCAAAGTCCAAAGCGACATAGCACAATTTCTCCTTAATGTCACGGACAATTTCACGTTCGGCAGTTGTGGTGAACGAATAGCCGCGCTCAGTTAAGATCTTCATCAGATAGTCAGTCAAATCGCGACCGGCCAAATCCAAACGGAGAATGGCATGGGGCAAAGCATAACCTTCATAAATTGGTACTGTGTGTGAGACACCATCACCAGAGTCCAATACAATGCCAGTAGTACGACCAGAGGCGTACAGGGAGAGCACAGCTTGGATAGCGACATACATAGCGGGAGTGTTGAAGGTTTCAAACATAATCTGAGTCATTTTCTCGCGATTAGCCTTGGGGTTCAAGGGGGCCTCAGTCAACAAAACTGGATGCTCTTCAGGAGCGACACGCAATTCATTGTAGAAAGTGTGATGCCAAATCTTTTCCATATCATCCCAGTTGGTAATGATACCATGTTCAATGGGATATTTCAAAGTCAAAATACCTCTTTTGGATTGGGCCTCATCGCCTACGTACGAATCTTTTTGACCCATACCAACCATGACACCCTGATGGCGGGGACGACCAACAATCGAAGGGAAGACAGCGCGGGGGGCATCGTCACCGGCGAAACCGGCTTTGCACATGCCAGATCCGTTGTCAACAACTAAAGCAGCAACCTCATCGTCACACATTTTGGAGTATTTGAGTTGTTAAATATTCTGCAAATAGGTAAGAGCGGTACAAAGAATTTTCATATAAAAACTCTGCGAAAAAACCAGGCCGTTAAGTCTATTCGCTTAGATTGTAGTTTGGAGTCGTGGAGGGACTTGTGACAAAATGTACAAAAAATATATATGTATGTATTTCGGTTGTATCTATCTAGGTTTGTTAGCACATCGTACAGACGATTATGTTACAGGTGAACGGGACGTCGTAGAAAACATAACATAACGACAGTTAATATTCATTGCATATAGCATATGAGAAGTCGATCTAAGGAATATTTGCATTTTGCCTTTCATGGAAAGTGCATCAATTCTTTCGTCACCCACTGTACACCAGCAAGAACATATAATGTTTATGTTGAAGTTGCCCTAAGGAGTATTTGTATTTTGCATTTCATGAAAAGTGCATCAATTCTGTCGTCACTCACTGTACACCAGCAAGAACATATAATGTTTTTATAGAAGTTGCCCCATACCACAAAGAAGATTAAGTATCTCAGAGTTGCTTATGTACATAGATATGAAGTTCGGTTTGGGGCTGATCTTGTCTCAGATTACTGAATATAATACAAACGATGTCAGAACAGATCGTTCAGCTTTAAAATGAACGGAAACCAATTAGGGTAAGGAAAGTTTTAATTGTTTTTTTAACGCGATCCATGAAATTTTTATCTGTTTGCTTGCTTGTGAAATTTGATTGTGTGAAATGTTATTCGGGTCGATTTTCCTTTCTTCGACAACGAAATCGCTTTATATATTTAGCTTTACGTAATTTCAAAAAAAGATTCGAACATAAATGTTAACAACATTTATTTCTATTATTCTTTTTTTTTTTTTTTAATAATTTATTTTTGTTCTTGTTAAGCGAGTGTCCGGTTACATAACAGAAACAGACCTTAATTGTATTATTTGTTCGATCTAAAAATCTCTAAAATTATTCTTGAAATGATTTCTTTTTTCCAAATTCGCTTTTAATCGTTAATTTATTTATTTATTTATTTGTTTTTAATTTATCTTTAAATATCAAATTTCTTTTCGATTTATTTGGATTTTATTCGTATTTTATTTTATCCGGGCAGGTAGGGGGCGTTAGGATATCACCGGGGGTCTAATCCTTTCATTCGGTAATGTCTATGGTATTTTTCCCATCGTATATATATATATATTTTTGGATATATGTGTATATATAGAACACATGCACAAACACACACTATACTAACCGTTTCAACAAATTAAGAAAACTAAGAGACTAAATCAACACTTTCGCTGTAGAACTGCGAGTGGCTGCTGGATTTTCATGTACTATTATTTATACTAATTGTCGGAATTTTGTATATGAACAATTTATGAACATCATTTTTCATACCCACACATTGACAATCGTTACCAATACAGTGATGTATTAAGCACTAATACTAACGTGGCGTAATAGGCGCAGGCGTTGCTTTATAGAAGGGGAAATCTCGTCATTTCTTTCCCTTCGATCATATCTAGAGGAAAAATGTCTAAATGTTTTTTTCTTTTTTTAAATTTCAATAATTCTCTGAGAATTAATATTATGGAAAATAAGTTCTTTATTATGCCCAGCAAAAGCTGAATTTTTCTTAAGACCACATAAATATGTAGGATGTGTACATATCCTACTATCATAAAGTGAGAGTGCAGAGTGCTCTTTCTTTCTGTTTCTGATTGGAATAGACGATGAATATCCTCTTGACTAATGTGTTCCATATGTCTCCTCTCCTCGGATCTTTAGCTGTACAGATATTTTGAATTATGCCGTGAATGACTGCTGTGGTGTTTCGATATTTCCCCGCACAAATATACGCAGAGATAATGTACAAATGGCAGAATGTCTTAATGAAATGAAAGAGGAAGGCAGGGGGTAATGTGTGAGTAGTGCAATCGTTCAAAATTTTCATTTATTTTTGAAAATTGTATAAATAAGAAAATTATTATTTGAATGAGAAGTGTGTAGTACACAAACACATACACACGCACACTGTAGAAAGCAAAAATTTTTCTTTTCTCATCATATTGGCAGACAGTACTATCATCCCATACATGGATTGGGTGGAAGTTTTTTCAATCTTTATGTGCATGGTTTTCGGTTCTTTTTTTTTTTCTTTCCTTCTTTGTTCCGAATAAAGGTTTTGTAGAAAAATACAATGAGCTGAATATGCAGCATTTTGTTTGAATTCTGTATTTTATTCACCTATTGATGATGAGCAGAAAATTATTTTCATTCTTTTAAGAAAAGCAAAGTAAAGTTTATTTCTGTTGAAAAGATATTTGAATATTAATTGTGGGCGGATTGGTGGATCAATCACTGCTACCTTTGCAAAGAATACCGAACATTTCTCTCTTTTAAACGTTTACGCAAATATCTTGCACTTTGTAAGTTCTAAGTGCATTTGTACACGCCCGTGTGACCAAGCAGGCGAAGTGTCTCGACTAACAACTCTCAATGGTCGTGGTTTCAATTCTTCGGTCCTTGTCAGAAGGACAATTCTGTTTTATTCCAGCTTTCTTTTTTTCCGTTTTCGCGGCAAATCGGGAGCAAGTAAACTGGTTTATCCCGAACGACTTAAAAAATCAAAAACGAATGTAAATGTTATTAATTTTCGATTCTTTTCATACCTCTCGACGAAGGAAGTGGGTGCATAGTCGTTTTGTCAAAATGTTTGCAGCATACTTGTCATGTTTCGACATTCTTGATCAGTATCGGATCGATTCGAGTATGTCCGTCGGTATAAATAGGAAATCATCTCCACAAGAAAGGAGAAATTAACGATTGTTGTAATTCTTAGTCCATCTTGTTTTTCGTAGTACAGCAGTGATTGCTAGGTGTAGAGTTGACGCCGTTGAAGAGTTGTAAATAGAGTAAGTAAGTAAGCTAAAGTAAAACTTTGACAGGTTGTAAAGCGAAATATATATTACTGCATGTCATCGTATGATCTGCCTTGTGTGGATGAACTCAACAACAACGCGGGAAGATTATGTTGGCAAGTAAGTACGATAAACTGGTGGATAGTGTAATGATTTCTTCAAGTTCACGAAAAGCAAACATCATTCAGGAGAGTTTCTATGAATGGTTTTGCGAAGTATGAAATAAAAAAACGAAACCACTCACTATTTCTTCCAAGACTACTTCCCAATGTCAGTCAATGAATATTAGTAAAACTTGATTCTAGACTACTTGTCAAGATTTCATTAACAAGAAATAGGAAATATTGTATTTGGCGGTCTGTGATGGCCATAAGGCAGCGCACAGAGTTTACTTCAGGAGAGTGAACATGACTTTGATAGCGTGCATGCTTTTTTCTGCTATTTAGCTCAGATGGTGGACATGGAAGAGAAGTAAATAAAATATAAACTAATTACGTCACACAGTATCGACAGCATTCATATATTTTATAAAAGCGACTAAAAGAGAATTAAAGAAATCATTTTTCATTTAAATAAAATCATTTAAACAAAACTAAATATACAAATGGCGAAGAAGGAGGCTAAAACAAAGAAAACGAACTTTATGAAAACATGAAATTTTTGAAAAACAAGATCTCAATTTTTGTTGTCTTGGATCGAAACTACGACCACTGCGGCCTAACTACTCTACAGTGAGAACATGTCGGAATTGGCAAACATATAATAAATCACATTATGTGTGTTACTCGTAAAACGAGCGAACGTAGTCCAAAGATGGGTGTGTAAGAATTCATTGAACAGATTATTATAGAAGAAGTGCAAAGTCATATGTTCCCCATTCTCGACCGCTCCTCATGCGATATGCTTGCGGTCGCATATGCTCTACTGACAAATTTGAATTTAGCCTAAACTGAATGGAAAGTGAAGAGGAAGGACGTATTTCATTAAGAAACGATTCTGACAGACGGGCGAAGCGATGGGTGAACAGATAAGCGACGCGACCAGTTATATAGGACGTGGTTGTATCGCTTTCGTTGTTCATTTACGTAGAGAGTGGCCATTGCTGTACATGCATCTATGCGTTGCAAATAACTGGCAAATTGAACATACCTTGTGCGGTAGCAGGCTCGCGTGAAAGTAAACAAGGCACAGATATGTGTAAAGTTATAAAAACGAATTGTGTGCGTAGCAAATCGGGGTGAATGAAAGGCGCACCACCTTTTAAGGATGGGATGGATATGTAATGCATTTTCTTAGACGATAATGCACGTCAGAGTATTATGATTAGCTGACGAGTAGCAAGTTGTGGTTGTTTTTTTCCTCGTTGGAACGTTGTAATTATTTTTAAATTGAAAGCGGTGCCAAAAAAAGAATGAAAGAAAAATTCTTATATACACATAAACTATGCCGATGAAATTAAAAATGAGAAAAAAAATTAATAAATAAAAAAAAGGAAAATTGAATAAATCATTAGTCGAAGACGATTCGGCGGTAGTTTTCTAAATGAAGAGAAAACGCGCGTAAGGCATAAAGTTTTTCAAATTTTTTATTTTTTAAATCATTTTTTTCAGAATTATGCTAATTTTTCCTCTTTTCTTGGGTAGACTTGAAAAGATGAAAAGATTTTCAAAATATGCTCCATTCTAAGACTGCAACGTGAGAGGATATAAAAAATTATTCGTATTTCCGTCTCTCGAAGTAATTTTCAGGTTTTATTTTTAGCTCGAAATACACGTATGCGTATGTAGATGTATGTATGTAGGCAGCCCTAGCAATGCACTATGATTTTGGGAATTCCTTTGCGATTATTTACATGTGTGTATTGTACAAGTTTATCTAATAAGGTTTTGTTGCGCATGTTTATTTTGCACTTAAAATAAATATCATAAGGAAAAAATAATTTCATATAAATATAAATGAAATGAGAACATGTATGTGCTCAAGACTCATACATATTAATATCGATTGAATGTACAGTATGTGTATACACATGTATACGTATTTTTTTTTTCAGTGTAATAATCAAATGTTCACCGCTAAAATGTATAATTAATTCTTTTGTTTTTATGGCTGCTCTTGCACCGCTCTTTGTACACATATAAATATACATACATACATTTATACATCTACATATATCCACATTCTTATAGATATACATACATACATATGTGTGCATGTGCTTAACATGTATTTTGATATTTTGCTTTCATTTTACTCGGGTGGTGGGTGTGTGTTTTTCTTGTTGCCAGTATAAACAATATAATAATTTTCTCAATTTTTTTTTATTTTTTATTTTTTTCATACAATTGCTCAGTACATTCGCCTACATAGAGGTTTGCTTAGGAATATATATTTATTTCGTAATTTTGAATAAAAAAAAAGTATTTAAAAAAAAAAGAACTAATAAACTGTAATATAATTCCATTTGATTAATATATGTATGTTTGGCAACCAAACCAACGAAAAAAAAAATTTTTAATTTCAATTACATAGAAAATAATTTCAAATAATTAGTGAAACCATTGAAAGATTTAGCAGAAAACAACATATGCGACTCGAGAGGAATTTACGATGCGCCCGGCCAAATATAGATTCCATCTAATATACGATATCTGGGACGAGCTTAGCTTATGCTCCTGAAAAAACAATTCGCGGAATTCTTAATTAACCAAAGTAAGAGTTTCTCTTCTCTCATTCCCTCACACACTACACATACTACGTCTTCCTAACGTATGACCAAATTTAATTCTTCGCTGGACAAAATACAACAAAGTGTTCAACTGCCTTTTGCGCGATCAACGAGGAGCACATGGTTACACGATCTGTGCACTCCTCTGGTGGTTAGCACACCGACACGGCCAACATGGGAAAATATAATTCGAATGTTTTCCCATTCCGTATGTCAAAGTGGTAACCAGCGGTGGTCGATTGTGTCATAAGTTAAAGTTTAATTCTCCAAAGTGCTGTAATAAGGCTTTATATACCATACAGTTTCTAGGGGAGAGGAGCTATAAAAAATATATGATTACCCAAATCATCATAGAATACAAGAAGGTCGGTGTTGGGTCAGTGATGCGTTATTTAGTCACCTAGTATTTCAAACAAAGTTAAACGCAATACAACAAGAATGCGACATAGCGGAGTGAAAGAATTTCAAATAATTCAAGAACCCAGACAAGCAAGGGAGAGGTTTCGACGTATTTCGACTTAGTATGGGGTATGAATGCGGTTTTAGGTATAATTCTTATATTTAGAGCCGAGAGATGAGGATGCTCGGGTATACACTAACATTATTACACACATTAATACTCTTATAGTGTTTATAAAGTGGGAACGCTTTATGTTGATTATGCTTCAAGTCGGAAATAAATTATAGGCGGAAATCGAGGTACAAAGTCGAAGCTTGTTGCATAGCAATTTGCGACAACTTATTACACACACTTTCAAAGATATGATATAATGGTCACTACCCTAATTTCGCAACAAAGTTGTGATGTAGTTTCGCTAATCGATTGCTTTTGATTCAGTCAACGAGCACAGCTTAATGTTTCGATGCTTGTCCACTTTTCAAGATAAATCGCGTAAGGAAACTTTAAGAAATTTTTACATATTCGTATAACGTAACTTTCTTATCTCTGTCATAAGACATACATAAGTTTGTAGTTTGTAATATTCATAAATTTTGAATCTATTTTTGAAACGTATCATAAAGACAATGAAGAAACGTTTATCGCGTAGTTGTCGATCAACTTATTTGACTTGACGCAGTAAAAGCGATAAACTTTGCTTCATCGTAAACACCAAAAAATTTGTATAGTTTAGTATTTTTGTATGTCTACAGAGCTAATTTTACCGCGGTTTACCAAAGCGAAAAAAATAAATAAAAATAAATAAATAAACAACCGGCAGTTTTACAGTCACATTATTAAATACAATCGGATGGACAGATTCTTTTTTTTTTTTTTTCTTAACATTTCCTCGTTAATTATTAAATCGCTTGCTACGGTTCGATTTAATGTTGTTTGACCGGATTTTCTTTTTTGTTTGTAAACAAATAAACAATTTTCGGCAATGGTTTTAAAAAAGAGTAAAAATAATTGCATAATAAAAGTGGCTCCTAGCTGAACTAAAAAAAAAAGAAGAAGAAATTCGCGATGATTTTTACATAAGGATATGCTGTTAACTTCATATATGTGATGGTTCGTGTCAATGAGATGATGCTGGATTTACGGGGAGATTTAGATAACTGGTTCGGGTGCACCATTCAACCGTCCGCATGTGTCAAATGTGTTAAAAGAGAAAAGGAGCAAACACATAGTTTTGCACACTTTACATAAACTACTGACTTAATTAGTTTTAGCTTTCATGTCTGGTAGTTGAAGCTATCTCTTGAAACGTAGTTGCGCTATATATTCCATAAAAATTATGCGCATGATTCAATCAATCAAATCCTGCTTCGACCACTTTGCACAGCCAGTCACCAGTGATGGTTTGTTTGATTGGTGGCTACTAAACAATTAGTTTGTTTCACTTTAGAGCATTAATCTCAATCAAATAAAACCTTTAAACTTTTCAACTTTTCAACTTTTCCTACTGCACTTAATTGCCATGTATTCAAACTCCACAGCAAGTACATACATGTACCACTCCCCGGGTTATTTGCCTTTATTATTATTATCTACTTAGCCAATAAACAGGTAGAACTTGCAAATTCTTGCAGAACGTGATATTCGTGTTATTTGAAAAGGAATGAAAACAATCGCTCGCCTTTTGTTTATAAATATTGTGCATTACATTAAATTAGTTCGCTGCAAGCTTTTAACACAATTAGAATGATATTTAACGATCAATGCTGTTGGTTGCTTGGTTGTTGTTGGTGCCTTAAATCACTCATTCGCTTATGATATTTAATGGTAGTAGTTAATAACTACTTTTGATTCTTTTTGTATGATTTTCATAAGACGCCTGCGGCCGTACAATGTGACGAAGTTTGGTAAAGTTGTTTGAAAAAGAAATAATCGGCTTAGAGCGAATGTCAGTTACTCACCATTTTTTGTTTTCTTTTTTTTTTGCTTATAAATTAAAGCATCAGTTACTTGCAAGAAACTCTTGGATAATCTTCGAAAGTCTTCAACTAGTTTTAGGTCGATATCTTTATGAGCAATAGGTGAGAATATTTTCAAATTTTCCATCTCTTTCTATGTCAACCGTACTGGCGGAGGTAAGTTCCATTGTCACGCCTGTTCCGAGACTTCAGCTAAATATGTAAACTGCACCGTCGACGATAATAGTATCGCAGTTTTGTGACCATATGCACGATAGACATGCAGATGGATTGTTTAACCTGATTGAGAACAACGCTTTACGCTTGTAACTCTGATTAGTACGTCTGAGTAATACAAACCACTTGTAGAAGTTAGTATAACCTGCTTATGCGGCGCTTGATGGAAAATTACTATTTTTAGAAGTACATGAGCGCGTGCTTGTTGTTGTTATGCGTAAGTGGATTTTTTTAAATTAAATTAAAGTCGAGTTGAGCAGATTATTGAAAACTAAATTCATTTGTGAAAATCAGGTCAGTTAAAGTTATAAGTATTGCTGCAACTGTTTGAGATGATCGTCGCTGCTTTGAATAGGTTATGAGTAAAGTTGTTTTTCAAGATTTTCGATTTGTTTTCGAAGATCACATTTGACCGAATGTAAGACCTTCTTTTGACTGACGTCATTAGATATACTAAGTTGGTTAGTGATTTCTACCCTGCAACTGTGCAACTTCTACTGTCGCTACGATTCGTTTTGTCGTCCCTTTTGTGTTAAAATAGCAAAAAGAGGACGTTTGCTTTTCCAATGCAATGCCTCTCCAGTAAACGAGAATGTTTCGTTCGCTGGAATCCACAAAGCTTTGTCCGAGAATCATTTCCTTTTTTTCTAGTCTCTTTTGGTCTCTAGTCTGGGAACGAAATAATGTCATGCGATAAATTTTTTATAACAACCCTAGTATTTCTACTACAAGCAAGGATATTATTATTATTCTCTGGACTGAAGCCGAAAGTGCTCATGAAGCGTGGAGAACAGAAAAGCAATCTGCGTGCTCATGAAAATAAATAACTGCTGTAATTGTTAGTGAACACATATTTATCGGAAGAAGAAGAAGTTTCTACAAATGCTACACAAACAACAACGAATTGCTAAGTAGAAACTTGCCCAGTTCTGTTTGAACTTCTTTTTAGCGAAAGTGCGTTGAAGAAGAAGTGCGCCAGATATATTTCTAATCAATACTCAATCAAAAATTTAGTTGATGGGACTGCCGGACAGAGAGTCACGTAAAGCTAGAGCAGTTCGCACATCTGCATAGAATTTATTTGACATGTCATTTACCCAGTTAATCGTGTAAACGGCGACGCTAAACCAACTGAACAAGGGCTCGATATAATCTCTCTTAACAATAGCTTACTATTGAAAGTATAACAAACAATTCAATCCAATATTGAACAGTGCAAAAGTTTCCATTTAAATGGTAATATATGTAAATCAATGTCAAGCGCACACAAAGACTTGAATATAGTGAGAAACTTTGAAATGTCTCAAGCCACGAAGAAAAGCGTCTTTAGTTCACGTTGACTTAGTCAAAGCTAACTTTATTTGAATGCATATCGAAGTCATTATAAAATACATTTTATGTTTTTAACAATAAATAATTAATCTTATGATACCTGTATGGAAATGTAAATGGAAGCAGAATCGAAGAATTGACATTTCTGAGTTGACTCTATGCGATTGTGTAAACAAAAGAAAAGTCGTGTTTTAAAGTGTGGTATAAATGTTTCTCTAGTCAGAGATAGACATGGGATTGTAATTACATTGAACACTGCAGTCAGACAAGTGGAAAAGCATATCTGAAATGCTTGCTTCACTAAATATTCTTTTTTTAGTATTAAAATTCGTGCTTCATATTGTGTTTGTTAGCAACGAAGTGGAATAGAAGGTTTACACATGCGCACGAAGTATATTAGTAATGGAAGATATGAACCGTTTTATTAATGCATCATTCTTTATACATATGTATGTGCTTTCGTTAGTAAGTGATGGGGCGGGGGGGATATGCCAAGTTCGTGGAACGATTGTAAGCAATACGCGCACAGATGTCGCTTTTGTTCGTAACAGAAATTTATATTTTTATCATCTAGTCAAGGTCAGGTATCTTTGTGTAACTGAATAATATATGTTAATATAGTCGATAGTTCAGACGATCGGGGTCTTCTCGGTTTATCGAACAAACACCCCAGAGACTGTTACACTCATGAGATACATGCGTAGAAGCCCTTTTGGAGGCAGACGCACGATCGTAACTTTATTACCGGTCTGGCTGAAAAAATGTAAGAACAGTGCCGTCGAATTTTTTTCATAAAACGTGTTCCCCTTCAATCTCCAAATGCTTTGATTAAAGGCACACAGAAGCTGAAAGAAACCGTTTAACCTAAACTAAGCATAGAGTTTTTCCTTTCCGCCTCAATTATTCGTTACTTTAAGATGAATTATCAGAATTTCTTATATGATTACCTTGGATTTCAAAAGATCGGCTAAGTTGTAAGAAAATTGAAACAAAACAAAAATTTACTTTTGTAACACAAAAACTATAAAATGATACGAACTATGCCGCTCTAAATAAGAGATCGTGTATGCGTGTGCGTATGCTTGTTCGTATACGAGCACTTTTACGTAGACACACATGTTCAAGTACGCATTTGCAGGCATACGTGTGACAGAAACCATAACCAGATCTGATAACTTCAAATATGATCAAACGCGAACGCTTAAATTGTCAAACCATCAATCACCGGTGACTTTAAGGTCTAATGAATTAAAAAAAAAATAGTAAAAATTATATAAACTAAATTTGAGCAAAGTGGTTAATAACAGAATGGGTTATAACATTTTATAACAACAAGTAAAAGATCTGTCGTACCCCGTGAGGAAAACAAGTGTTGTTGATGCTCACAAATACGGTGAGTGCTCATTTTGGTAACATCAAGCCTTAGGAAGCAACAGCGCTTGCTGCATGCACACGTTTTTATAAGCATTATATAATCAAGACTTTTTGGATGATAGTAAATATGTTGATAGTAAAATATGTTGATATTCCTCGAAGTAGTTAAGCAATCGCTTTGCGTGTGGGCTAAAAGTACATATAATGTCTATGCTGCATAGCAGTTACCGCTGCATTTCACTACTACTACACTACTACAACTACGCGTGACACGTGGTAGTGTCGCAATGGCAATGGTAAACAGTTAAAAATCTCGCGACACGAACTTTCATTCAACCTTCTTCTCAAGGGCAATAGAGAAGAGTAAGAAAAACCTAAGACAAGGCGTTGAAATTCCTTTTATCTCCTAAAACTTGGATTCACAAGTCAATATGTTTAGTAAGCTTATTTATTGACAAGGAGGCATAGGCACACACACACACACACGCAAGTTTTAATGCCAAGCATGAACACTGTATGCGCGTGTGCTGTATGATGAAAAGTCTGCGCAATTAAATACGAAGTGTATGCAGTGGCAAACACATCATTACGCATAAGTGTCAAAAAAAATTAAATTTGCGTTATTATGCGTAGTTTTTAATGTTAGCATAAGTAATAATGAGTTATGGCTCTGTCAGTTTACTCGTTTTTATCGTTCATATCTCATATACTCAGGTTTTCTTATCTAAGCGCAGAGCGCGAAATGGCAAAAGTTCTCTATGCTACAAAATGGTGAAATATTTCAGTGCGGTTTCTCGTTCCTCGTTTTCCATGGAAAACTATCAATCAAATTCGTGTTATTTATATCCATGTGCATGCATATGAGCGGATTTATGGTATTCGCAAATCTCTGATTGAACCGAAAATTAATTTTCTATGAAAAGAGCAATCGTTTAAAACTGCAAGATAACATACAGACTGCATTTGGTTTCCTCATTAATACCTATTTGTTAGTTGAAAACGAGAAATTGTTTTTAAAAACCGGATAACAATTTCTATCGTGTTCACACTTTACGCAGTTTATGAACACCACGGATATATTTCGTATGATCCTTTTATTTAAAAAGAAAAACCGAATAACTTGCAATCACAACATTTTCGAAATTACTGAGCATAAAGTATTTTAATAATGCAAAAAACAATTTAATGCAATTTTTATGGCTTTTGAAAATAGAAAGTGTGTCTGTCAAATCAATAAATACGTTTGCCTTGATTTGAATTCGCTTTCCGTGAGGTGAAGTTATCCGAATTAAAATTGCTTTTAGTGTTCATGTTTTACCGCTTGATTGCCCAAATTTCTGATTTTTAATTAAAAACATTTTAAAATGTTTGAAATATTTATCGACTACAAAAAGTATACACTCTACTGTATATCAAAACAGTCTTTCTCTTAATAGTAAAGCTTGCTCTTATTATCTTAGCGTCCTGGTTACATATGTATGGCTTTTTGGGATGGCAAAGCCGTGATGTCATTCTCTCCAAAGTCGCGACTTTTTTTAACGGTAAATAAAGCCTTTACCGACAGTAAATGCTATCTGAGTCAGCTTTCCTTTTCAGTTCCTCGTAATAAATCTGTCCTATCCCAAGCAAGATTAGTTATTGTTAGTTGATTTTATGCTTGTGATGATCAGACACCATTCGCATTACTTGAGCTCCTTCAACTCATGATTGAAAAATTAGCGCTTCCGCTTACAAGTCAAATTATTAATAGGCCGTCGTTGCTTCCGTACTGTATAGCTTACGGCACCATCTAGCTTCTGAACATCATTGAGGCATTGACTTCGTAGCGCAAGACTGATTAGGTCGGCAAAAGAAAATATCCAACGAACGTTCCTATGTAGATTAGCTTTACGCAATACGTTTTATAATCCAAACAACTCGTCCCAGAACGTAACTTGGGGTACACTTAACATGGGGTCGAACGATTTCATTTCTTTATCAGCGCCGTGGGCAAAAATACGTTTGCGAACATGAACGGCTTGGTTCGTTTTCTCTGTCGGATTGCCAGTTATTGATGAGCAGGTCAGCGTACTTAAACCGTGTCCGTTCCTTGACCTTTGACTTTGCACACAAGGACAACTTCAAAATGAATAGGAATGAAAGTAGTTGACGTTCTATACGATAATTTGATTGCGTTTAATTTTCTTGGTGTATCTTACCTACCGTCGGAGTTCAATATACATCTTTTGCTCGCTCCCTTGTGAATTTCAGTGGAATTAATGGGTTTCAAGGTATTTGCCAAGGTAGTTATCCGGTCGTTGTGTCTCCTTCATTTTGAAAGATTAGGGTGCGACCAACTGTTATACGATTGCATTACATGCTAAACGTTTATTGTAGTTATTACTTCCAGTCCGTTGGTGATTTAAACACAACGATTTTTGTAAATTGTCATAAATATATGTATGATATGCAAACATATACATGCAGCTTAGATATCTAAAGCTGAATCTTTGGCAGAAAAAGAGAAAAAATGGCAAAGTGGGTGATATTTTAATACGTTTACCCAATAATTACGTGTGTCATGAATGGTTTTAAGCCAAGTTTGTTGTTGCTTACCTACAAGCGCTTATATGGTTTGGTTAATGGTAACATTACCTGTACCAGTCTGCATATATATATAGCATAAATTAATGATATATGAAAGACAGTAATGCGGTAAATAGAAAAAGATATATAAAAATTGTTTATTCATCATAAGCGGAGGTTATGTATGAGTGTGTGCCGAAATTTCCCATGACTTGTAGGACAAGTGAGAGAGAAGAAAAGTTGCCGTTATAGTACTTGAGAATTAGTCTCGAGCAGCAGCTAATGAATATTTACCCCTTTTTGTTCGAACGAAGATTGGTTTTCTAAGTGGCGGAGATGGATATTGTTTCTCAGACAAGCAATTGAAACCTTTGTTCTTTTCAGCGGAATGCGAATGTGTTGAGGTTTGCTATACCGCTTTTGAAAATGAATGGAATATTTGTGAAAAAATTTCAAATGCTTTAATAAATCAATCATTGTTGTTAAATTTATGGTGTTTGTGTTGTTGCGCAAAAAACAAAACATCAAAAAAAGCTACGAGTAAAGCTCGAATTGCATTAAATGATAAATGATGAGTAATATTAATATCAGTTACGCTTAAGTTACTTGTGCGATTAATTATGTGCAACCATGTTGCACCTGTATTATCGCAAAATCAAGAGTTTATGAAGAAATTAAGATAATTTTTTTCCTGCTTGTCGTTTTACAAAGCATTTCTATCGCTTAATCAAAACTTTATTTCTGATTAGCGTGGATTTCGTTTTAGTTTAGACATTAATTTTATCTGATATGCGGCACGGGGAGCACTGATTTCGTGATACTTATCATAATGCTTAGACTTGTGCGTCAAAGACGGAAAAAACTATACTCTGTTAGTTTAAGACTCGCAGGCGTTCTCACTGTAACGCTAACAACTGAACTTAAGAACTGGAATAGCAATAGTTGTGATGGCAGTTGAAGCTTGGCACTTGCATTTTAACTGATATTAAATGCGAGCGCGATTGGCTCTGGGTAAACTAAGTCTGAGTGAGTCTGGCAGAGACTGTCTTTGTGTCGTTGAAACTGCTGGAACTATAAAAATCAAGACAAAAACCTTTTAACGCAGTTCTTCAAGTCAGGCCTCAGAATTGGCGTTATCCACGCAGGTCTCTTATAGCTACTAAGCTGAAGTATAACTAACAAGAGCTGTGTTAATTAGGAAAGAAGGTCTTTTGGCCAAATAATCTTTGGCTTAGAAATTGAAAATTCTGTCATCAATTATTCGTAACATGAAGAAAAGGTGAGATAGGAGAGCGAAACTCCGTACGCGCGTCCTTACTTGACAGTAATGGAAAGAAGGTCTTTTGGCCAAATCATCTTTGGCTTAGAAATTGAAAATTCTGTTCCCAATTATTCGTAACATGAAGAAAAGGTGAGATAGGAGACCGAAACTCCGTACGCGCGTCCTTACTTGACAGTCATGTATTCAGTGTTTATGGTTAACACATTTTATCAAAATTGTTTACACTACATAAGAGTTAATGTCGTGTGCCGATGCCGGCAATGTAAAGATTGCCATAACAGTCATTGTGTTTAAAAGAAATAAATTTGTCTTTGCGGTTTTGATAAGCGGAAGTTACATACTCTTCTCACACGTTGAAATTTATGTTTGAACTTGTTTTTATACCGGAATTTGCACGCCTTTGATGGAGAGGGAGAGAGTCATGGAAGAGAAATGTTATTTTTATATAAGTAAAAAATTTGGCACAGAAACGTTGTCTTAAAATTTTGACCACTGAGTAGATTGTTACGTCAGCGACGGTAACTGAAGAAGCATTCAAGTGAAATAGTTCCTGTTTTAACCTGTTTGGTTTTCGCGATTGATTGAAAAAAAATTATTCGTTCCAATTTTTCAAATCATTTCTTTTCCTGTGATTATGGATTTTGGGGACGAAAACCTCTTTTTAGCCTGATTGCGGTAGCGATAATTGAGGAAGCGTGGAACAAACTATATATATATATACCTATGTGCCACAATTCAAGACAAGTTTGCAAATCTGATCAAAGATCTGGACTACTTAGTAGTCTGATCTGTGCTTGATATGTTAGAAGAAGGCACCGCATTAGTATTGTGCTCATTTTCCGTACGCAGCTTCTAAGCAGCATATCTTTTTAAACAATTTTCCATTTCAAATACGCTGGAAGGGAATTTCTATATAGAATAGATCATCTGCGTAGGAATTGCGCTCTATTTTCCCAAACACGTCTCAGTTTCATAACAAGATTTAATGTTCTGGTATTAGTAACTTTAAGAACAACAATACGGATCAAATTCCTTGAAGAAATCGGGTACACGTATCGCATCTAATTCCACCTCGCGCAGTCTAACCTATCTACAATTTTCATAGCTTAGCTGTCATAATAAAAACTATAATAGAAAGCAATTGATTCTTAACTAACACTAACATCTTAACGTTAGCGACATTTTCCACAACGAATGCAAGGTTAAAACACATACGCACAATGTAAGAAATAAAAATTTCAATATATTTTCGTTATCAAGTCAATATTTAGCAACAATTCACGTTTGGCAATTCGCTGTGGGACCAGGTCGGTGATAATTAGGCAGCGTTCGGTCATTAAGCATTAAAAATGCTCCTGCAATGCAGTCTTGAAGACTTACCCTGATCTGTATACTTAACTTAATAAAATTGTTGAAAGAACTGCAAGCGTTTCAACCAACGAAAGACGAACACAGTTATGCCCTGCACCTCATCTGATATAGGGTGTAATATATCTGTGGCATTCTATACAACATCCAGAAGTACTCACGATAGACCCATCTTTTATAACATCAGTCGATTTGGGATTGGTTATTTGCATCGATTTAACCTTGTCTGTCTACTACCTTTTACGAAACAAGGCGTTATGTGAGGAGATGTCGTGAACGTGGTCCCATCCAATCCATTTTCAATAGAGTTCGTCGTTGAGTCAAAACAGATCAGAAGAATATCTAGAGAGTTGCGATCTAACAAACTTACGACATTTCTGCGGACAGAAGGACAGACAAGCTTGAATCGGTTCAGAAACTGATATAATGTAAGTATACTAACCGGAATAGAGATGATAAAAGCCTTTATACGATAAGTCCGAATTGTTCGAATTTTATGGTGAAGATTGGTTGAGAATAGTGATGTGGCATACAACTTTACTGTGGTAATAGGTGGAGAATAATAAGTATGGACAAAAAGCCTGAGTTACATGCAGAAGCCTTTTAGGCTAAGTGGTAGTCGGCCTTGCCCTACTACAATGCTTTTACTTGCTTTTTGTTTTTCTTTTTTTGCATTTAGTTAATAAGTTTTCTCAGTATCATATTCACACATGCGATAGTTCATGACAACAAGTTAACTTGCATGATTGTCTGCTTGGCGTCATTTTAAGTGAGCGTGGTAGAGGTAATTTTGTTGTTGCGCTTGTTCTTCTTGTCAAAATGTTGTCAAGAAAAGCTACTGTTTTCGCTTAGCATGGCTAAGAGAGGTTAAGAGAGGTGCGTGTGGGGTACATGTACATAAAATTTTTTGTTTAACATTTAATTAAATAAAGGATAGGTTGACTTATTTCCATAGTGCAATCAACGTAATCACATTAGCTTGCGCTTAATGCCAATAAAAAATGTAATTTAAATTTGTTTTCGCAAACATTTTGAGAATAATTCATAAAACTTTAAATTAAAAATTAATATTTGTTTCTCACTCGATGAGGTTAAATTTTCCTCTGCCTAGGCCGTCGTATCAAGTCGATGGCTGCATTAAACGGAGGAAAATCTGGGTTACATTTGAATATTAGTGGCATTGCAATAATTTTGGTAAATGTTCACAAATTTTATGTTTCGAAAATTTATGATATCGAAAAGTTCACTTTGGCGAATAATTTATTAAAGGTGTAATTATTTCAAGTTAATTTCTGACCACTAAATATTAGTAGTTGCGTATATTAAGTAAAATTTTACACGTATCAGGGTGTCTTAAATGTAAATTATATAACATTATTGGGTGATAAATACAGTCTTCACCATCCTTGCAAAATAGGAGACATAAAGAACATTTTCTATGTGCATTTGGAAAAGATGCCATCAAAAAGTGTTTTAGAAACCAGATGATTCTTCTCTTACGCAAATATAACTATTTTCGGATATATAGACGAATTCCTATACTATGACATCACAAGTATTGTCGCTTACATAGTCTGCGATTTGATATTGATTAAGTCCGCTTTCCGTAGGTTATCTAAAATAAGAATATCCGCAATTGGCTTTTTAACCGTGCGCTAGCTAACGAAACACAATTACTATGACGAAATCTTAGTTCCGCCTCCGTTTTATTGCGCAACTTACGCAGATTACAGCGTTTGTCGTATCGGTTTGGCACTTTCTTTGTAGCAATATTTATGACACGCCTTACTTTCATGGGTCAATCTTTGCTACTTTCGGTTTATTAGGAATGGCTGTGAAATTTACAAGAGTTGCGTGAGTGCTTCTCGCTTATCGCATAAGGTCGGTCAAGAGTCATTTGAACACTTTCATCCGATTCACTTCGTTGGGGAATTTTGGGAACAACTGATAGACCAACACCTCTTCTACATCCAAATAGTTGGTTACTTTCGTCAATATGTAAATTATACGAAAGCAGAACAAGACTCGAACAGTTTAGTTGTCATCTATAAACAATTAGACGACAGCAGCAACTTTGTATGTTGCAGATTGTATCATAGTTTAGTTTTAATAACATTTATTTAGGAAAATCTGTATGTTTTCAGGTTTTCCACAGTTTTACGGGCGGTGTGTAATCATGACTTTTAAGCGTAATTGAATGTTTGGGGATATTTGACTTGCGGACCCGGTAAACGTTTTACTATAATTTGAAATTTACTATAAAATGAAATAAGAAGAAAATGTCTTAGGCAGCGTTGGCAAAAACGCTTAGACCCCCTTAAAATAGTTGGCCGTTGATGGAATTCACTTTCAATTCGTTACTTTTACCGCAATTGATGCAAAGAAGTTTCGTAAGTGAAAAGAAAATACGAAATCTAGAATAAGTCGCGAATGACAATCAACTTGAAGGAATGTTCGATTACAATTTATCTTGAGGATGGTACGAATATCAAACTTAAACAGAATGTTTTCGAGTCACATTGGAAACAAACCTCAAGCTTCATGCAATGGCCTTGAAGACATGACTTTTAGAATTTTTACTTAATTGAACCGCATTGATAACTTTGACGATATGTTGTCCGTCTAGAGCTCATCAGGATCGTAATTTCCACGCGCAGATATGCCCAAATGAACAATCATGACACCTATATGTGTATGTCTTGCAAATACTATAAAAGCAAATCCAGCAGCTGATGAATTGTAGCTGAAAGAGGAAATATATGACATACTCTGTGCATACCAAAAGTGATTTTTTTTTCCAATTAACATAAACACCTAATTGACAATTAATCAATACATTTGTAATTGTAGCTGACTTGCACATACATGAGCTGTGAATGTCCATACGTGCATACAAATTATCACTTGCAGCAGCCTATTGTAATCGCTTTTATGAAAAAGTATTTTAATAAAGGAGGCCCGTCGCCAACAACAACTTTTAGTTTGTAATTTTATTTAAACAACATTCTACGAATGATAAAAGCATCTAACGATATATAAAAAGAGACAGCAAATCCAGTTTGAAACATCAAAACAATTTTATAAGAGATTTTTTCCTCATAGCTCTTTTTGCATAAACGTTTATGCAATTGAGAGAAAAGAAAAAACAAACCTCATTGTCTGTCTATCAAGTGCACCAACTGCAGTTAAAACTACTCCGCGCCTTACAACTTACCGCAGTTGGATTGATCGGCACACTCTTATAAAACTTTCAAGCTACCATAGATTCACATGCACTCGCATTTTGGCCATTGAGTCATACGGTCGGTTATCGAGTGGGTTCCGCGTTAAAGAAAAAAGAAAAGCAAAAAAAAACTAAGTTAATAAAGAGCCGAAATTTCAACTAAAAAACGTAAGAAAAACAAAGCATTCATGTAAAGTGCCAACTACTAATACCCTACTCGTATACTACCTCCAAGTTTCTTTTTCAATATTTTGGTCGAGAAGGCAAAACAACAAAAAAAACAACAGTCGGAAGTAAAACATTTTCAAATTTAATAATTATTAATAGCAATAATAGTTGTAATAATAATAATAAATAACTTAGCGTTTAGTTTTGCATTTCATGTTTTCATTAAGTTTGCGCTCAAACCACGTCTAACATGCAACGGTGTTTTTCTATCAGCACAAACACATCGCTTTAGGCTACTGGACCCTCGCAGATGCAACTCGCGGATTGCTTTTGTTTTCTTTTTCTTTTACTCCGACAAATCGTGTAAAAATGCTAAGTAATTATTTAATAACATATGTGCCGTAAAGCCATAAAGCAATTACAGCTGACTTTAATGAATGCTATAGCAAATGAATAAAATAATCAATTCGTCTTTAAATGGTGTTAAAAATTGCATATTGGATAACAAGCAAACATTGTAAACCGTTTCATTTCACAAACAGCTAATCATTTAATTTGGTGGTAGCCTTTAAGTGAACAGAAGTAGGAAAACCACAACCAGGTTCGCTTAGGGTGAACCCTTCTGGCATTGTACTGTTCACAGAAAATAAGGGTGTGTGCATGGTTTGTGCGGCCGATAGGGATGTAAATGATCGATTCAACATTCATTGCGCCCTTAACTCCAAAATGCTGTCAGCTACCGTTGACTTGGGCCTTTTTTTTTAAGAAGATCGCATGCCTCCTCGCCAATCTACCAATTTTTTTAAATAATGTATTTCGGTCTCATCCTGAGCGTAAGTTGATGCAGTCTCTTAAATGCTTTCGATGCTAATAACTGCAATAACATAGCGCATCTTACTATATATTTGCACAAATGCTTCCACCTCTTAAAGGCTCAACACTTTTTAAACAACCACTTTCGTTTCCCTGTTTGGAAATTATTTTCATTTCTGCAAACGTAATCACATAATTAGTACAATCCGGTCCTTCCGTGATGAATAAAAAAAAAAGAAAAAATTGTCGAAAGTAAATTTTATGAATTATCAATTAATATATATATATATACACGATGTGTTCAAAATGCTTAAAGTTTAATTTGTTTCCCTTTTTCGAATTAAAAGGTTGTTTCTTTTTTTTAGAGCAACTTATTAGACACGCCGTTTGCTTTAGGTAATGATTGGGCGAGCAAAGTTAAATCATAAGGCAAACCTCGAAATACTCTGTTATTTTAATAGATTGTTAGGTTTTAATAAATTGCTTTAAAAGTATTGTTAATAATTGCCTTTTTGATGAAAACGTTCAAGCTTTTGGCTTTTTCTTTAATTAAGATTTCAATCAATAGTTCGTTCATAAGCAGAACACCGCAACGAAACGAGCGAGCTCTCACGCTTAGGGTTTTGGTTTATTTTGTGTGTAGTTACGATATATGACTGACTCATCAAGAGCAGGAACTCCTTACTAAGAATTTCCAGACTACCCGCGGCATTAATTCGCGTCGATATTTATAGGTTGCATATAAATGCTAGCGAGTCTGCTAATAAAGTGTTCCCGACAGTTTTATTTGCAAATAAAAACAAAAGACCCGATTTACTGTTACTGATAGCGTGTGAAACTGCGAGAAACAAATGCTTAATGCTTTAAGAAATTGTTTTATTGATTTTTAAAATGTTTTCTTTAAGAAAGCCTTCCATAACACTCTCTGTAATCAATCAGATGTCTCCAGCATAATTGGCTTAAAAGCTAGAAATCATTTTAAATGCGTTGTGTACAGTGATACGAGAACGCTTGCGTTATTACATTAACAAACGATTTGAGAACCGTCATGCTAAGCTGAAGCCAAAGTATGCCCAAGTCTTTCAACTCCAAATTTTCCGACCAAATCGAATAAAGCAACTATTCATCTGGTGTCTGAAAATACTTCTATTTGATCATAAATCATACGAAAGTTTTATAAGTGCATTGATTGTAGCGACAAACGAACGATTTTTGTAAATTCATCCGCAAGCGGACTGTACTCACGTTTAATGAACACTGCACAGAGGTGGAGTGATTATCAAAAATCAAACTAGCTGGCATGTGGCTGGTATTGGTGTTCGGCCCACTCAATGCACGTTTGCCTTACGATGTGAAATATTACAACGTTATAACCCTTGGAAGGTGTACTTAAAATACACTCCAGGGTTCAATCACTGTGACCGCCTTTGTAGATGAATAAATTGTTGTACGTTTGAATTTATTCCCGTCCCGGACCTTCCCGCTTGTAATTGTAGTTCGGGCGGTTCAACAATTTCCTTTGTCTGACATACATTTCTTGCAGATATGTTTTGTAAATATTTGACAAACACCGTAAAGCTCTTATATTGTTAGCAATCACACACCACACATATAGCTAAGTGGTATATAGGAGAATTGAAACCAACTTATGCATGTAGTTGTAGGGTTAAATGGTCGGGTGGTTTAATAACATAATTTATTATGATATGCTTGTGAAGCGAATATGTTAAAAAAAAAAATAGAATAATTGGTTAATTTGAAGGAAATTTTTGGAAAATTTGTAGTTTCATGAAGGTTTTTAAGTTTCCATAAATTTTACAACATAGTGTTACACATAATTGAGGTATACATGACGAACTTGGCGGCTCGATCATTTAATTAGAAAATGCAAGGAGCATTTAGTTTAATTGTGTTGTGTGTGGGTTATTTAAAGGCTAATGTTTTACTCGACATGCTTTTCCATATATATATGTAGTACTGCACATATGTACTACATCCTATTTAGAATCCCACTTAAGCCTATTACACAAAAGGAGACTATTCCTCACACTAGGAGAATATTTGTGGTATATTTCACGATTGTCATAGCGAGGTCACGTGATCGCTACTTGGAAACTGGTTGCCCAAACGAGAGAAAAACATCAGTGCGGAGGTAAAAAAGTTCCACATTGTCAGTTGAATCTATGCATCAAAAGCATTGATTCACTTTTGTATGATTTTATGATAAAAGTAGAAAGGACGAGTGCAGGAAAACTTTACATGCTCTTCGTTTTGCTTCTCTACAACAAAGTGAAGACTACAAGATTAGTATCGAGACTTTTACTAGGAACTGTAAAGACAATGTTGCTTCCGGTAGCTGATCGTCAAACAGACGTACATTACTTAATATGCGCGCGAGGTTACAGAAACCTTGATTATTGAGTTGAGACTTTTCCAATCACCCAAAGAAGTCGATTATCCGTCATGTAGTTACATGTATTTATTTACTTAAGAGTAATTAGAAAAATTCGAAATCTCTTGCCAATAAGTGAAAAAATTAATCCTCGTAGTAATACTTTAATTTAATCGCATGTGCTATGCGAACAAGTTGTCATATTAAAGATTATAAACGCGTATGTATATATGTGTTTAATACGTGAAAATATACATTTTGCATAGATATTAATCGCCTTATATGCATGCAAGTACACATACCTATTATATGGTATTGTCCGATTCACCAGACACTCTTAATGCGTTTAATTAGCAGATTCTACCAACACGAAAGGCTGTCTTCCTATTTGGAAGGCGCACACACGTGTTTATTTAAAGATTGGAAAGCATAGTAATTGCATAGCGTAGAGATCGCTCTTTCAATAAGGAAAGGAAAAGCTCATTGCAATGCTATACATCTCTTAGTGCACCCATCCCTTTAAGCAAAAAACTTTTCAGAATTTTTAATTCACATCAACCAACCAAACCCTATGGTTTTCTCCGCAATGGTCTCAAATTTTTAAATACACACCGCGTATATGGGCGATTAAGAACCCCTTTCCCGTCTTAGTTAAGCAATTCAAGTAAATTTGCTTACAACCTGCGAAGAAGTCAGAGGCTCTCTTTAAACTCTGTGAACGCGATTGCTTGTGTGACCCCTAGACGAACAGTCCGTTGAGAAAAGGAATTATTGGGATTAAGAGCAATTCCAGCCTCCACAATTATTCTCTTTTAGGGCTGGCTGATAGGCTGGTTGCAGGCGCCCGAAGGACGATTTTAGAGAAACAAACGATCACTCTCTCCTCCCTGAAAAATACCAAAAGCCAAAATGAAGGCTTTAGACAGGCTTGTGACCGATTGATTATGATGAAAGGGCGAAATAAAAGTGATGGCTGCTTCTTTGCTTTTCGATGCGAAAGTCTTCATCGCTTTAAGTTCAACATTAATACTATCTCGGACTTTGGCGGCATAAAATCCATTTGTCAGGCTATACACGTGGAGCTTGTGGTTTGAAGAAATATTTAGCCATAATTTGTAGATTTACATTAAAGGCGATACGAAGGCTGGGCGTACTGCAAATACAAGAAATACCGTAAACTGTTTATGTTTTCATTTACCGCCACATTGTGAATTCATTGAGTGGTATCTACTCGAGTGTAACCCGTTTCTATAAATGAAATCCGGCTTTATTTGCTTATTTTGAAAGCGCCATAAACTGTTTATGCATTCTAAGTTATAAAAGGCTAACAATCATCGATATAGTGCACGTATATAAATTTTATAATTAACAACAACAGCTGTAACAATTTTTTGAACTATTCGCAGCAGCATTATATAAATAATGATTTTTATATACCGTTGCTAGACAATTATTACAGATTGAGAAGATAATGCTGCTTGAAGTAACAAAACGAAATAGAGAAGAAAATTAAAAAAAAAAACATGAAAAACACTGAGAGCACGCCCCTTATGTAATTTATAAGACCAAGGAAACCAGTTGACTGACATTTGCAAGTTTGTAAGCCTTCTCAGGCAAACGCTACGTCTAAGGGTTGGGTTAGAAACAAAAGCATGCTTGGAAAATAGCCAAAAACAACTTAAAGTTGTAGAATAGACAAAGGAGAAAAGGTCGTTTCAGATTTGAAAGAGAAAAAGATCGCAAAGCGCACAAAAAAATCATGAACAAACAATTTTGAAAAACAAACTTCAAATCGAGTTTAGCAAATATGCCACCGCAACGTGTGTGTGTTTCATGGCAGAGTTGACGATGTTATACTTTGATAAAGATTTAGTGAGAACTTTACGTGATTTCTTAACAATAGTGCAATAGTGTTCTTGCAAGTCACAAATGTGTAGATTAGTGGGTGTTAATAAAAAGCAGGTAAAAATTATTAGTCGTTTTTTTCTCGTACGAAATATGAAATAAAAAATTAATAATTTATTGTTTTGCGTAATTCAGACATTTTGTGGGTAATGTTTATACGCACGCATACATCTGTGACATATGTACTGTATATATTATATGATTACATGAGAATGTCCAAAAATGTCTTTCTCTATTTTCAATGGAATTTTGAAATGAAAGTCAAGGTACGCAATAAGCTTTCCTATGGCTTTATATTTTTCAGATCATTTCTTTTGGATAATTAATTATACGCAGTTGCGCTAATATGTGCGTTTGTAAATGTTTGTTTTTTTTTTTCATGGACGACTGAACAACAGCTCCCTCAATCGACTTTCACTTTGTGGACAGATTAATTGCATGTTTGTCCAATGTGTCCATAGGAGAATGTTACCCTTTTTTTGTTTCTTTATAAAAATCGTATTATTTTTATTTATTTAACTTTTACTCTTTGAAGTATATGTATGTGTGTATTGTCACCGACATGGGCATAGTAATGCATGCAAATATCTGATCTATGAAAACAAGATGTACAGTGAAAGAAAACATGTATTGAAAGTAAATTGATATAAAAACTGTGACGTAATTATCGCGTCACTCGACCAGGTAACTAAAGAAATGATATCCATCTGGACGCGCATGTGGACTGACGCGTATGTGAGATAGCTATGTAACACTTAGTACAGTTTCTTAACAGTTGCGCAAACTTCTTTCATTCACTCATCTCATTCGAACAATATTTATATTTTATTAAATTGATGCGAATGTATTCGTCAAAGCCAGATTGAGACGACAACTGGCAAGAAATGAGAAGTATACTCCTTTTAAATGTGACACCAGATTGAATGAGGGAATCACAACACCCACTACTACTTCATTATCTTCAACTTTTACTGCTGTTTTATAATTCAGCGCGAAGTAAACGTCTGTCCGCTGTTAGTCTGCAAATGCAATCCGGTCGTTGGCAGCTTTTACATATGTGTTTTTTCTCTATCCACCTTCAGTAGCGAGCTGTTTCGATCAGTCTTCGCAGGCACATAAAGCACATAATAAATACAGTAAACGAAAGACGAACAGGCTCAGTAAAGCAGTTACGGTATAATCTTGTGAATGGTCCTTTCTTAACCAGCTTTCGCACTATTGCTCTGAGTGCTCCTAAAGAGCGCATGTGCCGTGTTTTTCATTGCTTAACACACGATCTGCAGCACTTCATCTACTTTCCCAACTAACTTTTAATCGGACTCTTGTATTGTGTGTGCGGTATTCATGTCCAATATGCATAAATTGCGGAAATTGTTTATGGAGCTAATGCTAGCTTTCTTTTTCGGCGGACCTCGATTATCTAACGCTTGTTGAGAAAAACTTTTTTTATGTTTTTGCCAGGACAAGTCATTAAAAAAATATGAAAACGTTTTATTCAAGCTGTTTTTACAATGGAATGACTGTATTAGAGTAAAGTTAACAGTTGTTATGCTCTACATTCACGACATTCCAGCTCTTAATTTGATACTCGAAATCCTCTTAATAAAAATCGTAACCACTTACCGCGCATCTTATTATGTCTATCAGAAAAAGTTTGTTCGATTTCGCAAATGTTCGTCGCTCAAAGAAGTATGGAGTTTAGACTCCATAAGACATACATGCATATATACTTTCAGCCGGAATGGATAATGGAATCGATTCAGATCTGTCGTTCTATGTCCTTTAAAATCCCGATAATGAGCTTAACTTTTCCTTTAGAAGAACATTGGAATGCTGGCTGGCCTCACCTTAGATAAGACGTGGGAACAAACTCATTTCAAACATTTTTTTAAGCGAATCGTTCACACGATTCCATGAGTGCTTATTGACAACCTTTTTGGAACAAGAAAGAGTTACCAATGTTCAGTAGACGCTTTAGCTGCTGGAGCAATAGGAAAAATTGCTTTGTATGCACAAAATTTGGTCATTACTTTGCATTGCCAGACGTGACAGGAACAAGAGTAAGGGGGTAAGGGAAGATAGAGCTACTCTTAGTGATGGCCAGAATAAAACTTCTAGCAGTTAATATCGTGTGTAAAAATGCAGCTTACCATAGAGCTTTAGTTTTGTTGTTTTATGTGTACGTACAGGCTTTTCCCTATATAGAGATTTAAAGATATATTTGTAAATTTCAAATACTTTATGTTCTGACGAACGTAATCTGTACGAATGACGTTGTTAGCTTGCCGTTGTAGCAGATAATATTATAAATAGAAAAAAATTGAAACTTCAGTTAAAGACTTCATCGAGTACTCTTATGAAACTGGGGCGAACAAACACACATATGGACGCATATACGTTGTGTACTCGATATTATTGGTAACTTAGTTGTTTCACTAGTGAACCAATGTTGTCGGCGCAACTAACAAGAGAGGGGATGGAGGCCAGATGTATGCATATATACATATACATGCACATGCACATGCATATATATGCTATTCAAGCGCATTGTTTTATAATTTATTTTAAACGTATTTTCTTGCTTATAAAGCATTTGCAAATTCAAAGCTATTGTGTTATGCTTTTTAATATCTATTGAATTATCGAGCTGCATGCAATTGACCGTTGCAAGAGAGTTGCTTAGTCGCTTTTTGTCTCAATTTTGCTGATGCCTGATGGCTGTTGGTTTTTGTGGTTACACAAAAAAGAAACAAAGGAAAAAAATATTTTCGGCTAACAACGTTTTGTAAAACGTGAAACATTTACTTTAAAGAGTCACTTTTGCTCTATTTTACTTTTAATTGATTGAATGATAAAATGCTTATTTAATTAAAAAATCAACTTCACGTTGAAGAAGCGAAGGGAAAAGATTTTGTTTTACCCACAAACGTGTTATTCTGTATTTTAATCCTTACTAGGTACAGATATACTTACTTGATGAGGAATTAAAGTTTGATCTGCTTCTTGTCTGTCCATGTTTCCATGGATTTATTAGCAAGATGATGATCACAATCGATCTTCCGCTCGGCTACTCGCTCTAGTCAGTCCATCAGATTGCTTTTGCTTCCATTATGGATTTGCTCTCATCTTTATGGACTCATTAGTCTGTACATATATCTGCTAACTTAAAATTATTTTAAAGTTGGCGACAATCAATGGACCCAAGTTGCAAAAAAAAAGTTGCTTTCGCAGATAATTGCGTGACGTGTTCCAAAGCAGTCGCGCTTATCGCTCCTTTTTCTTATTTCAACATGTCATGTACTTTTCATGTTTAAACCGATTTGAAAGCAGTTTTCCACCTGAGTTTTTCCTTTTTGCTGCTTGAACCACTTTGGGGTCTACGAACAAAGACCAACATTTTTGTAGTAGCTCTTCTGTTCCCAGAAAACGTTTCCAAGTAATTCAAGTGTTCAAATACAAAATGCAACATTGCACGTTTTATTTTGTATGGAAATTGAAATATTTGTTCACCATCGTGTTTTATTCTCATTCATAGTTTCGTCTTGCAATTCTTTTTAATGTAAAGGCGAACGAGCACAGTATTGAGAATATATTGCTGCATACGTGTTTGTATGAAAGAAAAAAAAAATAAATAAATAAAAAAGTGAAACTTGTTTATTTAGCCGCATATATGTGTGTAAAGAAGGTGCACTCAATTGGTTGGCCTTTGAATTGTCTCCTGCAGAAGCAAAAGTAAACATTGGTTGCTTGCATCTATCTATTATCCGAAAACACATTTTCTTAGGCCTTTCATTGTTCATTGCACACGTTATAGCTTGCGAGCAATCATAGGTATTTACAGTATGTCTACCTCGCTGTATAAATGATTTCCACCTGAACGACATTTACGTGCGCACGTTAGCCAGCTTAACTGCGTGCTGCATGCGTGCAAGAAAATACAAACAATTTTTGTTTTTTCTATTACCGGCATTTATCTTACATAATTTAACAAGCTTTACGTACTTTTTATGCTTCGGAACACAACACGTGAGCGCTGGAATTAAATGTTAAAAGCATTTTCGTGGTTTTATTTTTATTTTTAATTTTGCATTTTTTTGCGATAAAAGGCATACGAGCAAGTATATGCAAGTGTTTATGTTATGACAACAATGTTTTCAGCAAAAATTTTATTCAGGAAACTGAAAACTTTCCTCAAAAAGTAGTAAATACAAATAAATTGGCTATGACGTAAGCTGGTATAGTATGGGCTGAGAAAAGTATTTGACTCTAAGGCTCACAAACATTCGATGCAAAATTGTTGATTGGTTAATGTTCCTAGATGTGAAAGCAGTAACGATTGAACGTCAGGTACGCCTTACAAAACCTCAAATTCGCAAAGTTCTTTCAAACGTCAGATTTCGCACTAAAGTGTTTCTGTCCACTAGCTATGAAAGACGCGGATATGCCGCGCTACAATGCCTAGTAAAACTACATTTTTCTACTAAATCTTCAATGTCATGGAAATTGCTGTAAGAGACAATGTGGAAGGAACTCAAGAAACTCTCCTCTTTCCTCAAGTAATAAAATATCAATTGCTTGTGATTGAGGAGACTACGGAAATGGCTTGTCTATCATTACATGTGTGAGGTAAATGTCAGCACCAGTACGCGAGGACTCGTATTCGAGTAAAATTTGGTCATTTTCTCTTTCTCAAACGGCTTACTTAGCGACTTTCTTTAGCTCATTAAAAATTACCCTATTTATGCTTTCATTTTCATTTCCTACCGTTTTATCTCTTCATGAACTTGCATGTGATTAAAAAAAGGGTGATACTACAGAGAGCGAATATCTTAAGGAAACGAAAAAATACAACCTCTCGAGAATTATTCAAGTTTCGTAAACAGTTAAGTGATTTTATTGTTTTGCTTTTAATACCTACTAGTGGTTGCCTTTTCTGCAATCACATTGTGGTAATTAAAATAAAAATGAACGACATTTAAGATTTCTTGATCAGCGCTTATAATTAAAGGTTAAGCCACGATATATACGTCACGTGCTGCTGCTATAAATTTTTTTGTGGTGAAAAGATTTGCGTTAATGAAGTTTAAAAATACAAATTATGACAGAAATTATACTTCATCGCCCATTCAGCGCTAATATACAATTATGCTTTGATTCAAGTTGGCATAAATCATTTATTGTTGAATCATTGAAAAGCTCATTTCGTCAACCAAGTCATTACAGACATTCTCAAAGCCACACTTAATGAAATGAAACAAGAAAGAAGTTATGTTCGACTTAAGCCGAATTTACTAATCTTTACCGGGAGCTAATGTAAACTCGAGCGAAAATATTGTCATTGGGGGCAGCGCATCCTCCTGCAATTAAAATCAAGTAAAATCAATTAAAATCGTAGCCTGATTTGCCGCCTGACAGACAGACAGTTGGGCATACACGATTGCTCGAGAATATATCTCTCTCTATATATATATAGATATAAGTATTTCTAAGCGTTGCAATCGATTGACAAATCTAATGCACTTCGTAAGGTGGACGGGAAAAAACTCGCTGCCACAAATGTAAATAACGTGTCGTCAGGTTGAGTGTCGTTAAAAGTGTACAGGAAAGAAAAAACAACTGGCAAGTGATTCGTTTAGCATTAAGTAGCAGTAATGCAATAACACACACAAAAATATCATGCACAACATTGTAGTCATTGTTGTTTTTGTCTTATGTTTTATTTAAAAATTACTAAAAAGTACACGTCCGGTAAGATTAATAGCCAAATGACAAGAACGAATATTAATATTTTCTACATATTTGCGTATGAATTTATGAATGATGTGAGTTTAATAAGTTTTCGCGTTTTGAATTAACGCCACATAAAGCATAAACGGTAGCAAGCTCTTGCAAGAATGAAAAATGAGCGAAACAGGTCTCATTGATTGAATGAATGAATGAACGCCTCACTCCCTCGGGAAGCCAGAAGATTGTGTGGGAGGGCATGGCATGGAACATTTTTAGATTTACTTACGGTCTGGTTCTAAATATAATTTTTGTCTAATACGCGATTAATCGTAACTGCTGTACCACGTCGGATGGACATTGCAGTGAAACCGTGCTTTCAGGACTGAGTGCATTTTTCAAGGCATTTTCCCCGGTTTCGATGTTCGATGTTCTCAATCCATTATCGTCTCATGTGAGTAATGGCGCATCTGTTCTAATTGCAAGAAGGGCTATATAAATATCGGAACAAATTCGTTAATTCGACATATCGTCAAAATAGCTTGGTGCTGTCGACATTGCAGTAGCATACAAAGGAGTCTGAAAAGAAGAAAGTTCAAGAACGTGGCTGCACTTGTAAGAGAATCCTTTGCATAATGATTAGGCGTGAAAGGACGCCATATAAAATTTACTTCTGTACCTTTCAGTGTTCTGTTGAATTTTCTCGCTATCGGTTATTAAGTAAAGAATGCAAAAATAAGGAAAATGAAAATAGAAAACTAACGAAAAATGAGAAAAGGGAGTAACAAATCTTTGTCCATTAATTTCGTCTCTTATTATTTTTAGCGCGAATGTTAAAATTTTTTGTCTGGCATAAGATGTCGGCATTACATACGTTCGTAACCATCAAGCATGGTAATACTTGTCGGGGCGCTTTACAAAACTCATTCATTTCGGGTTTGATAGCTTTGTTGTCGCTATTGAACTTGAGCACTGCTACCTTCCAGCAATCACAGTATTCAAGTGGTTTTCAAATCGCCAAACAATGGAAAACATTTACATATAATTTCCTACCTCAAGCTCCGGTACACGATACAAATTTCTTTAATCCGTCAAATATATTGGGCACCGGTTTGGCTGTAACACGAGACCGGATATTTTTATCAACGCCTAAATTGTTTTCGGGTGTGCCGTCTACAGTTAGCTGGATGTCTAGAAAAGATTTCGGTGATTCCCCTGTACTGCAGGTAAAAAAGAAACGAAGATGCATTGATCGCCTTAAACTGACAATTCTCTCCTTTTTTTTTTATTATGTTTTTTTGAATCACTTTAAGGCCTATCCCGATTGGTCATTTTCCACAACAGGACGTACCGATTTCAATTGTAGTGACATGGTCTTGGTCTCATCCTATCGCTTGCGCATTGATTCGTGTAATCGTTTATGGATCTTAGATGCCGGCATTTCGCGGTCTCTGGAAGATTATGAGAAGACATGTCCTCCTAAAATTTTAGTGGTTGATCTCAACAACGATCAAGTGGTGAGACGCGTCGATTTTCCAAGTGGTATTTTAAGAGGCGAAACACTATTCACTAACCTGGTTATTGACGAGACCACTTCGAAGTCGGGTACCTGTGATGATGTCCACGTCTATATTTCAGATACTGTTGAGCCTGGTAAGCGAAATTAATGCGTTGATGAGAGGAGGTAATTGCCATTGCTTTGCATGTATGCTGTGTCGATTTTCGATTCGATTTTTATAGACCATGCATGAAGATGTGTTTGTTATGTTTTTTTGCACTAAATTTTAAAACCAACAGTTTCCTACTGTTGTTGATTTTGAGCAAGCCTTTCCAGTCAGGGAAAAAGAAAATTCGATTTGAGTTTCATTCATAATTTATTCATTTTTGCGTAGGCATCATCGTTTACGATAGTGAACATGATACCACATGGCGTCTGTCACATCCAGCTATGTATCCCGATCCGGATTTCAGTCAAGCTGAAATCCTCGGTGATCGATTCGTTTTAATGGATGGAATAGTAGGTATGACATACGATGACAAGAAAGCAGTCCTTTATTTTCAACCTTTTGCGACAGACAGGTAAACAATGGGCATCAAATAATGGCGACAACAGAAATTCTAATTTCTCTTTATTTTAGAGTTTTTGCTATTACGCGCGAAGTCTTACGGGCTGGGCCTATACCTATTAACAAAGTATTGCCAGTTAAATTACTAGGTAAAAAGTCTTCGCAAGGCATAGGCTTGGCTCTATCGCCATTAGACCGAAGTTTAATTTTCAGTCCGGTGTCAGAAACGGCTGTCGCTTCGTGGAATGCCGCGACCAACGAACAACACATCTTGGCGCAGGATCAGCAAGCTATACAATTTGTCGGCGATATGTTTGTTTCAGTTGATGATCCCGGTTATGTGTATGTGCTCTCGTCAAAGTTTCATCGTTTCTTTTTGAAAACCCTAAATACGGCCGAAGTGAACAATCGCATTTTGAGAATACCACTGCCGGGTTCAGAAAAATTGGATTCCGCACTGCCGGCTTATCCTATAAAGTCGCTGGACACTCCGGATTTGAATTTTTATTATCAGATCTCAAATGATTTTCCGCATAAGTCGTCTGCACGCATAGCTAACATAAGTCCAGTGCAAAATTATTTTACACGTCCTATCAGCGTTAGCAAGCATCCTTACAGATTTGAAAGCAGCGGCATCGTCAACTACGACGTTAAAAATCCTTTTAATAACCTTAACCAGGGTGAATCGTTTCCGCCCAGCAAAGAGCAAAGAAGCAAAACCAGTTACTCTTGGCTAGACGATTTAGGTGGACCGCCAAGTATACCAACAACCCCCAGTGTGCCTATTGTCTCCTTAGGCCATCCCAATTCTGGTTATTATTACCATAGGAACTAAAAAAAATTCGGTAAAAGTCATTGAGCTTACACTGGAAAAAATTCGTAAAAAATATCAGAAATTATGAGAAGGTATTACCTTGTTTTCTTCGCCATGGGTTTTTTTTTTCTTTTATCCAAGTTTTTTTATTAATAAAATAAATAAAATACATTTTTTAAAGAGGCTTTCAATTAGCTGTTACTTTATGACTTCTGTTAACCCACACAAGAGCATGAAATGTAAAAAATTAGTACCCAATCGGTATAAATTGTTTATATATTCTTCAAAAACCGTTGAATATTTTTTGGCGCTCAAGTTTAATTGTAAGAAGACTAAATTTCGTTTTTCTCACACATACAAAGCGAGAAAAGTTAACATTGAGAGCACAAGAGTTGGCTCAGCTTAATGAGAAGAATAGTTGAAAATTTAGTTTCAGTCCTAAGCGTCTTGTTTTCAATATTATGCTTTAGAAGTTGGATTTTCGGCAACGATATCATATCAACGTCCATCTTCTCTCATATTAAGGATTTTCCAAATCAAATCGTAACTGGAAACGGAGCTAAATAATTAATCCAGAGAACACCTTTACATGTGTCTTACTTACACTTGCATGTGTCTCACTTCGCAAACACGTTTGTCGTGAAAGATCAATAGAGCTGCAACTCTCCAACTTAGATGTGTGTTGCTCCGTGTGCATGTGATAACTCAAACGTTGTTATTACATTAAGTTCTTTCCAGCACGTTTTCAATTACAACATTCAGGTTCAAATATTCGTCAGATTAATTATCTGATCATTAATTAATTATCTGATAATCACAGTTTAAAAGTTCATAAATTTGCTTCGTTTTGACAATAATTTTAATTAACTTTATTATTTTAATTAAGGTGTTTTCAAAGTAATATTAATGTCCGCATGCGAAATTTTAATCAGAGTTTGGTGAAAGTGAATCTCGTAAACTCCAGATGACTTTATATTTCCTTAGCGATGTCTCCAAATTGGAATTCACTGATCAAACGTAAAAATAGATCAATAGCGAAGGCGGCAAAGGGCGAATTTACAATTTGTTTACGGATGAGAAATCCCTTTTCAAAACACATGAAGCTTTATCAGAGTTTGCGTTGACTTTTGCACGCCTTACATGACCCATTTAGATATGTCCCGTCTCAATAGCAAAATCGCATCAAGTAATCAGTTTTGATAGAAGCAATTCTCTCTGTTCTTCAGCATATTCCTGCTGAAGCTGAACACAATTTTTCCATTCATTTTTTACTTCTCTCTCTCTATATGTAGTCTTCGAATTTATTTCTCTGACTAAACCAATAATAATAAGCATATTTTTGCAATTATTGCCGCAAACTTTTCAAAATATTCATCTACGATGTTGATGACGGGGTCGGAAAATGATCGAATGTTGCTCATCCACCACAAAGTCTTCAGTATTCAGATTGGCCACTGCCGACACATTTGCATTAGTCTTTTATTAGGAAGTCTGTCTTCGGAAGGTAGGCATATATGCAGATCTTTTGGCATCTTTGAGCGGTATCCCTGTCTACAAATGGAACGATTAAATGATTATTCTTTTATATATTAAAGTTGAATAAAATCATAATTAAGTGGCTTTGATTTTAAAAGTGCATTTTGTTTGCAAGTGTTAGTAGGAAAAACCAAACCACACACCAAATGCACGCTCGTACTTTTTTATACGTTTTCCCAAACCTAGGCGCCCTACTGATAAGACGAAATTTCTATAGTTGCCTCTTCAATCGCCGATAGTGAGGTTTCGTGAGAGAGAGAGAGAGAGAGAGGGAGAAAAGGGGAATTCTAAATAGAATTTATGCAATTCCTAATAGATTGTCTGTTTGATTGATTGTCTAGAGTCGACAAGTGACGGTTTCCTAAAATTGCTAATTGACAATTTTATGATTAATTCATAAGTCATTTGAAAGATTAGGTATATAATTTGAGAACATATGTATTTTAAATTACTATAAATTCGTTGAAATTCGTTGGATTTTTTTGAATAATAAGAGTTCATCACGTTGTAAAAACATAAAACTTTACATGTGTGTGCGTGCTTTTTAAACTACTCTTGGGAAAGATGACTCTTAATAGTCTTCCGTGTTTGTGGAATTTTAACGACTTATTTGCTTTTCACTTACAAAACGGCTGCACTGCCCTCTCCTCTATGGAGGTAGTAACAAGGGACGATTTGGCCGGACGTTGCCACATTGACTCGAAGTTATTTAATGATTCTTTACAATGATGCTACGGTCGGCTTAGCTTGGGGGTTAGGCAAATCAAGTGAATTGCGGAAGGGAAAAAGTAGTGAAATTTATCTGTGTAATTACTAGTGATAAAGCTCGAGAATATTATTCTCTAGTTCAGCATCTAGTAACTGAAGCAATCTTGTTGCAATATTCGGAAGGACAATCCAAAGTTTGATATAGATTTTCATTGAGATCGTCTGGACGAGAGCGGGATGTGGCAGTGAGACCCGTTGGTAGATTGATGTGCCCATAATTATACAGGCATAATTAACATAATTGTGTTGAAAATCATGTCTGATTGCAACGAGCAAAACGACAACTTAAGTGCACTCCACCCTCCCGTAATTATTCATATAATAATTTTTAAAGCTTTTTTATTATTGCAAATGTAGTGTTTTTGAAACGAGAGAACATTCATAAGAGGAATAGTTGTTGTTGCTGTTGTTTTCCTGTAAAATAAACTACACTATTTTATGATAATTGTTTTCTTTTCAATTTACTGTTGACTTAGTACAAATTATGAGCTGGGATGGGACTGTAAAGTTTTGTATTTAAGATGTCGCACATCGATTCTTTTACTCGTTTACTTTATTTTGCAGCGCAAGGAAGCACAACTATTGCTATTGAACAACACTATCGCATCTTTTGCTTGAGGATACTACAGAAATAAATACATATTAATTTTTTGTTTTGTTAGATCAGAGAAAGGTGTTCTTGTTGAAATGAAACGTATGGTCGAACTACAGATACATTTAAGTCGAAAACGTTGAAAGGAGCAAAATAATAATAATAAAAAGAAGATGTTCAAATAATGATTATATATAGTGATTCATAAAATCAAATCGATGTTAGTGTTCGATTAAAAGTCAAGCGAGAATGAATTAATTGAAAAGAAATTGAAAAAGAAGCACATAATCTCGTTTAATAATAAAACAAAGTTTCGAACGAACAAAACGAAAGCACGGATAAAATAAAGATTAAAAAACAAAATTATAATTAATATTAAACGTTTTTCTAAAAGAAAGAATTTCTACGCGATTTATCCGGTAAGACAGGAATATCATCTTACGAATGTGCGTTTGTGAAAATCCACTTATGAGTTTTGAACTTGTGAAGGTGCTCACTATTGTCGTACGATGCAAATTTTCTTCGCTTTCCATTTTCTTATCCACCATCGGAGCAAAGCGAATATTCTCGACCAGCGAAGGAGTCTGGCTTGGAACCAGCATCGCCCGTCCTATAATTCTCAGTTCATCTCAAATTGAGATAGAAAGCCCAAGTGTTACAAATACAAACTTACATTCAAAAGACTATTCGCCTAAGTCACTTGACTCGTCCAGAGATTCATTTATAGAATCCAAATAACTGAAACCCGTTCCTTTTTTACTTTTTAGATCACGATGAGTGAATTGTTAAAACTTAAAAAAAAAAAAAATGTGGGGCGATGATGTATGTTGATTAGCTCTTGCTTCAGTGCTCTTAAAAAGCTACAAGGAGGAAAGTATTTCAAGCGAATTTACAAAGTCTTGCGGGTTCATTCATTTGAGTGTCCGAAATCTCCTTGAGCTCGTAAGCTCTAATTTAGATGAGCCTTTGAATTTTCAAAGATGCTAACAACAGATAGTCAGCCAGGGAGAGAGACAAAATGAACGTAACCTTCTTCTGAACATTCAGTTGAGCAGCAACGACGATAGGTTTCACTTATGAGGAATCTAGTTGAAGAGAAGTGCAAAATGGGACATTGTTAAGACCAAGGGCCGGCTTATGAGATGTGAAGTAGAATCGGTCGCTGTGGATTATGAACTCGCTCGCTCGCTCACTGTAATGAGTAGAGTGTTTACCCCTAGCGATAAAGTGCGCTGTCGAGTAACGTATTAGGACAAGTTCCTCTCCCTTGCACCTCCTCAGCGGACAACGTTTTCCTTGTCCTTTTTATAAATAAATAGGCTTTCATTATTTGCGAAGAGCAATCCACATTATCGAGCACAAAAATATTTCTTTACAGATATTATATTGAAAACGAAAAGGTTATGGTCATGAAACTCTTATTCATCGTTGAAACATTAATTGTGTTTTATGCAAGCGCGTCATCAGCACGTTATAAAAATATTCCGCATTATGAACAACAATTTCCGGAAGTGTTATATCAATGGAATCAATTGGATTATGTGTTCCCCAACGAAAATGTGTTGCAAGCAGCTTTGGCTGATCAAAGTTTTGTGCCAGGCGTTGGGGTACCGGTAGATGTACAGCCCTACTACAATCGTACGTAATCAGTTTGTGACATAAGGAAAGACTTCGCAGGAATGAAAACTAAATTATTATTTTAGAGGCTGGAGACTTAAAAGTATTTCTTACCACACCTCGATTTGGCATGGGTGTTCCCTACACTTTAGCCTCGATTCGCGATAATTCTAGTATTGAGGCATATCCAAGCTATGAATGGCACAATCGCGGAGATGGGAAATGGGATTGTGATAAAATAAGTTCAGCATTTAGGACAGCCGTAGGTTGATTATAATTCAAAAATTTCTGTTCTGTCTGCTGCTATTGTGTGCTTTATTTTTTCCCAGATAACTGAATGCGAACAATTGTGGGTTCTTGATTCCGGTATGGCGGCGGACGAGTTTAAATGTCCACCGCAGCTGTTATTATTCGATCTGAGAAACGATGAATTAGTGCATCGCTTTCGTTTTAATAATTCATTGTTCACAGCTTCTGCGTCTTTGTTTGTTACCAATGTGGTGCAAGTAAACGATCCTCCACCAGCTGGCAATTGCCAGGACGCCATCTTATATGTAGCCGACACCGATCATCATGGCTTGGTGGTATACGATTACGGAAAAGATGAAGCATGGCGAGTGGAAAACAAATTTATGTACCCGGATCCGGATTTTGGCACGCATACTGTGGCCGGCCAACGTTTTAATCTAATGGATGGCATTATCGGCTTAAGCTTTGACGAGCAGTATTTGTATTTCCATCCAATGGCCAGTATAACTGAATACGCTGTCCCTTTACAAATCATCAATAATAGCACATTGTTCGCTGAAAATAGAGAGGCGGCAGGGGATGAATTTAAGGCCATTGGCAAACGTAGTAGTCCTTGTGTCCCGTCGGCTATTGACAGCAAAGGTATTTGGTATTGCGTAACTTTCAATCCCATCGAATTGCTAGCATGGGATATTAAAAAGAATATGATAGAAAAATTAGCGATAAGGAGGGAACATCTTGAGTTTGTAGGCGGCTTGAAAGTTGTTAAAAATAAGGACCAGCAAGACGAATTGTGGATGCTATCTAACCGTTTTCAGGTAAATGAAATTTCATTTTGCTAAACTGCGATCAGAGGCTTGTAAAGCAGAGAGTTTCACGTTTTCGTTGTTTGTAAAACTATTTACAGAGAATAGCCAGCGACACTGTGAACAGAAATGAAGTGAATTACCGCATATTGAAACGACGTTTGGATAGATAGTGTAAATGAATATTCTTTAATGACTTCATGCATAAAAATTATTTTTAATTATATTTATAAATAAAATGATGACCTTTCTGTTGGATTAACAAATTTCTTTAAGACTCTTATTATTCTAAATAGTTTGCTCGTGAATGCATTCAAGTCATTCGATCGATTCTCTCTTAGCATAAAACATAGAATGTCGAATGGTTGTCGATTTTTTAAGCAGAATATTTACGAAAACTTGTAAAATAATCAGTTATTGTTTAACTGATATTTGATTTATTTTGCTTTAGTTTAAATTTTGATTTAAAAACAATACGAAATTATGCAAAAATATCTATCTACACAAAGTGAACTTTCGAGCAGATAAGCTGTTGTGGTAAGATGATATTCTCATTATTTTACCTGTGCATCATAACGAGCAGTCATTAACTCATTATATAGAAATGAACACAAAAACAAAAAAAAAACAAAAAATGTTTGGAAAAAAAATGTGAGCGCAATAAAACGCAACAGGAATCTGATTTTAAGACGAATAACTTTACCAGCAAGAGAGAAAAGAGCAGACAAAAGCGAAAATCCATGACCTTGCTCAGCGAGTCATTGTACTGACACTGTTAACTTAACTCGTAGCAAGCAATCGCGCATGTGAAACTTGACTCTTCGTCTAGTACCCTATGAGATATCCACATGCTATTTAACATTTCTTATACCCAACATAGGCGGATGAGAGGGTATTGATTGATCAAAACGTTGCATTCTTTCCGTTGCATTTATTCCAAATCGACGTTACATTTTGAATCCACTTAAGTACTTTCCTCCATTAGGGCAGCAGTTCGTCTGTCTGTCTCTGCATTGAATGGTGTTCTGGGAAAGACATTCTTTCCGCCGTAGAGGTGAAAGTATCACTTTTAAGTTTGTAATAAATATTGGAAGTTCCCATGCACGCATAATAGTCGGCCACATCCACCCAATATTAAAATTTCATCTTTTTTGTTATATTTCTTTTAAGAAATCATGACCGGTATAAAATAGTCGGCTATAGCCAAACATTATTTTGGTTACCTGTTTTTTTTTTTTTTTTTTTTTACTTTGCTACGCATTTGAATAGAGAGCAGATCTTTATGGCTGCATCTATAAAATTTTATTTGAAATCAATAAACACAATACTACGCAGCTGCCGAAAGATAGATCCAAATTTATGTGGAATATCTCATTCCTTAAGGAAGTAAAACTACGTAAGTCGTGCTTGGCTTAGAACGGATATTGAATTAAAAAATTTCACAGTTGTTTGTTAGATCGATTGCATTTAGCGTACGAGCGAATGATGATATTTTTAGTATTTCACCGGAGGAAAGAAGGAGCAGATTGGTAAAAGAAACCGGAAATTGATGAACGAATAGACGGACATGATTTCGAATAGAAAATTATTTAATGCACGGTACAATGTATGTATATTCTCTTAGATCTCTCATGCTTATATACGATCGGTTCAAACGATATAATTGAATTAGTTTATCTACTACCATAGATCAATACGGACACAGATATAAAAATTTCAAATGTTTATTCAAACGACTCTATGATTATGTCAAACACCGTCATCTGGTTTGTCCAATATTTTCCCGTTACAGCTTATAAATTTTCAGCTTTATAAGCAGCAATGCCTGTTAAGGCCTCCAAAAGCGGTATATTACCTGGCAACCAGGCAATGAAGACATCGAGTTTATACGTTTATGCAGACACATACGTATTGGAATATTTTGAGAACTCTGTCCATAAACAGTTGGCAGTGCGGGGGTTGATTCAACAGATTCAATTGGTTTTCCAGCAGTGTTTCGGCCAAGTTAAAAGATCATTTAATTAAATGCTTACCTGCGGCCCCAATCGTCGCTAGGGCGAGTATTTATATCGCTCGTCTCGTCGTGATTGCCTCTTTTATTTGTAAATATTGGCAATCACTCAGGGGATGTCCCCTGTTCGTATAACACTGTGACTGTCAGCGAGCGAAGAGAAGAAAGGCAAAGCAATAGAGAGCTGTGATGGCGGTCTAGTGATCGCTAAATGTTATGCCTTTACTGACTAAGCATTCATGGCTGAAGCAAACTCTTCTGCACTGGACATTTGTACATGCGAACAGTGACTTATTGCTCGGCTACTCTTGCTATCACACGTCGCATGGTGACGTTTGTCTATACGGGATGCACGATACAATGGTCACAATTTACTCAGGATATAAAGAGTCATTGATCTAAATGCAGGCTAAATGTTACTTCTCAGTTATTTTACTTTTATTCGTTTCCCGTAATAATTTCATACAGTGCCTAGTGCCTTGTAGCCGCGTGCCGTATGTTGGGCAAATGTGCTATGCGTGGAACATTTTCTTGCATATTTTACGCGCACACTTAAAAACAAAACATGATTATATAAAACTTTATTGCTGTTGTCTCCATACTAAACAACTAGATCATATCTAATTTAATTTAAATTATTCGAAGATAATTTTGACTAAATTATACGCTAAGATTGAAAAAAGGGAGGAAAGAATGAATAAATACAAAATGTTCGGAGAAAATGCAAACCTGTTAGGGAAGAACAATCCGGAGACATGTACATAAATGCGAGAAAGCAACAGCAACAGCAACAGCAATAGCAATAGCAATAGCAACAGCGACAGCAACAGCGATAACAGCACCAGTAACTACATAAATATGTGATATATGTTTAAACGTCATCGCGACGGTTTCTTTAAATTCATTAAAAAATAGCAGGCACGAATTAAACGGTTTAAGTTACTGCATTCAGTTATTTTTCGCTTGGCAGTTGAGAAACATTTATTAATCAAACCGTTGTGAGGCCATAATTAGGTCTTGAGCACGTTAATTAAACATTAATTAATTGAAGAAAAATTAAAGAGAGTGACATTTCCTCGTCGATACATTTTTAAAAGGCAATCGCTTTCATATATAAAAACATAAATAAATGCCTCCAAGTGCATTAATCAAAGTGAGTTTCAAAACTTCAAACTCTCTTGAGCGCGAAACGCTTTAACGTTAATTAATTAACGGGGAAAAAAGATTTTGCTTTTGAAGGAAAAGCAAAGATTATTTTAGAAATTTCTTATTTTATAATTTAGACTTTGAAAGAAACGAAAGCAGAAAAACCGTTAATTAAGAGAAAGAAACTGATCACACAATTTAAAAACAACAACAAGAAATTATAAGTGATTTGATTTTGTGCCTTTACTTGTTGCCAAGATGTTGTTATGCATAGTCATAGCCTTTCAAGTGCTGCTGGTTCACGGTACGACTTTTACTTCTACCTTTTCGCAACAAGTGGACGTATTGGAAAACGAACCCGCCTTGGAAGGAATTTTTCATCGACCGCCATATAAAAATCTTGCGCCAGTTTACGAGGCGTGCAATGTCGAGTTTGCGTTTCCCTCGGAAGAAGAGCGTTTATCCGCTTTAGCTACCGGTAAATACAATCCTGACGTTCCTGTGCCGATCGACGTGGACGTCTATTTCCCAAGTAATCATCTTAGGTTAAGACATGACCGTCACATTGATTTTAGTAAATAATTGTTTTTTGGATTCAATTCTTAAGATGAATTTGCTGAGCCGTATATTTTCGTGACTCTCCCGCGATTTGGCAGTGGTGTGCCGTACTCGTTGGCTTTGTTAACAAATGTACAACGACCTAACGGGACCGAACTCGTCGCCTTTCCGAACTATTACTGGCACAATTCGCACGGACAGGATTGCAATGGCATTACTTCGGTGTATCGCATACAGGTGACTTAACTTGTTTTAAACTATTTTTTTAATATTCCGGATTAGGCGATTATTGTTATACATTAAACCTTAATTAGCGATTATTGTTTGCTAATTTTTTTCATCTAAGTATAGAATGCCTTTGAACTTATTTAGCTGCAATCATTGTAAAATTATTTAATTATTGCATTTTGGGCAATGCTTTTGCTAAACGCAAATGTGTGTAAGAGTGCTAGTGAGTGCACTTGATATACATTTTAGGTTTTTGTTTGTTTATCACTCATAGCCTATGCCTTCGTTTTATGATCGTAGCAGTAACGTAATTTTCATTTCCCGTCTGATCATTTTTATTTTTATTGTTATTAACTTATCGTGCGAAGCATATGCTTACGTAGCAAGCAAAGAGTGTTTCATCAATTTTCTTATCCTTTGACTTCTTATCGTCTCTAATAATAACCTAGCGATAGACAGTCTGTGAGTCCAATTGCTGTGTCCTTCGAGGACTCTAAGATGTGCGTGTGAACATGTTGTCTCAAGACGGTTAAAGTTAGCAATTAACAGTTAGCTAATCAGGTAATAGATTAGTGACGCTCTCATAATTTGTGACACATGCACATGCTACATGCACATGTTGTAGACTCATAAGTTTCCCTTTATTTAGATCTACTGTAGTCTTTGAGCAACCAATCAGGGCATCATTTTAGACATCCCATTAGGCCACACAGAACAATTTGTCACAAGTTTTCGTCAGTTTTTTAACTGGACAAATTTCTTTAGTGGCTTGCGTAAACGCCTTCAACAGCTCGCCCATTTACGTCATTTATTCATAAAACAAACATAAAAATTACACACACACAAGTGAAAGCTCATGCGCCATTTAAGTCCTGCGACTTGGGAGATTTTTTAATTGATTTAGTCCAATTCGTTTCAGATAGATTCGTGCAATCGTATGTGGGTTTTGGATAGCGGGGAAATCAATTTTGTGCAACACTGTGCGCCTCAAATACTTGTTTTGGATTTGCCAACGGGGAAATTAGTTCATCGTTATCGTTTACCCGCGGATGTGTTTCGTATAAGCACAAGCCGCTTTGTTACCCCTTTTGTTGACATCGCTGACAATCCACCTTTCGGTCAATGTAAGCAAGCTTTTGTTTATATGGCTGATGCGCTTGGCTACGGTCTGGTTGTTTACGACGTTCAAAGGGCCAAATCGTGGCGTATTGAAAACAAGTACACTATACCCGATCCAGACTTTGGCACGCTTACTTTAGCAGGGGAAAGTTTTGAGTTAACTGATGGAGTGTTTGGTTTAACGGTCACACCACATGGCCTGGGCTTAAGAAGAATGTTATTCTTTCATTCCTTATCGAATGATGCGCAGATTGCCGTTCCACTGGACGTTGTAAACAATGACACTCTTTGGCATGACGGGGTGGCTTCATCGATTGAAGAATTTATCTTAGTAGGAAAACGTGGTGTGCAATGTGCCGCTTCGGCCATGACATCGCATGGCTTTTTATTATGCGGCTTTATGAATCCCATTGCCATTGTTGGCTGGAATATACGCACGCCTTACGCATCCCCGAACAGAATAGTATGGGCAGAGAATCCTCATACTCTACAATTTGTCGCTGGTCTCAAAGTTAGACGTAATCCAGCTGGTAAAGAAGAGGTGTGGATGTTATCGAATCGTTTGCAAAAAGTGTTTGGGGGAACGATTAATTATCATGAAATTAATTATCGCATACAACGTTGCGGAGTGGATGAATTATTGTTCGGCAGGGAATGTAAACCCTGACGATTTGCTTTGGACATGGAAGTGCTTTTCTTCTATTACCAAAGTAACTTAATGCGGAATGAATAAAATACTTATATGTGTGTGTTTAAAGCCTTACCATCCGTCATTTTTTGATTTTATTATTATGATTAAATGTTCAATGGAATGCCAAAATTTCACTAATGCACGATGCCAAGTTTGCGGTTTTTTAATGCCTTTCCTTTGTTTGATATTTAATCGCCGCAAGAGATTTAATTACTGCGCGCACAAGTACAAGATTTACATAGCTTATTAGTCGTAAAAAAGGTGTGCTTAATGGACAAGTAAATGAATTTCCAAAATGCAATTAATATAACACGAGAAGAATATAATGCTTTAAAATGGTGCGATGCTGACACATGAACAAGAACATATTTCGGGTCAAACAAGTAACGGCACACTTGCACTGGGTGAGTGCATATGGAAATTGTAACTCTTAAAAGAGTCTCTCTGCTAGGTTCCGATCCCATATTTTTATTCGTATAATGAATTTTCGCCTCTTAAAACATTCACCGCAATCGCTAACACTAGTTAGCTATGTTGGGTCTATCAATAAGTGTAGCATTGGTAAACAAGGGCAAGAAACGTAAAATGTTGTTGTCTTTTTCATCGATTGCCACAAAAGTTGACATGGTAAGCCGCAAGAGATCGAATAGTTTTGAGATCAAAAATAACAGAAGCAACGGTAACAAGCACAAGATCGGTCTCTTGAACAAAGTAATCCCATAACACGTGGGTTAGTCCATTCCGTAGCAGTTAATTCATTGAATGCGCTTTCGATCGGGGTGAATAATCTCTTATATACTTTTGGCATTAGCTGTGGTGCGTAAGAAAAAAAACCCAAATTTTATATTCTCCTAAAAGTCACGATAATATGATCTATGGTCACTGAACAGAAGAATCTTAGTTTGTATTGCAGAGAAATTCTCCATTTTTCCATTTAGTTCATTATGACTACGCCGCACATAGGTACGCGACACATGAACTATGTCGCGAAGATTCCCCTCGATCTATAAAACATACATCGTTCGTTAATCTGATCTTCTCTGGAGTTTGTGCTAAACATTTCGCAATGATTCGACCGACTTTAGCTGCCAAATATTTCGCTTCAGTTTTAATGCAAAATTCACTCACTTTTATTTATTTAATTATAAGTTCATTAAAAAGGTAAACCGCATCACACTTGGCAATCATTTATTCAATCAAAAGCCCCTTAAAAGCTTTTGAAAGAAAACTTTCATCAAATTTCGGTTAGACTTGAATTTTTGTAGGCATTCAAGCGGACCCGGAAACCTGAAGTTTACTAAAGCTTTGTGAAAACTTGAGTGGATGGAATGTAAAGCTTTTTAAGTTTTCAGCTTCAAAGTTTTAATCGTTAAATAAAAGTGTAAACTATAGATGTCATCATTGCATCAATTTCCCCGACCCCCCGACACAATCGTCGGCTTTGAGCTTTCGCAATCTGTTAAACCATAAATATTGATCGAGTTTTGCGTGAATATTATGTTCGATCCGTGATGTGCGTCTGCTCCAGAGTTGAGGCTTATAGCTATTTGAACGGTTTTGCTGTTCAACAGCCGCACAATTCTCCGCATAGCTTGACTTTTATGTATAATTTCGTAAAGATTTGTGCCCCCTGAAGGACACCCTACTATTAATGTTAATTCTTTTTCAACGATTTCGTAAAAGTTACAAAAATAGACTGCATGTCTCCTTCATAAGTGTTTGATGTTATGCTTGATAATGTATTTTTACTCTCTTAACATTCGACAATCGATAATGACCCTATAATTATATAAAAGTTACGACATCTTCTCTAGCTCTGTTTTGGGAGCAACGCGTTAAAGAAACAAGAAACCGACATTTACTGTTACTAGAGTCAAAAATGTTCGTGTGGATTTTTGTAGTCAAATTTTAGCAAAATTTTAATTGTGGATTAGTGGATATAGATAGCATGTGTGTGTATGTATTTTTGAAAAGATGGAAAAATGAGAAATCAATCTTCATCTGTTATTAATGATGGCCGCATTATTTTACTATAAAAATTGCACGAATTCGTTATCGAGTAACAGTTTTAAAGATAAAACTGAATGCAAATCTTTGAAGAAAAAGAAGTCGCTGAATATTGAAATCGTTTCCAGATGGAGGCAATAGTCGTGAGTTTAATTATGGGAAAGTAAACACTTTTCGCTAAAACGTAACTTTTAGGTTTTATGTTTGTGTGCGATTGTCTCAGCTACATTCGAAAATTACAATAACAATATGCGTAAAGAGGAGTTAGAGCGCTTCGATGGCTCATCTTTGAACAATGATTGGGATGTTAACGGTGTTCCTGGCGCTCAGAACTTCGCCAATCGACATTACGGCTCCAATCATCAATATCTACAACAACAGCAACCATCCACTGTTATCACCAAACAATTTTTCATCCATGCGGCTCCCGAAGATGCGGACGAAGAGTATCAGGAGAAACACATTAGGTTGGGTCCTGCGAAGAAACATTATAATATTGTGTTTATTAAAAGTCCGTCAATATCTAATCGTAAGACGGCCGTTAAGATTAGTCCCGCTTCCCGTGAAGAGAAGACCATTATTTATGTTTTAAACAAGAAAGCGGAACCGGCCGAAATACGTGCGGAGATTTTAGAACAACCCTCGACTACGACGAAACCACAAGTTGTTTTCATTAAATACAAGACCAATGAGGAAGCTGCTAATGCCCAAGAGTATATTAAAACTAAATTCGAGGCTTTAGGTGACAGCAAAGGTCAAGTTAGTGATGAAGGCACCGCTCCGATAGTTTCAGTTGTAGGTTCTTTGGATCATAGCTCACAGCACAATAGTAAGGGGATGGGTGGGACTTCCACTACGAGCGTAGACCATGCGATATCCTCGCATTCGCATGGCAGTGTCCGCAATGAATATTTGCCTCCAATTTCATCAATTGGATAGAAAAGTATTTAATATGTGTCTTGGTTTGGGTTTTGTTGGATTTGTTCTTACATAAGTCTCTCAGCGTTTCTTCAATTTGACTAAGCAATGCTTTCAACATTTTACCTAATGTCTAATTAGCATATGCCACTCGATCATCATGTTTCGTAGTGATTTGCTTCTTGTATTCTTCAACGAAAAATATGCTCCCGTAGAGAACGTAAAAACTCATTTGAATTTGAAGCGGTATGTCGTATAGGAGGTAACAACGCGACAACAGGAGCAACAATAATCAGTGTGAAAAAATTTGGAATAACGGTTGGAATTTTAATTACATACTTTTTTAGTTATTATTTTATCGTCGTAGGCGAATGTGCTGACGACCACTAAATTAACAACAACTCAAACATTTTATTTTCATAAACCTCTAACTGTCAATTTGATAATAATCACTGGCTGTACAGCAGCAACGAAACACATAATTAATCAAACAATAAATACTTACCTTTCAATCACAACAAGTATTGTGTGTGTATCAATGACACTGAGAAACTGAGAAACTTAGAAAGGAATAGTTGATATACCGGCGACAGCGCAAGAAAACGCAACAAATTCTTCAGCGGGTTTATTGTACGTGAAAGTTGTCTAAATTGAACATGATTGACTTATTTGAACGACAAAGGTTTTGTTTGCGTGTAATGGGGCATCATTTTGTACGTGATAGATCACAACAAAGCCGGCGGTGGCACAATACCAGATGTACATACAAATACATACTATGTCTGTTCCTAGTCGTGTCGGCCCAAGTGCCAATGATAAATTACACAATTTATTATATCGACCACGTGGAGTTGGCAACGGCAAGTCTTAGCATATGCTTCACCAACATACTGACCACCGTTAAGATAATAACATTTCTTCTTTATAAATGGGAGTTTGCCGCATTGATGGAGAAACTGGAGGAAATGTACTACGGAGGTAGGTTTGTAATCAAATAGTAAGACGTGAACAAGAAAGACTCATATGGCTTGTGTCGGTGGTTGGGTGTAAAGGAAAAGTTAAATTAATTTTTCCAAATATATGCAATGCGTAGGTAAACACTTCAGAGACTCTGCAGTTTACATCTGTGTCCTTGAGTTAAGGTCTTGTTTGGAATAAAAAAATTGATTTTAATTTCTTCTTCTTTTTTTGTTCGATTAACACGACTATCTGGGACTAAAATGTTTATTCATTAGTCTCAGTATTTGTACTTACTAGGCTTTACGTTCTGTAAGTCCCGAGCGATATTTCGATGTGTTGCATGCGGGAAAGAACTTATGAGTAATTTTCATAAGTTGATTAAAGGGACAACTAATCAATGCACTCCAAGACATTTTCTTTAAATAATTCTTTTTGATCGTTTTTCAAAAACAAGATGTAAAAAATTGAATCAATAAAGTCGGAAGCTTGGTGAAAATATGGATCGTAGACAGCTCGTAGCGAAGGTGAACATTTTATTGCTATTATTTACTTCAATGTTCTCTGAAACTGCTGTTATATCCAAAGATTTTCCCTCTCCTTGGTATCGGCATACCCTACACCCATTGTGGTACAAGTGTGTATATGTATGTAAGTTCGTACGGATACACGCAACATGTAGAAGGATTTGAGATAGGTCCACCTTTTATTATATCGACCGATTTAGACAATTATTCCGAAAGCGATTACAACATACACACAAACAAACAACAGTAAATTTTTAATGGAATTCATTTTCATTCCCTTCGCAGTTTACTTCTAAGGCCCGAATATAATTTAATTTTTCTTTGCTTTTGCAGTGCAAAAAGCGGAAACTAAAGCGAAACTAAAACGTGACAATGACTATGCGAGAAACTTAACGAGAATGTATATGAACTCGTGTTGCTGTACCGGTGCGTACTTTATGACCGCACCCATTTTGAAGATTATTTGGTCAAAGTTGCAAGGTATGGACGTGCCACTCGAGCTACCGATGCCGATGCGGTAAATATCGGTTTTGCAATCACAGAATCGATTCAGAATTTTACTTACGCTTAGTTTTAGGTTTCCTTTTGATTTTGAATCTACACCAGGTTATGAATTTTGTTATATCTACACGGGTCTGACCACGTTGGTGGTAATTGCGTATGCTGTCGCCATAGATGGTCTCTTCATAGGATTCACGATTAATTTGAAGGCGCATCTTATAGCCTTGCAGAGCATTATTGAAACAAACAATTTTTTAAAATCCGAAAGCGAATTACAACGAGACCTGTCCGCCTGCATAGGATATCATAACAAGATATTAAGGTTAGCTTTTAAATTGCGCGATATTTATCGACCAATTATTTTCGCGCAATTTCTGATGACTTCATTGCAAGTTTGCGTTATAGTCTATCAAATGGTGACCGTAAGTGCATTTCAAGTAAACACCTAAGTGTAAGTAATGACGGGAATGTTTTTCAGCACATTAACGCGCAGCACATCTTTTTAAGAAATTGTCTATTCCTTTGCTCGATCTTATTGCAGTTATTCATCTATTGTTATGGAGGCGAGATTTTGAAACTTGAGGTACGTGTGCTCACCTTCATTGCGTTGCATGCTTTCCTGCTTGCTGGAGAATGTTTCTTTATTTCTATTTCGTTCTCTGCTATGCATTGTTTTCTTTCTCGTTTAGAGTCTTAGGGTCGGTGTTTCAGTGGAAATTTCTCGTTGGTACAATTTGAAGCCATCTCATCGTCGCGTATTGTGTTTGTTAATGCTGCGTTCGCAACGTGAAGCCATTATAAAGGCCGGCTTTTATGAAGCATCTTTAGCCAACTTTATGGCGGTGATTACGAGAGCATATAAAATATTCCTTCACCTAATTTATATAAAGGTTTCATATTTGCTTTCATTCCATAATTTTCTTTTTTGTTGTTCTTGCAGATTTTAAAAGCCGCCGTGTCGTATATAACACTAATACAATCTATTGAGTAATTAAACTTTTATTAAAACAATTTTTAATATCACTAACAACACCCTGAGGTTTCATGTACCCTTTAAAAGTCGCTAGAAGGGATGAAGAGAAAGCAAGACTACCTAATGGACGTCGCGTTAAAATTAAGCCTGCAATCGAATCAACGTCACTTTAGAAAGTAGACCCGCTTTTAATTGCTGCAATAAAATGCTTTAATGTTAGAATGATTTACGAGCATACCTTCTGGAGCAGTCAATTATCGATTTCGACCGACTACTCTATGCCTAAGTGGTTTCTCTTTTCACATTGTTTATGGCTTGAATTTTTTCTCTTCTTTGCGAAATAAAATATTTTTAACTCCTTTTTTCTTTTCTTTTTTTTTCTTTAAAGCATTTTGATTTCATGGTTAATATCTGCAGATATTTTACTTTTCTTTCATACATTGAAACATAGTTTGATGTTTAGATTTAAGATTTCGTAAGATCTGAAAGCAAGACTCGAATGAAAATCTATTTGAAGCTAAGTTTTGCTTTTTCACAATTCACTGAGTTCACTTTACATTACAACAGTTGAGTATATGAATCGCCAATGAAATCCCACTGAAAGAAAAAACACTGAGAAAAACAATTGCAACAAAGTGTCTGCAGAATTTTCCTTGAGGGAAAAAGGGGGCAAAAGGGGATACAATAGGGAAACGGTTTATATTGTTAAGTGCGTGATTAGATTGTTGTTCGAGTGGCACACTATTTGTAAGTCTGAGCATATCCTAATTCAAATATACACCCTATCAGCCCCGATCTTCACTGGTTAAACGATGAATGATTTAAAAAATGATGACTGAAATTGTGTCAGGAACATATTATGCCGAGGTGCCGAATGGGCTCAAGACGAGATTGAAGATATAAGAAAGAAGCATATGTCTTCATACTTTGAATTGTTGTTCGTGGCAGAAATGCTAAGAGCCTTAACAAAGGAATGGAAAATAGAAACGTTACTGTAGATCGACATACGAAATTACTCCTTCCATACGATTTAAATACATGGTGTAGAGCAACTGAAACATTCGTGCAACGAGTTGTGCGTTTCATGCATTTATGCAACAAAATTATTTATAATAGCGCAGCAGTGTCCAGAGAAGCTTTTAACATCATATATGAACTTGTGCAAGATGCACTTGGTGCGTGCATTTTAAATTTAATAAAACCAAGTGGAATATAAAGTACAATGTGTTCATATTAAAATAACATAAAACACATAGTGCTTCAAGTAAATAAAAAAAAAAAAAGGAGAAAAGAAAATTGCGAAACTGAAAGCTTGAAAGCGTAACATTAAAAAGCCGATATGCAATTATCTCGGAGCGAAGCATTCAAATCTGCCGTTCACAGCACGTTCTATGCTTACATTTGTCGTTCCGAACACAGGATCGCAATTTCGTTGAACGTGAGGACGTCATCCTTCATAGAATTCCATAAACAATGTATTTAATCCCATTAAAATACTAAAGTGCTCTGCCTCATCTAAACCAGATGTCGCAATTACAAAACATCTTACGCCATTTTTATTTTTCAATTTATTAATCGTAAAATTTTTATTACATATTTTGTTTCCACACAACGTTTTTTGTCATAATATGCTGTTGTAGACTTATTCCAACCCACGAGCAATAGTTCGTTTTCCTTTTGCTCTTTCAATGTCTTTATGTATTTACTTTTGCTTCATGCGCTTCTTCCCCAGACCGCTAACCTTCTAACCTTCGACCAGGGCAAATATAGACATCTGGAGTCCTGAGAAAATCGCTCTTATCACAACTTCAAAGCTTTATTTAAAATATTATTACCTGGAAGTGAATAGAATTGTCACCAGAGCATAGGCCGATCGCATCGGCTATAGGCATTACATTAAAATTTGATCAAAACATTTAAAATATAGAAGCATGCAAGTAATCAGTGGGTACATAACGGACAGAAATCTTGTGCGATTATTGAGACAATGCGGTAGAGCTTTCGCTCTCTTCATTGCTTTATCCCAGAAGAGTTTTCAGTAAATGTGAAGTAATCATGAATACGAAGAAAAGAATTTTTCTAAGCGATTTTTACCGCATAACTAAAGTCCATGCAGGAAATACTTGTTTACTACTGTGATATGACGGGAAGAAGATACTTTCTAATAACATTATATCGGTAGAATTTGTTATAGTGCCTTGATGTCCAACAATTCTAACTTAATTTGTTTATTTTAATTTAATTTCCAGGTCTTTAAAATTGGTTCCTAAAGAGGGTAAGGGGCGAAGCCATCTATACGCTATACAAATGCACCGTAGCACTGCAAGTGGAAACAAATGATGAAATCAGGACTATCATCCATCCCATCGCCTTCCTCAGTACATAAATTTGAGACAACAACTTTCTCAAGAAAGCGATTACACAAACGCTACTAGTCGGGAAAGTAAAAGTTCCATTGTGCAGTAAGAGCATGCCTTAAAGATATGCCTCATCATAATAACAAAAGGAACATAAAGCAAAAGCCACGAAACGAAAATTTATACATTTAATATAATTGCAATCACGCACTCACATAAACGCCGTAGCACCATAGCAACAAAAAAGAAATTGTTTATAGATAAAACAAACAGTAAACCAAAAAGATTTGTAACGATTCTCTGCGGGGGAGGGGGTGTATGAACAACGACGCGCGCGATATTAATGTTGAAAATCAATTGTATTGTCGTGCTCTTGAATGCAATGCGACAATGGAATAAATGAAAAAAAGGGAAACACATACCGCTCACTATATTGACAATAAATGGTATAGCAGCCGGAAAAGAGAAACGTCCTTAAATGCAAAATTTGGAAAATGCCACACAATGGCCAAGAAAGCGACAAGCATGATAGAGAATTCAATGCGGAAGTAATCCATACAACATTTAGTAGCGCCACAGTCAAATGGAATCTATTGGTAGATGCTGAAGTTTACAAGGTTGAGAAACATCATAAGTACAAAGGATGGGAGAAAATCGGATGGTAAGCTATGATGACCAATTAATAAAAATAATTTTTATAAAATTTAAGCTTAAACTGATTGCTTTCCAGGACTAGTAAGGACAACTACGTTATTCGCAATTTGGAGGAGAATTTCGGCTATTTATTACGCGTGCAAGCTTTAAAGTGCAATGCGAGTAAATCTCACTACGACACCATTAACACTTCACCAGAGATTGTGGTAATTGCCTTTACAAAGATCGCAAAATTATTCATCGAAAATTTTAATTCTTCTGATATTTTCTTCCTCTCGGAAGGCTTGTACTTTGGCGGATTTGCCATCCGCCTTGGCTTTGCATCGCGCTCTCAAGAAGAGTCAACAATTTCTGGTGAAACGTTTATTGCGCCGTCGTCCCAACCTTATTGAATATCCCGGACCGAATGGCTATCTGCCGCTATGCAATGCCATAGCATACGGCGAAGTGTGCATCGCCGATTATTTGCTAACAATTGGTGCCAGTGTTCACATCGGCAATTTAGATAACAAACGCACACCCTTGCACGTAAGTAATGCGAAGAGAAAGATATTCAATACAAATTCTGCTAACTGCTTTAAATGGCTTATTATCATACACATACATCGTTACAAACAAAAATGGACATTGCGTTCATTGAATACACATTTTTTTATTATATGTTTCTTGCTTAATCCTCTCTCCCCTTAATTAGACGTCGAATGTTGTATGTTTTTATCTATAGCTGTTGTCGACAAAATTTCGTTAATTGTTGTTTTTCACAATTTCCTTTTTTTCCTGTTCCCTGCCTGTTAACCGTATACAGGTGGCTTTTTACTACGGCCGTTTATCTGTAGCACGTGTGTTGCTTAACCTGAAAGCCGATATGGAGGCTAGAGACGTATACGGTTTAACTGCCTGTCATTTGGCTATCGATGCGAATCAAGAAAAGCTTTTGAAATTTGCTTTAGAAAATGGTGCTAACGTAGAGGCCAGAGATGCTTGCGGTTGGACACTATTAATGCGCTCCGGTAGGTTAAATAAAGCGGATTAAATTTCAAAAATCACTTCTTCTCTCATGTCCTATGTTCGCAAATACGTGTGCGTTTTATTGCAGTGGTTATGAATGCTGGTCTCAGCATTTTCGAGTTGCTAATAACGTATGGTGCTGATACGAAAGCGCAGGATATGTTTGAGTTAACTTGTCTTGACTTGGCGCGTTTGTATGGTCACACGGAAGCTCAAGAATATTTTGAAAAATTCTGTTTATTAAATAGCGAGGATGGCAAAGAGAATGAAAATTAATTTAAATCATTTCTTAAATGTGTTTTCAAAACGTGTTTTATTCATATGCAGTCTAGGAAGCTCTCGGGTTTATAATTGCATGAGTAAATCTTAAAAAAATCTTGATTTTGTTTTAAGCCTAAATAGAAGACATTCTCGGCCAGATCGCGCCCGAATTCACAGAAATTTTGTGCATATAACGTAAAAAATAATCTCTTATTATTTAAACGATATTTCTCGAGGATTTCATTCTCCTCGTCGTAAATCTCTTGATGTTCAGTGCTGGCGGTAATCCAATCTCTGTAGCCTTCCCAGGCGTTACGGAAACTTTTTAAATAAACGACAGCCAAGATACGGGCCTCATTTAATACATTAACAAATTGCGGTAATTTCAAGCATTCACCAACTTCTAGAAGTCGCTGAAGACCTCCAACTTCTAGAGTCTGCTGTCGTTCCGTACTATTGTACAAAGTCATCCATAAATGCACGTTGAGTGTAGCATAAAAATACGACATCGGCTTATTACGGCTTTGATATAAGTACAAGGACCAATCCAACATAGTACGCTGCACGCCATACTCATAGGTCGAGTTCGTTTTACGATATAATTCCAGATTTTTAATATTATGTTTGTAGCTTTTCCGGTAGATGCTCAATTCCCGATATTCGTAGTTTAAATCATTGGCTCTGAAATAAATTTGCGGCATTCGAAATTTCTCCTTCAATGTCGCCAATTTAATGCGTATCACATCACGTGAAGTGGTTTGCGTGCTCTTCGCTTTCGTTAAAAATCGATCCAATATGTCCACAAAATTTTTAACCTCGTACGAGCTACTGTTTATATGCTTTTTCGTGATGATGTAACCGAAGAGAGGCTTGAAGTATTCAAACGATTCATAATAGCAATCGTCCAAAGATTTCAGACTATTGCAGGAGATAAAGAAATCGAAAAGTTTCTCTTTCGCTTCAAATTGCTCAGGATCTTCTTGCAGTTGCTTTAGAAGGAGTATAAGTTCACCGGACTGGGGCAGATGACCTGTAACATTGACAAAGTTTTTATTTTGTTTAGTTGACAGCATATTCGGAAGTTCCGTTATTCTTTAGCTTTAGTTTTTGATACTTTGTCGAGGGGTTTATTTCTTGTTTCTTGTCTAAATTCTACGTCTTCGTTGATGGTGGGATGCGTCGGCTTGTAGACTAGGGGAATTTGCCAATTATCCTGATCTGTCGAAACAATAACTTTCAGACGGGACTATATGCAAACTTAACTCTGCTGAGGACACACGTTATGTGCGTGGATTTCGACTGCAGCTAACTTAGAGCTGTCTTAATCTAGGTCCTTGGAAGACATTGTACACCTACACTGAAAAAGGATCTTGGCCCTTCACAATTTACTATTTTCCAGATAGCAATTTATACAGAAACAACACTTGTTTGATGGTTCAGTTCACGTAATCCAAATAATTTCCCGTTCATTCTTATCGATTGATTAATCGACGAAATCAGTATAGCGCAACCGAGGCTGCACAATATTAAAAAATGTAACTGCACAAGTTCGAAAATTGCTATGGTTGCACCTACATGCTTAGCACAATTCTTGCTTTCCAGTTTTCTGCAGTAGGATTGTTCTGCATGACTCGCGTTATTTTGATTGACAAAAATAGTCCACTGTTCACTACTTACTTGTCTTGTAATTTAAAATTCTTTTAATTAAAAAAGTTTTGCAATTGTTTTGTTCATTGTTTGGTTAATCGTTGTTAATAAGAGCAAATCTCGTTAGTGGCACTAAAGACCTCTCAGGGAAATAACACATATTTACCAAAATTTAATTACGAATTATGAGTAATCACCCAAACCCATCAAACACTCAATATTGTAGTACGTAACATAAAACACTCGTACAATAAGGTCTCATTACATTTATCCTTTAATCCTTTAGTAACAATAAGCAAAGTAGGCTGACTCTTTGTTACGTTGCATCACTTTTAAGGTCTTCGTTTGTGTGTGCCGACTACTTCTCCTAATCTATTCAGTTCTTTGCATTACTGGTTATGTGCATCGTATTCTTCCGTAAACAACGCATAAGCATGTACTTACCCAAAATGGAAAATAATGGCCGATTACGACCGCATACGTAATCAAAGTAACCATCACAGACATACTTGTCGGCATCTATTGAATGTTCCAAGCGTATGGCTATGTTGTGCAATTCTTGTTTGTGAAACTCTGACAAGCGGTGCATGTACGAGATATTTCTATGCTGATGAGGATAATAGGGGCGATATTGCGCTTCCGCGGCATATGGTGATACATTTGCCAGAATTATCAGGAACGAGAAAAGTCTTATATTGTGTGCGAACAGCGTTTCGCATGACTTTGTTGGTCTCAAAACAATCTCCATAATGCATCTGAGAACCAGCCCGCCGGCATGATAACGGTAAACGGTTTGTTAGCATAAACAAACAAAGATTCAATGAGTTAATTCAAGGCAAAGAAGCACATATACTGTTATGCCGCGTTGTTGTTATTGTTGCTGCTTTCTTCCTATTGATAACTTTGACTTTAGTTTAGTGCTTGTGAGGTATTTCGCTTTTGCATTCGCATCTTTTTGTACTTTTTAGTGTATAATCTTTAAAATTTTATTCCGAACTGCATACAATTCACGGAGAGAGATTACTTTAAAGTAAACTTTCATTCATTTCATGGATAGAATCTGTGGAGATCTGTTCGTTTACGATTATGTCTCACGATTTGATAATGCTATAGTGTACGGAAAGCATTGGTTTGTCTGTCGGCTTAAGTACGCATTCGCTCTTCAATCATCTCTACGGAAAACTATAGATTAGGAAAGAAGAGAATTTCATTGAATGCGAGATTTCATTGAACAATAGAATAGAATTTGACATATGTCGAGAGATTGCGGGATGAAAACTGATAATTTTGCACGTCACTGCAGGGACGGCAATATATTAAATTTTCCCTTTCGGTTGAGACATTCAGTAGAGAACGCACAAAGTGTGCGTTCGTAATCGTCGCTAGATTAGAAATTGAATTTATCATGTCTGCCGCTGGCTGTTCTCCGTTCTCGATTGTTCGAACGGTCCCGAAATAGGGAGCTAAGAATCGGCACTTGCTCGCGAGTTGGCGCAAGCGTGATCAGAGGAGTGCTACACCATGAAATGACCACTTAATCAAATCAACGATTTATACTTTTGTGATACACGTAGACGTGTATTCACTGATTAACGATCTTTCAAAGTGCGACAGGTGTGATTTTGATATTACACGTAGCTATAAACTATCAGCAATTTGTTGAAGAAGCATTTCTTTACCTCAAAGCATAAGCCCTGCCATTTAGACCTATGCTTTTGTATCCGGAAATTTGTTGCTTAACAATTTCCAAATTTACCTTCAAATCTTGCACTAATTATTATTAATACACGTAACGAGTCTTTACGAGTCGAATGATTTTATACATCAAACACGTGCGTAATTGTGTCATCGCTATCGGTGATGATTATAATGCGCAAAGCATTGAATAAAAACAGCTTATGTTCATAAAATTGATAAATTTTCAATTACATACGCTATTCAAGCAACACACAGGCATGGATACGCGAGCACATATTTTATTAAAAAATGTAATTTTATGACATTCATAAAAAGATAATGATTATTGTAATGTTCGCCATCTGTATTCAAAATAATCTGAAATGATTTTTCACAAATACGCACATATGCGCACACATACACCAGGACATTAATTCGCTTAAAATCTACTTATGTGAACGATAATAATTGTTGTTATTGTTTTATGAGTTGCGTGTTATAAATATCGGTGCGACGTTGCGGGAATATTGGTATTTGGCGGCGGACAGCGTCAACCATATTGAAATCTGTAGAGCAAAATATATATGCACTTATATGTAAAAATAGTTAATCTTATTTAATATTGTAAGCGGCAGCCGGACGGACTTACCGATATCATCGATTATCAGTTGGCGGGTGGCGCCGGCTTCACGTTGAACACGTCCCCACGGATCGACAATCATTGAATGGCCATAAGCAACATAGCCAGATTTGTTGTCACGAGCTGGAGAGCATGTGGCAACAAATAATTGATTATCGTTGGCACGAGCGCGCTGCAATAGCTCCCAATGCATGGGACCCTGGCAAATGCAAAAGGCGGACGGATAAATTAACATTTCGCAGCCTGGAAGTACGACACAGCCGTTAAGTTACAAGTTAGGTATTGCTAACTACACTCTTTACCTAGATTGCGATAAGCACGAGCAAGCTCTTCGAACCGTTTGTCGTGACAAATACCAATACCCACTTTATGGCCAGCTATATCGACTACAGTGAGGTCGTTTCCAGCCGTTAAAGCTAGACCTTCATTGAAGTAAGCGCCGCCATCATTCTCGACGTCAATGTCAATGTGAAACAAATGAATCTAATGGGAAGAGGATCACAAGTACAGTCGATAATTAGAAAAGAAACTAAATTTCAACATTTCATTGTTTCTACCTTGCGATGACGACCTATAAGTTTGCCTGATGGAGACCACACCGTGCATGTGTTATACAACTTATCTGGCTCGACGCGCTCGATTATACTGCCACCGATTATGTAAATTTTCAAACTGTACGCCAGCTGCGACAGCACTTGGCACGTTTGCCCCTCAGGTATTTTCTCAGCATATTTCGAAAAATATTCGATGGCATACGGCGCATTGAAGCCTTCGGGGAGTACGGCTAATTGGAGATTTGGATTTTTCAGTTTTGCTTCGGTAATCGCTTTCACAGCATTATCCACATTTGTGGCCACATCGTTACAAACGGGTAGCTGTAGCAAAGCAATGGTAAGCTCTGAAGGATTAAAGTGATTCTATTAGAAAGTACTTTAGCAGTGCATGCGTAAAAAACATATATGCATGCATGTGTATTTGTTTCTTCTTCTTCATTTCTCTTCTTGTTTTTTCTTATTGAATTTCCTTCAACGCAATGCGATGCATGCAAATAGACACATAAAAATGATACCAAAAAAAAGAGAACGAACAACTTGTCCATGTTGTTTTACTAACTTTTGCTGTCTGACATGTTTTGTGTTATACTCTCCTGTCGCAGACACACACAATCTTGCACACACTTTTTATTGCCTTTGTCAGTTTAGCAACACTTTCTTAATCTAAGGCGTATGGAAGAGTTTTAAAGCAAAAATGCAAGTTTCTTAGATTTATATATGCCGGCTATGTGTTATCAGTTGCATATATATGTATGCACATATGTGTGTATAATAAATACAATATTTAAATTTGCTTAAGTTTCTGTTTTCTGTGCTTACCGAATGGCCTATTTTGGTATGTGATAAGAGCGAAGCCTTAGCAAACGGTTATCAACACGAATCAAAATATTGTTAAAATAGATTTTTCAAATTTTCTGCTAATTAATTTGATTTCACCCTTCAACGTCACCCTTGCATTAGTCACTTCAAATAAGAAAAAAAGAAACTACAAACGAATTCTTGTCGTAAACACGTAGTTACATTTTAGATGTAATTACTTACACATGTGCAGGATTAATTATCCGAAAGACTCAATGCCAATTAAGTTTAAAATTTTTCGTTATGTCTTACGTCTTGGAAAAATAAAACGTACTTCACCATAGCAGATTTCGATTGACCTCTGTAGGGAAGTCTATGCATTATTGTTTGCTATAATGAAGCTATGCCTAGGACTCATTCTACTGCGAATGTCGTTTGCTTCGAATTACTTTGAAAACTTTAATGAAAGTCTTCCAAATAATTTCCATTAGCGTTCTTGTGTATTAGCTGGAGAAGCCGCAGCCAGGGTTAATACTATTTAAAGTCGTTACTAGATCTCTCTCTCTCTCTCTCCCTGTCCTCTAAATATCATTCTCCTCGTGAATTCGTAATCGGGTTACACAAACCTCCGAAAAATTATGACGTAAAGTAAACCGAGCCGTTAAGCAAAAAGTTGGATTTGCTGTTGCAAAACACTACCTGAATTGATTGACATTTCTCTCATGTATTTTAACAGGGGGCACGTAATGTAACTGAACGTTGCATTTTGCGAGTGTGCCACCGATGGTAAAAATGACAATTTTCTAATTTGCAACAAATGTGTGATGAGAGTATTCAACGAACACAGCTAATGTGCAGCGGTAAAGATAACAGGCGGAAACAGCTGTTACTTGCATGTTTTTGTGGCTTCAGACGCAGTTCGCGTTTGGATAAATGTTCGCTAAAATTTTTGCATTTATTGACATATTTTTAAGAAACGGTATGAAGTCATAAAAGAAAAATAGTCTCTTTTGTTTGTTTTAGAGTAAGTGTGTGAGTGTGTAGTCTAAGATAAAAGTAAAGTCTTTTTAGGCACATTGAAGAGCTCGAAATTAGAAACAAAAAGCTGATATAATGAAAAGTTAAAACGCAAAGAACAAAAGGCACTGCTGTTCTCCCAAAGCATAGATGACAACTTCTGTTTAGTTTTTGTTGTCCTATTGGAAAGATTCATTTTAGTCCGAGTAACATCAGTAATAACAGCAACAATTATTGCTACGGTCTTCAGGGATTTCTCTCCTCTTTCGTCCTTTTTTTCTACTTGACTATTTTTAATCCTTTCGCAATTTCCGACTTTCGCTTTCCTGGAGCATCTTTTATCGTCCATTTGCATGTTCAATTAGTCTGCAGTTGTTTTAATGCGCGCTCTTAAAGCTTTCCTTTCAAAAGTTATACGCTTGTTCTACTTGTTTCGTTACTTTTTCGTTTTCTTATTTGGTCAAATTTGCTAATTCGTTAGTTTAATTTGTTTGTATATGTACGAGTAAGTGTACGTGTGCGTACCCACAGTCCAGAATGATGATGTGTTTGTTTAAGAGAAAGATTGAAAGAAAAAAAACGACTGCGTTTTCAAGTAATCCGCATAACCGCATTCCTTTCCAAAGTAACCTAAGTCCATTTAGTTTAAAATTAAAATATTTATTGTCTTTCTTGTCTGTATCCACTTTAAATGCGTTGCGTTTTTCTTATTTTACTCAAACAGGATTTTCTGCGCGACAGGACTTAGGTCATTTTTGAAATGCACGGTCCATTTGTCTTGTGGGTAAATAAATGCTATAAAGTCTTACTTTACTTTAGGAAATTATTGGTTATCCTTTTTATTACTTTCTTCGTCTTGTTCGAAACTTATTAAAACACTTTGGCGGGGGGCAACGAAGTCGATTATTAATGCGGCCAATTACGTTACCAAATGAAGCAAATTTATGAATATCCAGCTAATTATGCCTTTTTGGTATCTGAAGCGATAACGTGCGTCATTAAAATTTACTTTCATATAATAATTATACCCGTCATTAGATTGTGAGAGCGAGCGAATTTTGTTCTCCTGATTGCGTTGTTTCGAAGCGCGACTTAGATTTAGTTAACCGTTATTTGAGGGACAACATAATTTTAGTAGAACACAACGAATTTGATTTACGTATATTTTAAGTTATGCTTATGGTAAAACGTGATTTGCTTTATACAGCCGGGAACACATGAGTGGTACGCTTTTCGTTACTAGTATCAATATAAGAGATTTATTAGGAGATTTTTTAATGTAAGCAGACTTTTGCTCTTAATTTATTTACTATTGCGAAAACTGCGCTCTTCATGTGTCCATGGCTGTATATGCGCCGTTCAAGTTTATCTATTGGTTCATCCAAGTCGGCAGAAAACCGCTCTTTTGCACAAGTTCAACAAGCTTCAACAAATTGTCAGGCAGAACTCAATCGTCACTTGACGCTCTATCCAATCGGAATAAAGTAAACCATCGTTTCATTTATTACTACATGTTATAATTATTCGTATCATTTACATATCAATTTAGTGCTTAATTTTAATATTTTACGGGGTCACATTAATGCTCTGCAGTCGCTTTAAGTTCCACTTCAAGAAACAAATTGTAAATGAACCTAACGTGCTAAAGAGCATTAAAATTGTTACTTGACAGTACAAACCCAGAGTGATCGCATAAAAGAAGGAAATAGATGCCGACAACGAATCCACAAATGTAAATATGGCAAAGGCTTCTGCTGATTGATTTGCGTAGATGACACCCAGCAGCGAATATATTTGAATATGAATGCAGGCATCACCCACACCGGTAAGAAAAGCGCACAATAAGGCTATCCAGACTCGTGGCGGATCAATAAATGAGACATCGTCCGTATCAGCGAAAGGAGCTTTATTGGGTAAGTTCAGCATTACTAGGCCAAAGGAAAGCATATGCATTCCGTAGCCAGCGAGAATTATAACATCGACGGCACATCGCACTATTTTAGGAGCGAAATAAGTTGCAACGCAACCTCCAAGCACTTCACCAGCACCAATACAAATACCGACCATCCCGATAATGTCTTTAGTAGCTAGTTTTTTCGTGAATCCCACTATCGCCCCGTAAAGGCCGGTTACGAAAGTCGTCAATAGGCCTGTATAAATAAATGTCACATTTAGGAGCAACATGTCGCGGGTCACGAATAGTTGCGCAGCCGTTCGAAAAGCAAGCCATGCTCTACCCAGGAAAGAAAGTTTCGGTTGCTGTAGTTCTTCGTCAGAGTTGAACGTATCTTTGGGAATACTTCGCAAAGCGAATAAACTCAGCGTTCCAAGAATTGAGGAAACAGTCAGAAACCCGACGACCTGTCTGCGTGCACTGGTATCGATATGTTTTTTATTTCGAAATTCATAAATCACCAGCAAATTGCCGAAGATGAAACTAAGTTCGTACATTACCCAAAAGATGCCCGAGTTACGGGCTATGGTTTCCGAATCACTGCACCGAGACAAAATTACTCCTTGAGCAGTCCACACTACCGCGGCAGCAATACCCAATAAAACGCCAGCGGTATATAACAGCCAGGCAGAGGTGAAAAAAAATATGAAGGTGAAAAGCGAAAAAAATAGCGAGGCAGAGATTATAGATATCCTAGGACCAGTAACTGCCAAAACTGATGGTGCCAACCAATTGGAGAAGGCGAATACAACGTAAATGCTGGCAAGGCTAATGAAACCGTCGCCGTTGAAAGTTTTATCCTCTTCAGTTAGACTGGCAAGTAAGTTTTTCTCAATATTCCCAAGAGTTTGGAAAGCGGTAAAAATGAACATATAACCGAAACCCATGACAATGATGTTCCAAAATTTGGCATCCATTTTCAGTCGAGATAAAATAAATATCACTTTTGAATTCGATTTAAAGAAAATGTACTTTTCTACGACATACTTTCCAGCGCTGTCTTTTTTGTACTTTTTTATCACTTTTCTTGCCTTCTCCTTCTCCTTTTCCTTTTTTTTGTTTTTGTTTTGTTTTTGATAGATTTATTCAACTTTGCTGTTTAAAAAATATATATTAATTGTAACGTCACGTTTGCCAAGCAGTGGTTCTCGCCTCACTTATTACTACATAATAGTAACTGCCAAAAACAATAATTCTTCTGATCTGGCCGCATATTTATATGGTCCGATTCAGTTCCACAAAAGGACCGTTCGTCTATATCCCTAAAGCATGTACGCATGTGCGTTTAGCGTAAATATAACCAACGCGTGGAATGTCTTCATAAGCAGCGATTAGAATAGAAGTAACATTTTTGGCTGGACCTGACGGCTCTTCACCAATCTGTTCAATTGTCGGTCACACATCTTACAATTGAACAATTTAAAGCGATTTTATTAAGTGGTGTATTTTCGAAGCTACTGGCTTAAGAGAACAGCAGGTAAAGAACGAAGGATTACAGATTACACACGGATTTGTGTTATCCACCACCATTAGAGAGATTAGAGAGATTGGCATATAAATAAGTCCTCAAAAGCGTATTGGAATTGAGTTGAAAAGCTATCTTTTCAAATATCTGTTCGATTTCATATATTGTTTACTGTTATAAACCTTGTAAAGTACGTAGAAAATGTGGCATTTAAGTGCCTTAGGGGTTGTTTGAACGCGTTAAGCGAATTGGGTCCGCAGAAAGACTCTCACCTTAGATGTGCGTTACCCGGTTGTAACCAAGCTAGACTTAGTAACAAGTGTGCATGTAGGGAAAATTAATTTGCAATGTTGTGCACGTAAATTGAGCTTCAACTTGGGATATAAGCACGATGGTGGTTTTGCCTTGAGAAAGGCAATAAGAAATTATTAGAGGGGAACATGCCACGCATGGGGGGAATGCTGTATTTAAAATGTTGGCAATGTTAGGTATTTTACAAAAATTATGTTCAGCGGAGGACGAATCTTTTGCACTCAGAAACCAATTTGTATCGATATATCGATAAATCCTATAAAAGCAAGTGAAAATTGTAAATAAAACATGCGTTTAGGTGCTGTTAACATTGGTGCCCACTGCTATAGTTTATTTTATTATTATCATTGTTTCATACAAACCTGAAGAATAACGAAAAGTCAAGCGATGACAGTTTAAAAATGTACATGAAAATTTCGGTAGAAATCTGCTCACTTCATCTCCGCTAGAGAAAAGAAAAATCAACAAAACTTTCGCAATTTCTGTCGCTATTAAAGAAAAGTGGCTTTGAAGAAAAAGAAACTTTTGGGAAACTACAAATGGAAGGTATTTCAAAGCGAGCTCCAAATAAGCCAAACAATCGAAAAAATATTATAAGTAAAAATTTTTTAATTTTATTTTTAAAATGCAATCATTTTCAAAGGGAGATTAGCGACTTAATGTGTCATTCAATCCTAATGGCAAGGTTAGAGCTTATGAAAAGTGTTTGTAGATTTATCCAAAAGACCACTAAAAACAGTGTAGTTGGAGAAAGATGGAGATGTAGCGTATTTGAAATTTGCATACAGTTTTTTTTAGCCAGACTTCAGGTAAATTCGAAACGAAAAATCTATGCAAAACTGTGCATTAAGTTGGAGATCACAATTTTTCAATTTCTGGGTGTTTTACTTTAACAACGAAACGAAAACAATTACTTTTACAGTTTTTTTTTTTGGCATTTGCGTCCTTTGTTCATTCGTATTATGGTTGATGGAAAGTTGGTTGATGATATAAAATGTTGGCCAGATTTTTAGCTGCGTCATCACGAGCATCCTTGTCAACAACAACTTTAGTTGTATAACTTTATCAATGAAAGAATAGTTATGTAACTCTTCACTTTCATATCATCACAGATGATTTAAAAGTTTCAGATTTGTTTTCTCTTTCCATGTGCCTTTGTGTGTGCATGGTTGGACTTGAAAAGTGCATAAAATTTATGTAATTCTCTGTCCCGTAGCTATACCTCTTTCTAACCATTTGCGTTCATCCGCCTATAGTAGAGAATTGGGGGAAAAAACTTAAATTTATATTTTAGTTATTTTAAAATATAAGGTAAATTCAGAGCGATAACGTAATCCAAAACTTTTGCTTTATAGGAATTTAATTCGGGTTTTGTGAACTATCTTAAGCTTTTCAAAGTGGCTTACTAAATATATAGTAAACCTTAAATAAAAATAAGTAAAAATTTTGTTAATATGCACTAATTAAATGTGAGATTTCTTGTGCCGCATCTGTAGATAAAATCTTATATAATGGGTCTGAACTTTCAAAAATGTGCTGAAATTGATGTGATGGGGGAAGGCTGCACAAGTAGTCCGGTTCAATAGAATTCATCCTTGGATTAAAACACGATAGTGCAGCAAATTTCGCCAAACATTTCCACAAAATGCGTTGAACACAAAAATTTGTAGAAAGATATCAGGCGAACAGACAAGCTTAGGTCGATTCAGTAAATGATTGCACGCACAAAAGTGGTGGTCTATCTTGAATCCTTCAAACTGTCCCATTCATCCTCATAAACTTAATATATCTTATGTTACATTCGGCGTAGGGTGTACAACGGATTGAAAATTTTTTAACTTTGTAAAAATGTAAATAAGAAAAATGAATATTCCTTAGATCTTAGTTTTGAGTATATGTCCTCAAAAGAAATTACGTCCAAGTTGCACATTTCTCATATTGTTTGCCTCTAACTTTAAAACATTAAAACTGTGAAAAAACGAACAATCCTGTAATTAACTAAACAAAACGATATAAAAATCGTTACAATAGACATCCAAACCCGCCAAAAATAATAAATCGCTAATTTATTTTATTGGTTGCAATATAGTGTAACACTGTTTAATTTTATTGTCGTGTTTGATCGCGTTCGTGATGAAATCTTTTGCGCATCAAGAAATTAAAACTTTTGCTAAATTAAGAAGTGTTTTTCTGATGAAAAGAGTGTAATTTAGGGAGTTTCATTAAATTTTCCGCATTGTCGGCGATTTTCCACTATACCTTTTATATTAACAGTGAAAGGACCAGTGCCAATCGTGATTGGGATTATTGCAAATGAGATAAAAACAATATTTGCCAACTTCGAAGAATTAAAATATAAATTCTAGTAACTTTTTTTTAAAACAAATCGGTAGTTATTTGTGGATTTTTAGATAAATTTGCTTTTGCGGTGCGTGTCAAAGAAAAGTGAAATGTCTTGCTCATGGTTTTTTTTTAGTTAATCTGAAAGAACATATGATAGATTCCTTGCAAGTTCGCATTATAGTCCTAAAATTTTTTCGGTTGCCAATACTAACTAGTCTTAGTCTTTTAAAATTTTGTAATCTTGTCTCTTTTTATTGTGTATATGTGCTTATTACTAAGATGACGAGGGTTCAAATAATTTCGTTTATTTTGTGCGTAACTTAAAGCGCAAAGATTTGTAAAATTCAACGTTTTTTAGTTGAGAGAAACGATTATTATATCATGACGTTTATATATACGGTAGAAACATAAGACATCTTTTGAAATAATTAAGTTTTTGCGTGCACTTTATGAATTATTGCTTGAATCCACACACGTTCGTATAAAATGGATTTCTATGATTAACAAAAGTATGTTATGTGTGTTTAAATAATGGAGCGCTAAAAATTCAAGCAGGGTCGAACATTGGGTAAATATGTTTGTAGTTAAACATCTTTCTTTAGAATAGTTATATAAAAATTTCTTTCACCTCATTGTGTATGATAAATATTCCTTTTATAACAAGATTTTGTTGCATACTTAAAGATTTTACCCAACATTTTCTATTTAATGCAATGCGAAAATAATTTAGAAGAATGTTATAAACCATTTCTGTCAACTTTTTAAGATTTAGTGCTTGGAGTTAATAAATTTAACGTATTAATGGACGGACAGAAAGCGGAGGCAGAAAGCGATTAACATAAAAGTTGGTAGGTCTCTCTTACTACCTCCTGGGTATTGCATATACCCGCATAAATTTCATATACCCTGTACAGCATACCATGTAGGGTATAAAACGAAGGAACCTTTAACTGACACTCACCGCCTTCGGAAAAATGCAATACATTCTGTATATATCCTCAAAAGAAATTACGTCCAAGTTGCACATTTTTTATATTGTCTGCCTTTAACTTTAAAACATTAAAACCGTCAAAAAAACGAACAATCCTGTAATTAACTAAACAGAATGATATAAAAATCGTTATAATAGATGTCCAAACCCGCCAAAAATAATAAATCGCTGATTTACATCCAAACCCGCCAAAAATAATAAATCGCTAATTTATTTTATTGGTTATGATATAGTGTAAGACTGTTTAATTTTATTGTCGTGTTTGATCGCGTTCGTGATGAAATATTTTGCGCATTAAGAAATTGAAAATTTTCCTAAATTAAGAAGTGTTTTCGTGTGTAATTCGTGGAGTTTTATTAAATTTTCCGCACTGTCGACGATTTTCCACTATACCTTTTATATTAACAGTGAAAGGACTAGTACCAATCGTCGTCGGGATTATTGCAAATGAGGTAAAAACAATATTTGGCAGCTTCCAAGAATTAAAATACAAATTCCAGTAACTTTTTTGTAAAACAAATCGGTAGTTGTTTGCTTGATCGTCAAAAATTGAAAATTTTCCTAAATTAAGAAGTGTTTTCGTGTGTAATTCGTGGAGTTTCATTAAATTTTCCGCACTGTCGACGATTTTCCACTGCATCTTTTAGCGTAACTATGAAAGGACGGCTAGTACCAATCGTCGTCGGGATTATTGCAAATGAGGTAAAAACAATATTTGGCAGCTTCCAAGAATTAAAATACAAATTCCAGTAACTTTTTTGTAAAACAAATCGGTAGTTGTTTGCTTGATCGTCAACTCCTTGTGTTTTTTGGTTAAATTTGTGTTTGCCGTGTGTCTCAAAAAACGAGATACGAGTTGTTCAGATACGATTTAATAGACCATTTTCGGTTAATCTAAAAGAATGTATCACAAAGAAATAAATAGAAATGTAGTGAAGTCTTGCAAGAAGCATTGAAATGCAGTAACTTATCGTAAAATCTTAATATCTATCAATAATAAGAACTAAATTAAACCGCTTTCATAGTGAAGCTTAAATGAAGTATAATTCGGTCGGGAATTTCGGGTCAAAGTATATTTGTTGAAGCCATTACAGACAAAATTTGAAAGAATATATGGCAAAGATATAATTCGATATGTAATGAAGGCATGCCAAAAGCAAAGAAATGTGGTAAAATACTTTAAATCTTAAAACATAGCGGATAAATAAGAAGAACTTAATTAAACCGCGTTCTTAGTGAAACTTAAATGAAGTATAATTCGGTCGGGAATTTAATCAAACCGCATTCGTAGTGAAACTTAAATGAAGTATAATTCGGTCTGGAATTTTGGGCCAAGCCAAGTATGTTGAAGCGGTTGCAGCAAGTGGTGTTTCACTGTAAGTTTTAAAATTTTTATATCCTTTATTTATTTTTGTATATAGTAATAACTCCTAAGTCTTAGAAGTGAGTCGCAGATTATGAAAACGCTATTTTGGATTTGGTATATGTTCTTTCTTGCACTATCCCCGGAAGATATATGCACTTTAAAAGTTATAAAGTCAAGGTATTAGCGAAGAGTACGTCTCTGTCCGTGTAGTCGTGTGTTTGATTGTATCGTGTTGCAATTCTGTATATCATCTGCATTTAGCGAAGGTTTACGTATAGATGGCTGACCAATCGAGCTTTTCCTAGTCAAAGCCTTGCAACGGCACTACTTTAAACCGATAGATTATAATTGCAAAATATTATCAAATGCTGACGTGTGAGTGTGTTGAGGATGATGTCTTCAGTTGTTGCCTACTAGCTATAAGAAGTATTTTTATTCTGTTTCGGATAAAAATTCATTAATAATCAAAATTAATTAATAAAGTTCATCTACACTTTTTTGTCTACCGTGGATCCAGTTTTACCTCAATCACGCCTATCACTTTATTAGATAAACCCACCGCGATTAATATGAACTGGTTCTGCTTCTCTTCCAACGGTTCACATTTGCAAAACTATAGCAACAGTTCTTGTGCTGTGTATAATATCCTGCTGAATTTCATCTTTCGAAGTGCTTCCAAGCGATCATTTATTTTCAAGCTAACTATTTCATATGAAAGGACTCTTGACATAATTAAAGTTATATTTTAACATAATATATGCCTTTGCCTCTCAACGGAGTGCACTAAAAGTTGAAAATGGCAGTTCAATCCAATGAGTTGACTGTTACTTTTCAAAAAGAAACCTGTCAATTTTGTTTTCTGTGAAAGTTTTGTTTATAGGAGTGTGACGGGAATAAAAAAAATTATTTTTTTTAACAAAATTAAGTTCGTCCGCTTTATTCAGTCCATTATGCAATTTGTCTACAGCATGTGAGTGTTTCTTTTACTCGTAGAAATTTGTCACCCTTGTACATATTTATTTTAGTTCCTTTATATAATTTATCTTAATGTTTTGCCGAATTATTTGTTCTTTCATTTGTTTGGCTTTCTGTGTGGTTTAATACCCTCTTAATTTATATGACTTTCTATAGTGTTTGCTGCTACTAGACTTTCGATGGTTCGTTTCTCTTGTAGATCTTTCCCGCAGAGAGTAATAATTTAATTATCTTGTTACATATCTTACTTAAGCCAATGAAGTTTATTAATAGTCATTCAGATTCCCTGAAAGTAAAAATTTATAAATACATTGATATGAACTTATAGTGTCACGAATTGTCTAAAAAATTGATTGGAATTCAAGTTAAAAGCCGCAAGTTTTTTAAATATTTGACTGTGACTCTCATCACGTTATGTTCCTTAATGTAAACTTATGAACTATAATTGGTGCTTTTAACTGGAATTTTTATAATCGTCAATAACATTATCGAAAGCAACGTTTTACAGTTATAAATGCAAAGTGAAATAAGCTTAAGAGCTTTTTTAAGTTTGGCGACTGCTCAACAAAAAAAAAAAACTTTTAATCCTGATATTTATAGGTTTAAAGGTACGGATGGATTCGAGGATAATCGTTGACCAATAAGTTTATTTAAATTAACTGACTCTTTTTATCTACGATATTAAGGGAAGATTGGCTTAAAGCCTAAATTGGTTTTTACAACTTTCTCGTTTACTTTCAGTTTATTGGTAATCTATTAAAATAAGAAGAAGATTTAAGAAATATTCTTAACAAGCTTAAGGCTATAAATTTTATTAAATATATATGAAGACTGTCAACAGCACACACAATGACAATGAATTGGTTCTCAGCTGGCTTTTGAAAAAGTTTTCAGTTTAGTAACTTAACAAATCAATTTGCAAAATATTTGTATATATATATGTAGATATATATGTGCGTGTGGGTGAAAGAACATTAATAAAAATAAAATGAAATCTCTTTGCCAAAGGAAAATCCTTTCAATGTAAATTTAATGCTTAGGAAAAATGATGACGGGTTCTCTTTGCATATATACACAAACGAACATTCACGTTTATAGAGCAATATGCATAGACCTCTCTGTCTGCTTTTAAATTTTTATCACACTTAATGTTATACATTATGTGACCAATATATACTGCATGAAGCGTTTATATGTATATAAACATATGTATCTAAATGTATATATATGTATCTAAAGGCACAATAGGATAATTCGAAATTTGACAAATTTTCCCTTCTGACTTAAGCCCGAAAACTTGTGGAGAAAATTTATGAGGCAAATAAAATGTTAACATAATAAGAATTTCGATCCATATGTAAAGATCTACACCTTTCGATTCACCTCAATGCGATCAGCAACAAACCTGCATATTTTCACAAGACGAAAATCGCACTTATTCCTTTATGGCTTATAAACCAATACAAAAAGAAAATCGCATATGTACACGCGTTTACCCAAGTGTAGCTAGTTACTACAACTTCGTTTTTCTTCCAGTTGTTTCTGCTTCGTCCTATTATCATTTAAACTAAATGTATTTTTATGCTAATAAATCGATTTTCACAACAGGGTATTGAATAGATATGTGAAATGTTTATAACGCGTCCTATGTGTAACAGAGACCTCCTTTCATCAGAATGATTAGAATAGTAGATTTAGAGAGACCACATCTCCGACCACGACTGCAGATCTTTGGCAAAAACCAATTTCATTTTGATTTATTCTTATCATTCCGATCAGGTTAAGTTCCAAAACTGACTTGAGTAGAAATTCCCAAAAATTCTCTTTTGCTAATGATGGCCTTAATAAAAGCGTTAATGAAAGCTCGAAGTACCTTATATTTTTTCTTGCACTATCCGCGGAAGGTCCGATGGATATATGTTCAGGTCAGGACTAAAAAAAATTTGTACGAGATTTCTGATCGAAAACTCTGTTTGTGAAATCCAGCTGCAGTATTTATTTTGTAATTATAGAAAATAGGGAGGTTTTTCAACTGATATATTCCTGAGCTTTATTGAAAACATATCGGTTTCATTCATTTCAGTGTAGTGGAGATAAACTAGTTGCCGCCGTGATTAGTATACAAAAATTATATGAAACATATTTTCACACAGGATGGAGAAAATTTATTTCAAGCTTTTTACATATCGTATCTGCATCTCTGTGTAATCTAAGTAAGTCCAGGTAATTTAAAAACTGGTAGTGAGCTCAATTTTTCAAGAATTGAGACTCCGGAAAACTCAAAAACGTGCACAAGAAAGATCGTCCCATAATCAGGTCATTCAACAGAATTGGTATATCGTGGCCACATTTCATATATTACAGCCATTATCTAGGAGTATTGTATATGTATCTTCCCTTTTTTACTACCTTTTTAACGTCATAAATGTTTGCGCCGCCACTGTTTTCCGTTTATTGAGAAAATTGAGAATTTCGAGACCACTTACTCGCGGGGAATTTTATCGTGGGCGCGGGGAATTTCTGTGGTGGTCGGAAGGAATTTTATCATGGTTGGAAGGAATTTTATCATACTCTTATATATTACAGAGTTTACATATTCGCTGTAGGAGTTCGTTGTATTGGCCCTAGGATATGCAGGAATTTGAGAGAAAAACAGCTAGAGATACGTAAGCAGAACTCAACAAAATATGCAAGCCAGAGAGCAATGAGAACAAGGACAGCTTTTCTCACATCTATCGAATAAATGAGAGAAGAACATGAGTAAAGCAAAAATAAAAGGTTGAGTGACTTTAATCAAAATTGGTTTGTGTTGCATTCATGTGTGTGTAGACGAATTTGAGGAAATAGTTTTGTAAAAATATCAAATTTAAAATTTTGACAAAGGAAAGAAAAGAATTTTTGAATAATGAAAATCAAATTAATGCGATTAGTAAAATGCAATGAATTTTGAATATGTGTTCTATTGTTGTTGCAAACTAAGAAACGGAGAACGTGAATAAAGGTGTTGCCGCTGTAGCTGTTTCTTTATTCTTTGTGAAACGAAAGCAACGAGTTTTAGTGTCTTGTGCGAAATATTTTTTAAAAACATATGAAATCGATTTTAATCGGTTTTTAGGGCATTTTTAAGGAAAAGAGGAATACATTTATCAATTAAACTTTTTTTAATTAAAAAGTATTTTCCAAATTTTGATTAGCTCGTCGTTTAGCTAAAAACGTTACAAGCACAACTTACGACTAGATTGTAACATATATAACACATACACGGAAACATTTCAAAGGTAAAGAACTATATCAGAATATTTATTACATGAGATGGTAGTCGAGAGACTGCAGCAACTAAAGCTTTATTAGCTTTTTTGTTGATGTGAAGCTTTTGAGAAAACTTTCTAAATCTACTTAATCCTGCAGTCGCCTGTAAACGGAACAGACGGAATAAATGAAGGAATATAAGAGAGTAAAGCAATAAAGACACCCTTTTCCGTAGGAAAAGAGGTTATTGACAGTTGTTGTTTTTTGATAGTTTCCTTTACTCTTCGTTATGTTCCTTTCTGCACTGTTCATTATTCTCATTTGTCTGTTACCTTTCGTATCTATTTTCAGTGTGTTAGTGTGTGAAGTGGCGACAGACAACGGCATTTGGAAAGTGTTTACAAAATCGTTATTAATAATAATGAAAAAGAAATACATGTGAAATAATCGTTTTTAATAAGAAAAGAAAGCAGTGAACACATTTTTATTCAAATAGCCAGCCAGTGCTTCAAATGGTAAACGTGTGAAAGATGAAAAGTATTTGAGAAAGTAACTCAACTCAGTTACCTAATTTATAATGCAATCCATACATATCATGTGAAATTAATCGCACATATATACACTTTTTCCTCCCTTTACATGTAAATTTTATGCCTTAGAAGCAATGAACAAAGAAAGCGAAAAAATCCATATCATTATCAAATTTTTGAATAGAATTCAATTCTAAAAATCATTGTGATGTGTTCATTTTTATATCTCACACAAATACACGCATATGCATAAAAGTACATATATATATATATATATATAAATTATGTTTTTAAAAAAAAACTCTCCTTGCAAGTCTACACCGTTCTAAGTTAATTACAGTCTCGTTACATTGGTTTTAATGTACATCGTTTAGAACATCGTTGACTTCGTCATAATTGTCACTAAGTTGCAATATTTTCACCTCGCGTGTACTGCAGCGTCATCATTTTTGGTAGTAAGTTGTGTGCGTATGTTTGTGTGTGCGTGTCTGTGTTTTTAGATTTGTTTTGGTGTATTTATCTGTACGTCATGCTCTTTTTTATTGCTATTGTCTGCACTGATGTTTTCAGTGCATTAGTTTGGTCTATGTTCTACATTGGCATGGGTTTGTGCTGTAGTCTATTACTCTATTTTTAATCCGGTGTTTATTTGTTATTTTTAGAGTTGTTGGTTATAACATATATATATGTATATATGTATATCTGCATACACGTAAGTACAGATAAGCATGTGAAGATAAAAGTATTTGCTGTTCAGAGGAAGTAACCCAATAATATATTTATGAAATATGTCTTACATGCACGTTGAATGTTTTATGTAAGTAGAGAATGGCGAAGAATTTGTCAAAGTTCTTAACAAAACTTAATGCAAGCAATTTCCTAAAGATGGGTTCGTTTTATTTATTATAAAGCTTATGAGATCGGCTTGGTCGACTACATTTTTCTTTCCTTAAATATAAAAGCTATTTGGTAGAAGTATCAGAAGTCGCATTCTTCTGTGTGCATTTATTTATCTGTTCCTCTTCAAAATTCCGAAAATTTTAAAAATAGCAAGTTAAAGCATAGTGTAATTTATTTATGTCCTTATGGTTGGTTTCGCAGAGATACAGTCTGAAAAAATCAAGTACAGGCTCTAATTGTGGGAAAATTCTTAATTTGAATATAACCTCTATTCCATGCCTTTGTGAATGGCGTCGAAACCGAACTTTTCCTTCGACAACGAAATCACACACTACGAAAAATATAGGAAAAAGCAGTGATATTAGCGACGGACAATAGTTTCTGTAACCATTTCTTCACAATAAAATTGCACTTTCAACTCACAACAAGTTACATCCATAAGTATGAGCCAAGTAACTTTTTTTCTGGCTACATACCATATATATTCGTAGAAATGTCACGTCCGGCAGCCACCCTGATGCTAATATCGATCTAAAATGGTACGCGGATCACTTGCGTAAAGATTTTACACAAACATAGTTTCGATTTGCTGGCTGACGCCTAAATGTTGTAATTTATTCGCTTTCAGAAGTGTGTCTTTCCCTAAAGTCACTTACGACGATGTTATAATTACCTTCTGCTTTTTCTATTTCTATTTAGCAAATCATCAAAAATCGAAACTTCGCTGAGATGTGTAAAAAAAGATGTCATACTTACACTGACATGACTTTACACTCATCAATGAATTTATGATCCAGTATTTTTCTTGCGCAGTAACATACGTGTTACAAAAGCAACCTAATGCTAATTAATTAAACAATTAACGACTTTGTCATTGTTGGAATGCCAATGAAAATCAGTAGAAGACACGCCTACGGTGTAACGTGAACTGAGTATACCTATGTTTTCAAAAGCGAGAACATTGTTTATTCGTTCGTTACTCATGAACTACGTCAATTCATATTGTAAAATATATATTATATCTATATAAAATTTCACATATTTTCTTGTAGGCAATGTTATAGCTTGCAAAAACGACAGAGCGGCCACGCTAAGCCATTTTTGTAAAGAATTTTTCCGGTTTTTTTTTCTTTTTTTTGGAGTTCTTTTTTTAAGTGTTGGGTGAAAGGGATCCTGCCACGCATCTACTACATATAACTATATTGTTTGTTTTTTATTCAGAGTAAATAATAAAATTAACTTAGTCCGTTGGTAGATTGCAGGTCATCTTCCATATATACTACGTGAAAAAAGTCTTGTGTCTGTTGCTCATGCGTTTTTTTGGAGAGATTTTATATGATCCCATGAATATTAGAATCGAAGCTAGTTATAACATATCCTGTCTTCTGAGGGGAAATAAATCTAATTGGTAGGTTTTTATGGTGAAAGCTGAATATTAATAAAATTTTTAGAAAAAGTTAGATCGCAGCATATGGTGTCTTGGGCATTCTACAACAGGCGGGCTTTCATCGAAAGTGCCTTTGCATCGAAATCATGCGTAATTTTCCGTGTATTATTACCAAAACGAGTGAACAGTTGTACTAGACGAAGAGATGCAGGGTGTCCAAGAGTCTACCTTGACCAACTATATAATGTCCTTACTTGTTTAGATATGAAAAGCAAGTGGTAGTTACCAATAAGATGTACTTCCTTCTTGTATATGTTGATACTTCACAGGATATATGATTCTGGGATTAAGAATTACGTAATTGAAATAACGAAATATTTTGTGCACAAGAGAGTAACCGGTGGTGCTGCACGACTTGCCAGCGACCGTCACGCTTTAATAAACCATATATGATTGAGCTCATTATTGTATACCGTCTAACTGAACATATTCACTTGGATGAATAGAAATTAAATAAATTTCATTTAATGGGCACGTAAGCACAATTATTTTAACCAATCAATTTTCTTTAGACACTTGATGTGCGTACACATGTTATTGTATTCTATAGACATTAGTGTATGCAAACTATCTGCTAGCGTACATTATCTATAATATTATCTACTTGGAAGTTCAAATGTGAAGGATTTGTTCATGCTCATGCTCATGCAAGGACATTTTGGGTTTGTTTCGCAATGACTTGGACTAATACAATTCACTGTAGTTGCCTTTAGATCAACGTTGGCGAGCATTTACAACTATGCATATTGTTCGTATCACATACATGCATAGCATATGTAAAATTTTGTTAAGCTCAGTAACGTAAATGTTGTGAATTAACTGCAGGCCCCTCGCGCTGCATCTTTCAGAATGGTTAAGAGACGAAAAGAGGCAGGTTTTTTCCTTCTTCATTTCAAAATGTCGAAAGATGAGAATTCCGTTTCAATTTCATTTCAAGAGCAATTGTGGTTTTGACATGTTCATATGCGCGTACATAAATACATACATACAAAAAAGATACATCCATTCACGTATAGACGAATACAAAATGCACTCATATATGCAAATGCACAGTAACGCAAAAATGTTCAACATTGTTCAAATATTCAAAATCATATAAAAAACAAAACTCACTGAAAAAATGCACGCATACGCGAACCTGAATAAAGAAACTCTGAAAATTCTGCAACGAAGTGCCATTAAAACAGCAAAAAAAGATGTCATCCAATGTTTAAATGAGATTTACTTGGTTTTGTTTTTTTAATGTTGCGGAATTTCGTTACTTTTCATTTGTTTCTTCTGCTTTTAGCCGTAATTTTGTAACTCTCGTTTAAATGTGATAAATCGTGTAGCTTGGTTTGCATTCCTAGTTACCTTTAAAAAAAAACAAAAAAAGAAATGCATTTACCTACGTATGAAATTGTTTTAATTGAAGACGGACTATGCAAAAGAAAGTAAAATTAGTTTCTCATGGCATTAAAAGAAATGAAAAATTTTTAAAAATTGAGTTCTTTTAGTTGATTTGTTAAGTATAACAAGCACGACATACATTCAATATTAAGCGAAAATAGCAGAACTAATTCACTCAGCCGATCGATTATGACCTCACAGCTTTGCTTAGAAAAGCGAATTTGATTCCAAATTTCTTTTTTCTGTGACAGATTAAGTTCATAAATCAAGTGCTTGCCGAAAATTGGGAAAAAATTCTCCTTTGTTTGTTTGGATTTAGAACGTTACATTTGACCTTCAATTTTTTCTTGCCAAGATAAACTATTTTATTTTATATGGCGTTTAGCTTGTGTGAAGTATTATTAATGACATTTTTGTTGTCTTTTTTTTATTTTAGCACACTTTATATTGCAATCAAATGCGTATTAGTGTATATATGTACATATGTTATTGGACCATAAACGATGAAATATGGGCTATAATAATCGTTATTTACTGGAGATTTTTATCGTTTCGAATTAAGATTGAAGCTATAAAAAATTCTTTTTCAAGCCAAGAAAATCTCGTTTTCAATATTTATCTAATATTTCGTAAGGAATCTCCACAAGCACATGTTTATATATCATTGTGATTTGGCGAATGTTAATGCCGCCAGGCTTAACAGGTTTGTTAAACCCAAACCAGATTAGCTCTTTAACTAAATTTAGTAAATACTTTAGTCCGAAGACGATTGTTTTGCGTTTCTTTTGATCAATTCTGAAAAATTTCTCAATAAGTGTAAGGCATTTTTCATCTTCATTCTATTGGTGTACTGGACTTCTTTGCTAGGCTTCATTGCCCGTAGATTTGAATGTACGACATATGGAAAAGCTGAATCGCTGGCCTCTTCTCTCCGAGAAGGTTACGAAATTGAAATCTCCTCTAACTGATTACCGGTTATTTTAAATAGAAAAGTGAAGAAACAAACTAAGAAAGCTAAGCTTAGAACTTCATCCTAGACATGGTAACAATACTTTTTCGGATTTTATAAATTGCGTAACAATGTTAGTAAATTCTTGTCCTGTGTTATATACGCGTGCATGTCATATTCTTCGCAGCATGGTGACAATGGCTTCCATTTACTCCCGCTTAGATTATGTCTGGGTAAATACGTTAGTGTTATTATCACTGCCGCGTATTTTTTTTTTAAAGGCAAAAGCTATGAAGAATCTTCAGAAATAAAATATAATTTATTCGATTAATGATATTGAGATCGGCAAATAGTTTTTTATTTTTCTGGGAAAACTCCTTTAAATCGAGTTTGCTTCGTATAATATTCTCATGATTTATATTGATTTCATTTGCGCGTATTTATGTCATAATTATTAATACTTTATGAGTTGCAATTTGTCGTTTTTGCTCTTCAATATTTTATTATGTCCCTATTAATATCCAATCAATCTAATACATAAGTTCTCTTTGATTCCCAATAGCATTGGCACTGCGGTATAAATGTTCTTTGTACGTTGTGTCTTATGTGAAGTTGTTCGTCGTAAGTGATGGATTTCTTGAAATGTCTTAATGTCATATCTTATTGTGCGCTTGCTGGGGTACATATATTCCAACCGTATTGCCGCGGCTCTGACCCTTCAGCAATCGCCGTTGTCACAGTGGTATTGCTATTATGTATGTAATATGACTTTGGAAAACGTGCTTTATGTCGTATTTTAGCTTTTCTTCCTTGATGATATTCTTTTAGTAAATATTATGAAATTGATTTATTTTTGTATTCATTCAATTCAATTCCTTTCCTTTCTTTTTTCTTTTTTTTTCTTTTTGTAATTATAATGCATCATTATTATCATCATTGCGTGCTTGCAGATTCGTTTCTATTATTATTATTATTATTATTATTATTATTATTATTATTATTACTTTTATAACCGATTTTCTTTCTTTTCTCTAAAAGCAGAATTTTTATCATTCTTTAACTAAATGTCTCGTTGAATGTGCTTATGGTTCGGTTGGCAGTGTGTGAAAAGTTTGATTTCATTCAATATTTACTTTCCAATTTGTTCGGTTATTGAACGTGAATAGTTTTCTTTAGTCTTGTGTCTACTTTTTTCTTCTTCGTTTCATTTTTTTCTCAATTTTTTCTTTTCTTGAATAGCGTAAAACTTTGTCAGCATTGGTATGTTGGACTCGATTCGTTATTGTTATGATCTACAAATGTTACAACGGAAATTTATTACGAACCATCAATTTTCAGCTCGTTATATGTGACGTTGGTAGGAGAAACAAAGATTTCAATAATTTTTTTCTTTTTCTTTTTCTTTTTCTTTTCACTTTACTCGCAAGAAAACTAGAAAACTTTTTGCGTCAGCTTCCCAAAAGAACATTAATTTTGTCAAAAAGTTAGTTTTGTAGCCATTCCATGCTGGGTATTATTAAAAAGTGTGTGTTTTTGCTTTAATCAAAAAACCATTGGCATTCATCAAAGGACCCACAAAGAATATCGCATGGCCTGTTACGATAATAGGGTAAAGTTAACCACTTGAATGAATTGGGTATTAATACCATAAATGTTATGAAAAACTCCTCTCATTCTTCCTCTGCATCCTTTTATCTGCTAGTAATCCTTTCGAATTTGCTATATTTGATCATTCATAAAATTGGTTTGTCTGTCTTGTTACGTGAAATGTGTGTTAATGTAATTAGGCGAAATTGTAGACTCTGTAATCCCACAAAATTTACTCAGTACAGATTTAGTTATGTTTTTCAAATCCATTCTGCAATTTGCTCAAAATTAATTCTAAGAAATACACAGCCGGTTTCCTGGGATGGATTCCGGAAATTGCTTTAATCAGTAATTTGGTTACCATACTCTGTAATGAAATTATCGGTTTTGCTTGGCCTAAGAACATTGTCCAACAGATTCTTAAGACCCTTAATGGAGACGTTTGCTTTCTAGGTCGCTCATTTGACCTATTTATTCATAGAAATGGTTTTGATATTAAAAACAAGTGGGACCTCGAGGGCGAATCTTGCACACCCATAATCGTTTTCTGTAGCATCTCTGTTTGTCATGCGTTCTGTCTTATTTACCGTACGAGTAATGAGCAAAAGAGTCAAAAAATTTAAATTCTTTCACTTATGATTTTATGTAGGCGTTGCCGATTTGCTCCATTTTTGAACATCAATAGTGGAGTCCCCCATAATTTAAGTTTACAAAATTTCAGCCTTCGATTTTTTGTAATAGGGCGTGTAGTTTGACCGAGTTATCTTTTCCTCAATACCATCTTGCCTGCAAGGACTTCCACTGCTTCATCGTCTTTTGTCTACGTATATAAAATATGACTTGCAACATGGATCTGCGCTCTACTTCACAATCAATGCAAACACAAAGTAACCATCAACCTTAAGAAACCCAATGCAGATTGAATTTATTTTAATTAATTGGTGTCTTGGATTTACAATTCAATAAAATTGCGCTTGTCTTGTTGGTTTGTGAGAGATCCCGTAACAAATACATATCATTGATTAAATTAATCTCCTGCGCTGAAACACGAGTGTCTCTGCTTTTAGTCGTCCGTGGTTGTTGCAACCGTCACGGTGCCAGACATTGGCTTATTTTCGCTAAATTCCAAATGTATCTGTCGCTATTACCACGAAATACAAGAATAGTTAGTTGTCTGGTTTTTCAAGGAATATCTCAGGTTGGCCTGCCATAATCGATTTCAAAACTCTTTGAAAGATCTGAGTTAATCCTATACCGCCATCCCTATCACGATATTAAATTTTGAGCTTTCGACAATGTCAACAACAAACACTTGTTTGTTTAGACAGTCATCCGGAATCCCAAGAACATCAAAGCATCTCTGATTCGTGTTTCTGCCAAGAATCCTATATCCTTATCTTTAGTACCGCCTACGCTCAGAGATAGAAATATAAAAACGCATTGATTGCTATATATAGAAGCAACCATCTCTGCGAAGGACAAAACTTTAAAATCTCATTTGAAATGCCGAGGTGTCTACAAGAGAACGAAAACGGATGCGTTCTATTGCACATGAAGTCTGCTTAAAATTTTTATCAAAATTGCGAAATTTCTGCTTGAAAATGTAATACACGTTACCAATGTGGACAATTCAGCTTTGCATATGGGTGCACATGTTTTGAACAATGCTTGATTTTTCTCCCATACACGTTTACGTAGTAAACTACTTAGCGACTTACTTACTTATGTACGCCATCGTACCGAATAAACAATGTTTGCAACGGTTGAACGATGTGTTGTTTGGCTTGGTTTGTTTGTTTGGTTACCAGTTAACGTTTTTGTATTGTTTGTACACGCAAACATACAAACATATAAACGCAAAATTTGCATCTGCAATTGACTTAAAGTTGTGCTCCTCTACAGGAAATGACTCAATTACTATGTCAGTATGTGAAGAATCGTAACTCTATGCGAAAATATATTTGTATACGTACTTGTGTGGCACAAATGTGTAATAAGTGTGTTATGCATAAATATAGTATACTTACGTATTGGTGCTCTCGCCTCGTCGGCACTGTGCTGCAAGTGTTTGGTGTGACATATTTTATGTTGTGACTTGTTTTAATGACCCTTCATATTTTGTAAAATCTTTCATAATGACTGCGTGATGATTTTGTGCTTGTCGTTTTGTATGAGCTTTAATTCCTTGGCACCCCAACTAGTGACACATGTACAAGAATCATTTTTAAAATATATATATCAAAACATTCAATAAGAATCGTTAGCGTTAATGTGGACGAAGAGTTTTTCAAATCTTAAACACATTTCAAGTAATGCGACCTGTTTTATTTATCTAGAATTGAAAACTTTCACTTATTGGTGGTTTAAATCGCGCAGTTAGTTTACAGTAACGTTTTCATTTCATACGTCAACTGCTTATAATTGCATTTTATATTCAAAGACTCCTAAACTATCTTTTACTGAATCGTTTAAAGCTTGCAACCTGAAGAAGACTTACATGACTTTCGAAAATTTGTTTAAAAAATTACGTTTACTAAAGTTTGCAAAAATATGTAAAAATGCACCTGACTGCTGTTGTGGAAAAGTTTTCCTCCGTAACTTTCGTTTTTCCAATACGTTTTTCTTCTACTCTTGATTGATGATATTAAATACGTCATCACATCAACTTCATATTGGAGGCAATCGAAGCATCCCGCAATAGTTGCAGAGCTTCTACTTAATTGCGGATCGAGCAGAATAATTTTTGGCAGACCTTAGCATAACTAGACTGAATAATTTTACCCAAGTTTTCATTCATTTCCTCTATATATAGAATATATATGATATTATATATATATGTATTATATATACGCATGTTTTGCTGTTTGTCCATTTCCACATCTTACTTGAGCCCAATTCTCAACTTTTCAGCCCGCTTTTCGGCACTAGTAAAGACACAAGCGAACAGGCGTACTCATAGACGATGGTCTAACACTTGCTCTCAACGGAGTACTTTTGTTGTTGTCTCTTTCCCTCATATTCAGGCAGTGTACGTTAGGCTTAAAGTTCAGGGTGCAATATAAGTGCAATTAAAGAAGTGATGTCGTAAATATCCTAAAGCCCTTATGATAGGTTGGGTGTTTCTTTCATGTTATATTAATGTTGTCTGTAGATAGGTTTATTCGAATACTTTCTTAGTTCAACAGCGTTTTTATTACTTGCGAATTGCACTGTTTGTGCTGGCATTACAAAATGACGGCTTGGAAGCAATTGACTTTGATATCAACCAATCTTTCTATACCTATAAGCAGCAAATGGCGAATGCAAGAACAAAGCACATATTGCTCCTTGTAATTACCTGCCATCGAAACTGCGTAGATATCCTTTCACGCTTTATGTGTAAAGTTAAAATTATTTTAGTCTATTTTTGCGTTTCCCTTTTCTTTTCAATAAATCCTACACTTGCATATTTGAAAATAATTGAACAAACCATCCCAACACAGTTACTATTACATAAATAAACGAATTTGTGCATGTAAATGTGAATGTTCACACTAACCTACTCTTGATGTACTTTACTCTCTTATTTGAAACTGCAAAAACAGCTGACATGCATGTGAACATAGTACAAAAACAAATCAATATCGTTTGTAGAAAAAAGAAAAAAAGATTGTTTGTAAACGTGTAATCTGCTTTTGGGCATTTAATGAGCATGCGTCAAATAAGCGGTACTTGATTATATATCATTACATGTAGTTAAATATCGAGCTAGGCACATGGTATGTTTATGTGTGTGTCAGTCTAATTTATATAAATTTTTTCGGATGTGCTGATAGTGCATAAAATGCATTGCAGTTACATGGATATTTATGGCGTGAAATTTGGGAAAGAGGAAGCGCCAGATATTAAGGGGAGAGAGAAGATGGAGAGTGTGACATTTTTTGTGGCCATTTAGGTATAAGTGAGGTTGCCTTAGTGAATATAATTCCGCAGCTTTTCAACAATATTTTGATGACATAGCGTTATATTTAAAATTCAAAACTATATTTACTAGCATTTAATAAATCGGAGGCTTGAACAAAAAATGTGCTATATTTTTAAAAGAAACTATACATGGATCTAGGGAATTGCAAGCGTCGCAAATAGTAAAACTGTTTATCATAAACGCTTACACTCTCTATTAACGTGACGTAATATCTAATATCGTGAGAAACGATGATCTTCAAAACTTTAAATTACCAAATAATTTACTTGCCTCTTCGAAAATCTGATCAGTTTAATTATAAAAGCCCTCCCTTTAACTTAGAAATAACATAAACTTTTGGGTGAAATTAAAAAAAAAAAAGGAGGAGGAAACTGGTTGAATTATTATAGTGAGAGCGAGAGAGAGAGAGAGACGGCAGAGATTCAGTTAAGCTAAATAACATCGACAATGGAATGTTGAAAGAATGATCTCATCTTATAATGCATTCCATACTTCTTGTATATATTACATCCTAAGATGCAACATTTGTATTGGGATTCTTATCCAGTAATAACATTATGACGACTATTAATACTAGTGGTAGTAATAGTTTTGCCTTTTCGTTTGCATTACAATACCTTGTGATTTGAATTTGTGATCGCGGGAGGTGCGTATGTTTTTAACGAGCGCAAGTTTCACGATGTATTCGATCTGCTGTCTATTTTTACGATTTTCGCAATCGGAAATGTTAAAAGTAAAATCTGAAACGTAGCGTTAGCATATGTCTTTTTTAAATTGGATTCTACGACTTACCATTTTTCGTATTTGAATTTTCTCCAGATCGTACTGCGAACGTCATTTCGAACCCATACAATGTTTTTGACCTTCGAATGTCCACTAACATTGGAAAGCTTTTACAAGACAGAAAGAAATTTACCTATCAGGCAATCCATTCAGTAACTTACACTGCATCGTAGGGGCTGCGTGCAGAAAGTGTGATACAGGGAGAATACCTTAAGTTTCTGTCAATGAAAGTAATGTAGTTCTGATATAATTCATTGCCTAAAACATATAAGAATAATTTGGCCGAAAATTAATAACGAATTTCGAAAATGAACAGAACTTCTCCTGCAAACCAAGAGATTGAGTGTATGAAAATTTTGAGATAAGTCTCCAACTTCCCCACTATACTGAGTGAATAATAACGAAGTACTCAAACAGTTAGTGATTTCGCTCTAACAATGAACATCGTAAATACTCATGCATTGAAACTTTGTTAAGTGAGTGTTTCTGTGACAGTGTCCCGCTTACACATACACAGCGAAAGTACTTTTATACTCAACAATCGAAACAGCAACAAAAACAATTTTACAAAATAAATGAACAAATGCAAAAAAAAGGAAAATTATTCTTAGATGATGATTATATTAACTACGGAGCGAACTAGGAGGAAACATGAAATTCACGCATAATAAAACGGGCTGTTGGTAGTGAGTTTTTTTTTATGCGTGAGGTTTGCAATTTTGAGTAAATTTCATATAAGCCAATGTTATGAGTTATGAGCACAGTGTCTTGAGAGTAAGTGAGTCTTATGGCAAGTGTTAGAGTGAAATGTGGCTGTTGTTTGTTTTACTCTTTAAGTCACATGTTTGGCATGCTGAACTTTAACGTATATTGTAAAATATACGTTGAAAAAATTTTGAAAGAGGAGGCACAAGGAAAGAAAAATAAACGACCGACTTTAACCGACGATGGTCGTTGTTTCAAAACGAATACTACAAATGTATATGTGTATATGTGCAGCGATAGATATTTTGCGGCTGCACTGTATACGGTTTTCAATAGTTGTGCGCCACAGAAGAGTGCGAACGTAGCACAGAAGCACACAGTGTAAGATAGACAGAATAGCAGAATATTCAAAAGAATAAAAAGCGAACATATAAAAGAAGTTGGCTATACAGCTTTACAACGTTCACTACTATAAAATTAAAGTATAAAAGAAAGAAAAACCAAATAATTGAGAAGAAATTTTCCTTATTTTGTTTTGTTGAAAAATGTAGAAAAACGAATAAATTAGCAATAAAACGTTATTGAGTGTTAAGAATACAAACTAAAGTTGGTAGAGTTATGTGCAATTGTTGGTGTGTGTAAGTGTCTTATGTGCGTCTATGCACGAATGTATGGTGTGGGGAATGCGTATGAGTTCTTTGTGACGGAATAAACCAAAGTCTGGAAATGGAGTCAATCGTTGAAGCCTCTAAATAAATAATAAAACATAGAAACAAGTGCAGAAGTAACTGGAACTTATTTCCCTCACTTCAAATGCGTTTTTTGAATTTTGAGAATTTTTTTTCAAATTTAATTTAATTTTAATAATTTATCAATTATTAGTGCTTTTCATTTTTGGGGAAACTTTTTAAACGCAACCTAAATTCTTTTTTTCCTTTAATTCGTTAAAAAAGTTATTTTATTGATTTTCCTCGTGGCAAAAATTTTTCTGTAAATATCTGAATATGTGTCACATGGCGCCTAAAAGTATGCCACGCAAAATATTACTAGTTCAGTATACGCTGAATAAATCTTTATACCCACACGCATAAAAAGCAAACATTTACACATTTATTAGCACTTACTGTATTTGTATTTATTTGATGTATTGTTTAAGTACACATTTAGAAGATTTAAAAGTAAGCTTTAACTCATAGGGAATGTTGAAAGAAAATCCGTCGTTTCTTTGTACCCTGCAGGGATGGGTAAACACGTTAGCAATAATATTGTGCTTATTTATGAGCGTAAGCCAGCTAAAGTCATCTTTTTATTCCTATGCCCTTGTCACTTTATCCGGTCACTCGGACAAAATCTACGGCATCGGAGAAGCTAATGGGCGTCCATTCTTATAATACTCACAGCAGTTGTTAAAGCATTTTTCCTTTTATTAGAAATTTACGCACTACTTTGTATTAATCACTAACATAAGCACATGTTGTTGGTAACTTTTAGTTGTGATTTATTTTAATATACATTTTTTTTATATTTCGTTTTTATCACTTCGGTAAATTTCTGGTTCTTTCATTATTTATTGGCCTTTCATCATTTTCGTACTCAAATCTATTTCAAATTCATTTTCATTTTTTCAGTCATTTGAAGTGCCACAAATAAACGCTTATGTAGACAAAACGCTTAATTTTTCCGTTTGTCCGTTGTTTTACATATTGAAAGAAAAGTTTTCAAGCGCCTAAAGTGATTTGTTTCTTAACTTTTTACGTCTTTTGTGTGTGAAGATGTGACACGCTTTTAAAGTTTTTACTTTCGATTAATGTGAATAACTTGTTAAAAACTGAATGTCAATTAATTCCCAGCAAACTATTCGCGTCCGCGGACTGTTAAAGAGCAGCAAATTGAACGATCACACCATCGCCATAACTTTGAAAACTTCATTGTAGACGGTTTAAACCAATTTTTTTTTGTTTTGTGATTTTGGTTAAATAAGTGAACCACCGAAGGCAAGACTAGATTATCACCCCAAATAGTTGCTTCAAGATTTGTTCAGTTCCTTCTTTCAGGATTACAGTTTACTATCTATGGATTAACTAAGTAACCGACCCAGTGGGTGTATTGATGAAAGCCCTTGATAAAAGTTATCGAAAGTAGCAATCGTAGACGGCTAGCATTCGAATAATCCGTATGCTTGACACTATTTAGGCTACCGTCTATTGCTTTCTTTGTCTTTACATTGCTTTCTTATGAATATGGAATTATAAGACTTCCCGCAAAATAAAACCGAACTGGACGAAAATTATAAAAAAAAAAAACAGAAGAATGAACACAATGGCCTGTCATATTATTTTCTACCTGCCCGATAGATAGTTTTCCTTTTCTCGCTCCAGGTACGGATATCAACTGAGAATTTACAAACAAAAATTTTGTTACACTCATTTTCATGAATTACTTGCTAAGATTTCTTCACACACAAGTACGAGGAAAGTAAATACGAAACGTCATGTGGACGCAAGTCTCGATCATCTAGTGGAAGGGAAATCGGCGCAAATGTCGACAAGCTAAATAGTACAGCGTTAACGCTTAGAGCATATGAAAATTTACGTGAAAATATTAGTTAAACAATAATAAATTAAATTCATCCTACGTTTCCCTGCAAGTGAGCTGTAATATAGTCCCTGGGTAGTCTTTCGCATTGTCTTTCCTTGAAGATATTAAGCGACAGTCTGTCGGTTTTACCGTATTTGCCAAAGGCAGGCGAAGAAGCATACGTTTTACACTTTGCTTTTTGCAAATTGGCAGCAAAAATGGCAAGAAAATTTATATATGTGCATTCGAATTCACAATTGCTATCAAAAATTTCTTCTAAACTTTCAACCTTTTGACAGAAGCACTGAATTTGTTCGAATGGCTCCCAGCTTCATGTCGATTCAACGACTCTCTCTACACTGACGCTACACTGACGCATTTTTGTATGGAAATGATGTTAAATGATATTCTGTAATGACATCTGTTAGTACACTACCACAGAGGTTGGAAATCAACAGGTGAACGATGTCAGGCTATAACCTTCTAATAAGTGTTCATTGTAAAAGTGGTAATCTTTTCGGTGAGCTTGGGGAAGAAAATTAAAATTGATTTCCTGAAAAATTTGAAGTGGTCTAACCTACTACTCCCTTAGACGAGATTTGCGAGCGTCGTAACAAACTAAAAAGCTTATACAGCATTCCACGAAAATTGAAGCACTATCCTCGGGAAAAGTTTTTGGGATGTGTCTTGACATCAATACCCTTTCAATGACAATAAATCTTTATTGCGATTTATTAAATTCCTTATTAGGTCGGGCTGCTCTTATATATTTTTTTTGCCCAAAATCTGTGAAGGAGCGTCCTGCGCAACTTAGTTACTCGCTTGAAAGTAGATTAAATTATTTAAAACTGTTTAAATATACACTTTTCTAATAATTATAATGAAATTAAAATCGCATAACCTCCGACATTATCATGAGGAGGAGAATTCTTTTTTCCAACTTTCTCCTTTTATTATACTAAACAACACAAAGGACAAACAAAAAAAAAAAAGAAAAAATAGCAGCTGGTTGTAACGACAAAATAATGAAGTTGTAAAGTAATTTGTTTTGTAGGTTTAGTAATGAAACTAGAAAAATGCGAAGAAACCAACGCAAACGAATTCATCCAGCGTGACTGTAAATAAAGGGCAAAGCACATCCGTATGCACACGTACTTAACTTGTACTCTGTTGCCCTGACTGGGGAAGTAACAAAAGCAAACTTTGCATCGAAAACAAACTGTGACACTAAACATGATACCGTACAAATACGTCCATGTATAAAGGCGAGTACACAGCCAATCCAAAAAAAGAATACATTTATACATAAAAAAGGAACACAAAGGACTGGAAAAAATTAAAGAACAGCAACGTAACTATCGCCGAGCTTATCTGGCATAATCTAAAAAAAGAAAAAAAGTTGTTGTTATTCTTATTAGGTTGTATATAGTGTAATAGTGCAGCAATAGAATTAAAGAGTGCGTGTTAAACAATAGAATCACTAAGTTAAACTAAAGCGATTTATATGTGGCACTGACAGTGGAGTGAGTGCTACAGAAAAAGGGGAGCGAGGGAGAAAATGATGGAAAGGAGAAACGTGGGAAAAGAATAAAAATCTAAGTAGAGAGTAAATCTGAGAAATAATTTAATACCATCTGAATAACGAACAACATTTTAATCTAGACAATAACAAGCAACAACACGAAGATAATGATAACAGTAAAGTGAATAAAGGACTCTAAACTAATATATAAAATTAATAATGCGACTTCTTACTATCACTTGGTTGCACACTTGCCTATCTTGAGTACAATCGTTGTGTGTAGTAGCTTGAGATTTTGCTATGATCTCAGGCTACTCGTTACAACGAAAGCGATGCACGCATGGCACGGATTAAACAGGATGGTTAGGGGCATTTGGAAATTTGAAAAAAGATCCTCTAAAACATTACCATCTTGTAATTTGAATTTATTGTATTGTGTGCTTGCTTGGAGCATAAGACAAGCAGCCTGAGCAGATAGCGTGCGAGCTTGTATGTTACAAATTCTTTAAATTGCATTACTACAAGAAAGAGGGAATAGGGCGGCAACTTTGTTATCAAATATTCCAGATTAGTTGAACGGCATGAACGGCATTGTTTTATTTACTTATCAATCTAATGTAAAAAGCAAATATATGTCGTGCGCTTTGTAGTGGTCCACTTAGAAACCACGCAGTTCGCCAATTATTTAAGTATTTAATGTTCGCTTTATATGTACAATTATAGAATGTTTAAAATATGTTTTGAATAATATTTTTATTATTTTTCATCTCTTAACTCGTCTTAAAATTAATTTATATCGTTTCTTGTCTTTTATTTACAGTCTATCCTTCTGTACTTGTGACTATCTTTCTCTGCACTCTTGTATTCATACTATTAGCAATTAATGTCTCTACTAACATCAACAACAATAACAACAAATAGTGTGTGACTCTTGAAGATATTTTTACTTATATCTTTATATTCTTTCCGCACTTGTGAGTTGAAATTTTGTGACTGTACTACATAACAACTCTTCACACAACGAAATTTATTTATACAAAACCAAAAATACTAAACCTATACTGCAACAATTTTAAATATCTTTTCCTGCTTAAGTTAAGGTAAGTTTCTAGTTAAATTTTACAAATATATTTTTTATCTCGCATAATTTTCTTACCTATTATCGGAGAAAGAGATTTCCTAATTTTGTTATTCTTCTTGTAAAAATAGACAAAGGCGCCTCAGGAACTCGCTAGGTAGTTTTAAGAGGCTCCAACAAACTGCAAGTTCTACCTGTTCGTTCATTTGGGGGACGCCTACTTATCCTTCCGTCTTTCCTTTTTCTTCTTAGTATCCATTCTTTACTGTACAGTCATCTGTTCGCCTCTTTGATCTCCTGTCGAATTCCTCCCTAAACCGCCCATCTTTATGTTTACATACATATTTTTGAAATAGAAAATGTGAAAGGTTGCTCACGATCAATCGCCCTTAGCTCTGAAGCTATCAAAGATAAGAAAAAATATTTCGCAATAGGTTCAAGTTAATTCAAATTGTTATAAAAATGTAGTAGTTTTGAACGTTATATACTTAAAGTTTGCGAAGAGGGGCTATGATCTATTTAAGAATTGATTATACGTCCATTTGTCTAATAAACGACGAGGTCATCTTTATCACTCTGCTCTTTTGGTCGCAGCACCCCGGTTTAGGGCAGTGGTACTTACCCAAAGAGGTTTAGAGGTATTAGCAAAGCTTATAACCTAAATACATTTAAAAGCATTTAAATTATAAGAATATTCCTTGAAGGACAAACTTTGATTTTGTCCATAGTCAACTGAAGAAAGTTTTTTCCATTCATTTAGGAGAGAATGAGAAATCCATTTAACGATGAACATTAAAACGCCATTGGCAGCCAAACTAGTTTGCCCGCAGCCATTAAAATTACTGACGCTCACTCAATTTCCGTTAGAGGCGCCGCGACGTACGTACATCTCTCGCTATTAGCATAACATGCAAATTAGATTTGAATGTTACGAGGCTGCAAACAAAAGACATGACAAGAAAGTCATTTCCAAATTTTATATTCTATCTTTCGTGGAAACTTTCAAATTGAATCCGTCAACTTTGTCCGAATGCACTGTCAAGTCATAATATACACACGCTTCAATATCGAAGAGTCATAAGACTACTTCTGAAAGAAAAACAAAACTAAAACCTTTACTGATGTCTGCGTCAAGTGTTATGGCAATATCTTTAGTTAGTTAGTGAAAGTTCATTTTCGTTTAAAAAAGTGCACTTTTCAATTCGGCTTCAGCTCTTCTATCTCTCTGTAGAATATATTGGCAATCGTTAAATAATTTTTGAGGGGATTATTTTAATTTGCAAATGAATGCAAAGTCCAACCAACGCTCTTAAGGAACCGATTCAAAATAAATTAAATCTTAGTTTTTTAAAATAAATTGTTTGCGTAACTTGTGATCTTTAAATCCTTTTAAATCCTCCACTAGCTTGAAGGCGTTAAATCATTGAGTTGTAAGTGTTTTCTTAGTGTGTGTATAATAAAATGAATACAAGCAACATTCGAAAGACTTGTGCTTTGTGATACAAGTTTAATTGCATTATATCTGTAAAACCGCAGTTGTTTATCAAATAAATGCTGCCTGTCCTTAACATCCGAAATCACTTTTAATTATCAAATGATTGCATAAGCTTTTGCGTCAAAATTCAAATAAATTGTTCTTATGTTTTAAATGAATTTTGTTAAAGAAATGTGTGTGCTCTTGGTCGATAATCTTTCGCCATTTTTCTGGCAAAACCATTATGGCATCACTGGAGAGCATGTGGGAATTCTGGGGGGGGAAATTGAACCAATTGATTTCCACAGATCTATTTTGAAACCAGATTTACACCTCTAACAGAGTACTGCAGGGAGGGAAGAAAGTGGTAGTCGGACGGACATCGCAAAGTTAGACCTACACGGTGAGTACATCAAAACGTCTTAGTGAAGCACTTTCCAATTTTCATCGAGCTATTAAAGATTCCTGTGAATCATTGAAACATGTGGCAGTAACGTAAACGCACCTTTCCTGTTGACCAATTCTAGATGCTTTGCCTTCATTACGCGCTCTAGTCGTATTAGTTGTTGACAGCAGAGACTGCAATCACTCATCTGGTCACTCATCTACCCCAATCTCATCAAATACAAAATGATACCTTACGTCGCGTTAAACCGTGTCTTGCCAATATTTCCGCAGCTTTGCCGATCTTGGCTCACGATTTTTACGCCTCTTATTGTTGTATGTGAGCCAATTGTCATCGTCCGTTATCAACCTCTTGAGAAATAGCTCGTTATTTAGCAGTAATGCACAGATGCAAATTTGCATCGTTAATTGTATTTAGTCTTATGCAAATGATTCAAATACGGTTTTTGAGTTTGTAATGAAAAGCTTCCCGTTCTTTTACCAAAAGATTTGTCAAATGCTTCAATGACGTTGAAGATGGAAATCTGCTTTACACTTTCTGCTCTAAAACTCCTCATAACGGTTCGATTATGCATGCTGAGGTCTGGCGATTGTGCAGATCAGGAAAAATGTTTGATGATAATTCTATTGCTCCTCGACCCTAGGGTGAATCTTTGTTGCTCTGTGTATGTCTCACCAAAATCGTGCGCAAAAATAAACATCCGCTTAGCCTTTGAACATTTAATCATCTCTCAGCGAAATTGAGTGTACTCTGTATGCATAGTTAGAAGGCTAGACATCTTTTGTTTTTCTGTCACATTTGCTCGGTTATCTTTATAGCTATGTAAATCTATTATTATTATTAATGCTCGCTATTTAGTTGTTAGTTAGTTTAATATTTTGCTAAGCAAATAAAATGAACGCAAAAAAGTGCCAAAAAAGTTATCCAACAGGATAGACAAGGGGTGAGAACTTAAGTTGGTTAATAATATGCGTTCTCTGCTGAAACAAATTTACGAGCGTTGTATGTGGTACGAAAAACTGTGATCCCCTTCCGTTAGTTAATTACTGCTATTAAATGTCTTGGTTATTTTTTCCAAATGTATGTTAACCAGTCTTTTTTTTTAAATGCTTCATGTAAGTAATGGCTTTCGCGGTGTTTTTGCTGTTAGCGGCGGCAATATGCCGTACGGGAACAAACCAACAGTAGTGGATACAATTACCAACATGTGGCCTCAAAATAATGCTAATAGTTATAATAGGACTTCTCTTTTCTCTCTATTACGTTACATGAATGCCTTTCAATTTCTCTGTTTTTTTCCTTTAGTTAACTTTTTTGCCAATGTTCTCATTGTGTATTCAGTTATTGGTGACATTACTGCAGTAAATGAAAACATCAACATCACATGTGCGGTCATCATATCGCAAATCATGTGTTTCGTGTTTCTAAAAAACTTATGCAAGAAAATTCCGGTCAGCAATCGGTAAGTGGTTAGCCAATTGCTCGTCTCTCTCTCGTTATTCCTGGCTGACGATTTTTTACCATCGCCAATATGCTGGATGGTTACTTGGTCTTATGGATGGTCTTATAAAATCCATCCGGTTTGTAGTGTAAACACTATTACTGTAAATGGGTGTTGCCAGCTCATTTAAATCATTATTATCATTATTATCACCAGATGAGAGCAAAATTTTCATAGAATGATTTTTTAATGATAAAATACAAACCGAAGAAAAGGTTGATATTGTGACGATTGAATAGGTCTAGCTGTTGTGTTCGCATCAATGAAACAATTACTTCCCACACGTCCCCTTGCAAATGAATTGTAATTAGTTTTCTTTTTTTTTGTATTTTCCCCAAGTTTATATAAGAGGATTAGTTGGTAGGATACACACAACGCCCTAGATGCTTTGAATATTTGAGCGAACATGGGCATGGCTGATTACATATGTTTTTTTATTCTTCTTAGAGCGTATTACGCAAACGCATTAATAGAGTGCACAAGTTTGTGAAGCAGTGCGACATGTCGCAAGCTAAAATTAAATTCGGGGCAGCGGAAGAAGAGTAGTTCTAATGGAACAATTCCTATAATTATTTGTTTTTCAAATAACAAACAGTGACTGGCAATATCTGTCAATGGGGCTACTAATTTCCGTCTGTGGCTCAACATTTCTTCGTCAGAGATTTTGTATTAAGTCTTTCTCCCGTATGCAAAAAGGGAAGAGAATGATATGCGTGCACCGTCCGGACGGCGAATATGAAAGGGTTCTTAATACTACATTGTTAATAAGTTACGAAAGGTGAACAAAAGTTGAACCTAGACGATAGGATGGACGGTCGTATGTATATATTCTCTCAGTTGAAAAGATAATATTTTTTTATGGGAAAAATAATTTCTTCCGTGTAAGTTTCTGTTAGCCGTATAGATAATATTGTGACGTAAAAGGAACCCTTGTAAGATTTGGTTGATGATATTGTTATCTTTATTATGAAATAGAACAAGCGGTTATTATCCACTTACCTTAAAACATTATAGATAAGTTCATGGTTTACAACTTGAATTAAAGCAAGAAAAGCGAAAATTAAAATTGTTGACTTAAAGTTATTATCGTGCCGCTCTCTAAGTGCAGTAATAACAATTTCAATTTAATGTCTTGAAATGTTTTTAACACATGAAACCTAGTCGTTGGCGTCGGAATTGTTGCTACTAACTTTGGCTGCCGTTTTCTGGCTTGTTGATTATACAAACAAATAACTAGACTATTGCAGTTCAGTCATGCATGCTCACATAAAGTGTCCCTCACACCATGCCACTCTATAACTTTGCCCAAGTACTTGTGTTTCAAAAAGAGACTAAGGAGTAAAACTAAACTCGCCTCAAAGCGAATCACAAATACCCATCACCTTAAATATTATTGCAATAACTGCAGTTAACTGTCAGTTACTAGACCCAACGAAGCTATTTTTATCCCGAAATTGCATCTGCAAAATTTCATGTCTCAACTTTTAAGTCGCTGAAGATTTCTGTATGTCTTTCCGATTATTTAAATTTCTTAGCTTTTAAGCAGAATGAAAATGGCCGACGGACATGATTCTTCTGCTCATTTAATGTCTTATTGCGCTCTGTGAAATATTTAAAACATTTTTTCGGGTGTTGTAAAGGCAACAATGAAACGAGCATATCATCTTCGTCTGTTGGTGGTTACAAAAATTATTGTATAATAATAACTTTTCTACTTTCTTTCTTATATGTTTGTGTATGCGAACACAAAACCACACTCTCGCATGTATGTCTGTTAAACGTAAAATGATTAAATGCAAACCAATGTATTCTAACAGCAGGACACTGGCAAAAACGATAACGTAATATAGAGTAAAGTAAACAAAGTGGAATAGTTTGTAGCACAACGGGTGAGTACAAGGAGTGTAGATTTCATTGAAAGTACCCCCATAGCACACATTTATATATGCACATATATAGGCAATATTTGTATTGGGAAGTGTTTGATTTTTTTTTGTTTTTATTTTGAGTCACAACTCATAAGGTAGGGAATTGTAGTACCGTGCGAACGGCACCACTTTATATGTTGTGAAATATTCATGCATCAGTTATGCGCACAAACTGTTAATATATGTATCCATAGACTCGTTACTCCTATGATTTATTTGTGCTTAGAAAGATTGTAAGAGTAAATATGTTAGCAAATCCTTAGACACTCGGCTTCTGTTCTGTTCGAAACGTAAGCTGTGGAAACAGGAAATATTGAAGCTTTTTAATAAAAAATTTTTTAGATTAAAAAGTAATTTTTCTTTTAGCTTTTCAGGAGTAGTTTTGCTCCAATCTAATCGTTTGATTATATTTGTCTTGTTACTCAGCACTCAACTTAAAGGTTGTAGGGAAGAGGGTTTTGTAGCGCTGCAAGCGTGATCATTGTTAAGATTACGAATTCTTTTCATTGATTAAATGATTGAACTTAAGGTATTTTCGATCGCGCAATATTTATTTAAGGTGTGGAGCTAATGGAAAATTCATTCGAGGAGGAAGGTACTTTCCTTTCTTGTTTCATACATAAAAATAAATTTCGAATGGGTGGCCGACCAGGCAAAGAATTTCGACTAACAATTCTCTCTTGATAATTTAATTATAGTAATAGTAATAATAATAATAGTAGTAGATGATGTTTAATTACAATTCCGAGTCAAATTGGCTCTGTTCATCCAAACGACCGGGTATCTATATAAATACGCACGTTGAGCTGAGATAAGGCCCACAATTCATGCCCACAGAGTAAATTTAAAAATGGGTTGATCCTCTTCCACTCCCAAGCCCAGAGAAAGAAATTAAAATTCTCATTTATCGGAAAGATACGCACTTACCTACATACTAATATTTTATGTAATCACCTAAATAATACGTGTGAGAAGAAAGAGGTCCAATTGATCAATAGAAATGCTTGCAATGAACATTTTCCATGAGGTCCGAGAGATTGGGTATGAAAGTTTCAATAGGTGGCGAACTTAACTTTCTTCTCTCTCAATAAATTCGGATAGGAATATAAATCGTCCTGCCAAAGACAAGTAATTCAAATAAAGTGACTTAACAAGCATCTAATTAATCACAAGTTTATTGACTTTAACTAAAACAAACAGAAGTAATTGAACGGCGAAGAACAAAAATCCTTTAAAACTTTAAATGACCCAATTTAACGTTGAAGTTATTTTTTTAACTGCAGTTGAGTTTTTGAGAAATATGAACAAAAGCGAACTGGCTTAGAAGGTGCACACATCTAAGAACGTGAGAAATGCGCCCTAAAACCAAAAGGGCATTTGTTTGCGAGTTTTCATAAAACTCTGGGGAGATATTTATTCAATTTCTTTTGTGCTAAGAATACAAAAAAGAAAAGAAAGATCTTTTGATTCAAAAGACATGAAAAAATGGAAAATATAAAAAGCGTTCATGGTGCATTAACCACACCTGCTTTAAAATGACGCTTAAACGCGTTAATATAAAAAGTTCACTTTAACAAATTTACATAAAATCGAACGATGATGTGTTTTTAATTTTCTCATTCCGAGAAAAACAAAGCCGTGCGTGCATCTTCACCGAAGAGCTATGCGCATAAACATATGAACAGAAAATATATAAATAGTTTTTTAAAAAACGCTTATCAAATATTTATCAATGAATATTATTTAACTGTGTAGCAAGCATCAGGATAGCTCAAGTGACATGAAACTTGAAGATTCCTATAAATTTTGTTTAAGTAATAAACGTCGAAGATTCACTTAACGTTCTTTTTATTCCCAGTTACTCCTTCCTTTTGTTCGTTATATAAATTCTTTAAAGCGTTTACATTTAAAATTTCGTACATAAGCGGGTGCGAGGGGCATTAAGGATCGATCTTACAAGTCGCAAAGACGGAATAGACTCGCCAAAAAAATGTTACCGTTGCATTTCTTCCAAGACAGCACAACAACAACACTACATCTACTGCCGCATTTCTTATTTAGAAGTAGAAAAAATTCGACAAACCCATTGCCGAAAAAATAAAGCCATAACAACAGTACAATCAATATATAACATCTTGTATTCAACAAAGACTTGTTTGTCTGTCCCAGTGTTCGTTTTAGGCGTTTTTCAAAAAAATAATGTCAATCAATTTTTGTTGACGATTTGGCTACTCACGGGAAGAAGATGGGTCCGTGCCCCTACATATTAAGGCAATGGGTGTCACAAATGCGTCTCAAGACGAAAAGAGTTTTCCTGGCTACTCTAACTTAAAAATTGACTTGAATTATGTTTTCGTAATCGAAGAGGTTTCCGGGTCTCAATGCAATTCTACGCACATAGCGAAGTATAGGTGGTTCAGGTAAAAAACAATTCGGACCAAGCCAAGGCCAGTTCCTTTCTTGTTCAAATGTAAAAATTTATTTTAGAATTATTTCAAATCTCTTGCAAAAAACAATACACTCATGGATGTTATCTTATACGCAAAATTCTCTATTAATTTATTTATTTATTTTTTAATATTTATTGCATAGCCAGCCTTGCCGCAATTGCCACAGTTCAACAATGAATTATTCTCTGGTGGTTTTAGTTTTGCATTAAAGAAATTTATGTTGTGTGCAGAAAAGCATTAGATTCTCGTTTAAGTTTTTAGCCTAATTTAGGAAATTTTCGATGAAACAAAAGTTGGTGATAATTTTTTTGGTTTCCATTGGTTAACCGCAGTTGTTTTTTGCTTCCGCTTGGGTTGAGTTTGATAACTTGTTTTGACACTATTCAAATTTATATTTTCATTGTGTGCACCAAAGAAATAGATACACAACAAGTCAGAGGAAAGAAATAAGATATATATATATATGTATGTATAAATATACATATACATATACATATACATATACGTATATTATACAAGTTGGGAACAATGGAAACAAGTGAAAAAATGGTTCAAATTTAATTAAATATTTATAGAAAAGTGCAACATCCATTGTTTTTGAACGGACAGAGAGGAGCTTTTGGTTCTTAGCAGGTGTTTATAATCTTCTGTATGAAAGAGAAATATTTGTGTGCCTTGCATTTAGTTCGCTGAGTAGCTAAACTCAAGTAGAACAGAATTTTGCATAAAGAATTTTCCATAAGTGAGGATTTGCTTTTCGACTTTTTACTTGTCTGAAAATTTAATATACATTCTGGAATCACTTTTCATAAGAAGAGGAGGGCATTGCGATATTTTGAACACGTTCATATATCTGATCATGGTGATATTTTGCACGCACAAACATCTATGAGTCCGAAGACAAAAGGATGCAAAGTCTGTATATCCAAAATGCTGGGTGCCAAGAAATAATTGATTACCTTTTCCATAACAATATTTTTAATAAACTTTATGAATGGATGAAAACCAAGATAAACTTTTTTTTTTAAATCCAAGAAGTGGCGAGGATTAGTCCTATGTAACTTGGAGCTCTTACAAAAACTCTTTTTCATTTCCTACATGGGCATACCGTTCAAGTTTTTATTGGATCAGAATAATGTCGTTTTATCTTTTTTCGCAACAAACACTAGATCTGTTTAGGCGTCTGTCAAGTTCCTTCCTAAATAACGTAATGAAATGGTTGTTAGTCCGATTTGGATCGTTCGCGTAATTGAATAAATGTCGCTCTTTTGTCCTCTTACTTTCTGGCAAGAAAAAACTATTTGTTTATTAGCAGGCAGGTTATTCCCAACTAAGGGAATCGCAAGAGCTGTATTATCCTCTGTCCATTGTGCTTATCTTTCAATCCATAAAATAATGGAATATATCAAGTAAGTTCCCGTTGATCTCAGGTTAAGGTAATGTACAACAAACGAGCAAAAAACAAACAAAAATTACACGTGTAATACGATATGTGTATGAAATGTCTAAATAAACAAATAAATAAACAAAGAAGAAGAAAAAATGATACGTGACATATAATATATGTACGATATGTCTAAAGTAGTGTCAAATCCGGGTTATCCAAATAACTGTACATTTGAAAATTTGCATTAAATCAAATAGAAACGTTCAGGAAAAAGCAATCAGCATAAATGTGTTTACGGAATTGAAATGAAAACTGCAAGTATTGTATAATTTAGACAAGAGCATTAAAAAAGTATTGAAAATTTATTCCAATACTTTTTGACATCTTTTTATTTTTTGTTTTTCTTTTGTAGAGGAGAAAAGGAAATCCTTTTCATGTTTTTATTTTTCTCTCCTTTGTGTACCGAAAAAAATTTATATACATTAACAAATATTATATATACGTGCGGGTGCAAGTGTGAGTAATATTTGAATATATTGCATGCGCAACGTTTACTGACAGTTTCGATAATTTACAAATGCTTTTTTCCTTTCTATGCATGTTGCTGCAGAGTTTTGTGAAGGACTGACTCAATGCATTGCAAATGCATTATTGTTATTGATATTGAATGGTTTGTGTTAGTGACAGAGAGAGAGAGTTCGCTGTCATTGATGTCATTGATGTGGTGTTTGTGCAGCATAGCACAGCTGCAACGATTACGATGATGTTTAGTGATGATATTGATGAGTTTTGTAAATTTTATGAGATTACGTTTTGAATTTGTCGACATAGTGAACGGGTATGTATGAGGACTTAATAACGCAATAAGCATTTAAGGGAAAAAAGAATTATTATTATATACATACATACATATGTGTTAAAAAGATATGATGATTACTATGTTATACATACACGCGAGCATTACTTTACGCATACGTTTATCAATCAAATTGTTGGTAACAGCTGTGACAGCTACAGTTGTACGTGTTTGCGCAATCCTTTCTCTTTGCTTTATTATTTACTATTAAAAAGTATGTAAAAAAAGTCATAACAAAATTTTTTTAAAAATTTTCCTTCTTTTTGCTTATCAGCGTTTGATGACAATACGCAACCATTGCTAAGAAACAAAAGACAAAAACTATATAAGGGACGATGTGAAAAAGAAATCTTACAATCTCCGCAGCATACATGCATACAAAAAAACTTACTATTGAGAAAATTCCTTTTACGGTTTATCGCTTTTTTTGTATTCTTTTCGAGCACAGCTCAATTTTTTGGCAATATTCCAGCTAACTAAGTGCAGCAAATGTCTTTATCGTTCTGGTAACCGCAGATTCAGTTGTAATAGTGGTAAGGGTAGGGCGGACTTTCCCATCGGAGCTCCCGTTCAACTATTTCCTTAGGAAAATGGGACGCGCAAGTTTTATTTTTGTAAAAGTTGCTGTGTGTGTGTATTTGCGTGTGCGATTGTATTTATTCAAATATAAAATAAACCCTTATCCTTTATAAAACGCGATCTGCAGTTCGTGGCTTACTTTTGGTTCATTTTCATTTTTTCATTTTTCTTGCTTGGTTACCCAGCGTTACTTGATTCAGCTAAAGAATGGGTTATTGCCTGCTTGTGCATAGCAGATTTAATAAATGCAAATATATGAAAATTTTTCTTTCCGTATTTATTTTAAGCGTATTTGCGTGCGGTTAACAGTTTTATTTTTTTTATTTTCTCCATTTTTTTTTCGCTTTACTTCTTTTAAGTAGATTTCTGGTGTTGATGTTTTTGTGTATTTATTTTGCATTATTTTTCGGATATTGTAAGTATGTACGCGTAAAATATCGACTTAATTTCCGGCATTGAATCAATACAGATTTACAGAGAAAGATTTCGGAAATCTTAAGAAATTCTTAGAGGCAACACAATGAAAGGCGAAGATTGAAAAATAAATGGCGATCAAACGTTCACTTTAAGTAACGAAATTTTTAATATATTCGGCTTGTTCTTCCAAAGCCCGTCAGGAGTGAATTTATTTGTGAAATGCGAATCAATTTATTGACTCAATTTTCTTATACATGTTCCCGTCTCCTTCAGGTATTTAAAAAAGCTTTTTAAAACAAAACAACGTACAAATTCAGATCTTCACCGCACGGTCATGATAACGCTCTCTAGTCATAGTTGTGGGATTTATTCAAAATATTAATTTAAAAAAGATGTCACGATGCCCGCCTTTAATGTCCGTTAAAGTGGCCGAGAACTTGTGTGTTTCCACTGAAGAATTCTATGATGAAGCATGAACTATAATTAGAAGACTATCGTTTGAGAATTGAGAGACGCTAGATATGCGACGAGCTCGAAAAATATAGTTGTGAGAAAAACGCATTTAAAATTTTAGGGAATCGATAATCGTATTGTTATATCCAACAGCCACAAATACAAAGATGTTAAACTTTGTTGGTCGCTACGTAACTCACGAAAGCAGGAAGTGATTGTCTTTTCCCACAAATCCGTAATAAAGCTTAATAGTCATATCACTGGAAAAGCCTGTAAAATTAAAAAATTTTCAACATTCGATTCGATCGATTACGATCTAAAGCTTGGTACAAATATTTTGCAGGGTCTCCAGTGGAACGTTTACATGACGCTACTTTGTTTTAATATAGTTTATAAACGTCGGTGTAAGTCAGATCAATGCGTATAGAACGAGTTCACATGACAAATGATTTTATGGATTATGTCTTTAACAGCTTACGAAGTCTAGTAAAAAAGGCCCTCTTTAGGGCGACGGGTATTTGCGATTCCAAGGAATTCACAACCAGCAACTCATACGGCGCGCTTGAAATATTGTAATAAAGAAACACTAATAGAAGAAGAAGAATAAAAAATGTCATTTCCCGGCATTAAGAAGCTCGTAGGTAGAGTTCGGCATTGCATCAATAAATGCCATCAAATTGGCAAAGTATACGGCAGGTCCTTCTCTACCTTCAAGTTGAGAACTTTTTATTAGCTAAAAATTTCTATATTTATTTATGTGATACTTATTCAAATACTTCTTAAAAAGGGCAAGAAGTTGATTATCGAAGAGTTTATTGTATCGCTTTTTCCATGAAAATGTGTTTGTATTGCGGTCACCAAAATGTCGTAGTTTGTGGAAAATTTTGCTTGTGAAATATTTATAAGAAAACACATCAAAATTGTTGTTTTTCTTTTATTTCTTTTGGCTGTTGTATGCGTAACCCCATCTATTTTAAAACTTGATATCGAACTAAAACCAATTTTTCTTTATTTAGCTACGGTTATGCAGAGCTTTGCCATGATCGATGCTCCAGAGTGTCTCTGGTGGGTACTTCGCGTAGTACAATCGGAATTATAATTCTTGTGGAGCCTGTCTGGCCACGCATTTCGGCCCGTTTGTGTGCAAAGCGAATGAAACATTTCCGATAATCATTTTATGTTAGTTAGAACTTTTAAAAATCTTCGGTTTTCTATAATGCACATCGTTGGGAATGCTAATTAAATGAAAAACTTAGGTTCGTTTGGGAAGAAGTGAAAACTTTAAAATCGGAAAGCATGACTCTTTAGGAAAATTAGGTGTGCTTGAATTTAGTTTTATAGATTTTAAAGATTCTAAAAGCGAGCGACGGTCGCACCAAAGTACTTGCGGAGGAGGCGGACGGGCATTTTTCGAGTTAACATTTGCGGTTGATCAACCATATGGGCATTCTATAAGGTTGGCTGCCGCGTATTAAAAAGTGAATAGCAAAATTTGTAGACACCCTATCGTCCAGAGTTTGTTATATAAATTTAAAGCATCTAACACAAGTGTCTTCTTGAGTTTTGCGAGGAAAAATTAAAAGAAAAAAGCTCTTGAAATGAATAAAACTCTTAAAGAATATCATTTTGTTGAAATGTATTTAAGGCCTATGCAAACACTAAGGAAGGACAGCCAACATTTGCATTGCGCTCTTTTCTTCTCTTCTCTTTTCTTTTCTTTTCTTTTCTTATGCAATCTTAAATAGCAATGACAAGTTGAAATTTTGGTAGATTTAATAGTTTGCAAGAACTTGGATTTAAATTTTATAGATTTTTGGTATCTTTTCCAGTTGATTTTTCTTTCTTCCTAAGCGTACATTTTTAATGATCGTATGCGTTTGCTGGCAAGAGTAGCACACCAATGTTCCTTAACTTATTTTATAATTCAATTGTTAAAGTTTTGCTTTTTATTTTCGTTTGGTAAAATTTTTTCGAAAAATTTTTTGAAAGCACTTTTTATGGAAGAGTTGCATATTTCATCTAAAGTTTTCCCTTATATTGAAAATGTATTGTGTGTGAATGTTTATGCGAACAATTTTGCATAGTTATTACGTTTTTATGTAGACAGAGGACTCACTCGGTGTTTCGTATATGCTTATAGTTGCATAAGTATTTCAGTACATACCACCGTTACACTGGTAGGATAACCTTCAATTGTGTTTTATACTTCCTGTGTTACTTGCACTTCCGTTTCTATACAGAGCCACCTCCCTGCCTACTTTCGAACCAGTAGGGGTATCATCATCTTCATCATCGCAATCATCATTATGATAACGGCACAGTTCAGCCGCCCTTTTGCACTGGCTGCTTCAAAAGATAATGTCATATGCCAGCCAAAAAAAAAGAAAAAAAACCGAAATGGCTGCTGGTTGAGAAACTATAACAGCCTCTATAGTCGCAGTTGTTTTTATTGCTCTCATTGTTGTTGAGAATCTCTGTCTTTGGAAATTTAATTTTTTCTTTTTATTTTTCCTTTTTTTTTGCAACATTAGTTACCGTTCTACTGGCTTGTTGCCAAAAACTTTCTACACACGAAGGTTCTGATATATTATGTAAAGATAGAAAGGGAAAGATGCCAGTGTGTTCTATATACCTAAGAGCATATGCATGGAGCATTAGTAGGACTACTACCACTGTGAAACACTTACCTATACCAATATTTTTTTCATCTCATTGTATTTTTCTAACACAATGATTTCGTTTTTCTTTCCTTTTTTTATTTCACTATATTTTCATGTTGGCCTAAATTCGTTTTTTTTTTTTGTGTCTCTGTTTTCGCTTCATCCTCCTCCACGTAGATTTTCCATTCCAGTTATGTAATTTAAGGGAAGTTTGTATAGAGGTCTTTGCCAAAGATAAAACATCGAAATCTATTTTTAGTTTTGCACTTTAATAAGATTTTTTTTCTCTCATTGCTCTACATAATGCATAGTCAGCATTGATTATTCAAATTTAATGTTTAATCTGCAAGTTTTGAAAATTTCTGCTGCATAATTCAAGTATAATCTTATGGAAACACAACAAAACGACAATAATTTATTCCTCTTGGGGCGGATACATGATATATTTATCGCTTAGCAATTTTTCACGAAAGTAAATTATTGTAGTTTAAGATCAACGCCTGGTGAACGCGTAATCACTTTCCTATCGAAATATTTTTGGAGTGGCTACGTCGACCAAAATATTTACATTCACTCATTTTAGTGGGATGAGCTGAAGAAGGAAGTGGATACCTTTCGGTGAGACGTAGTCCAAAAGAATTTACTGTAAAATGGTATTTTTTATGGGGAATGAGTTCGTTCTAATTTCAAGAATCATTTCTCAACTCCAGGTTTTAACGACAAATCTCTCAAGACACGAAGGCATTGCGACATTATGTCCGAATGTGGGAATGTGACGTTACAGCTATCACTCGGAAAGAGGAAGAACAATTTGATTAGAGAAATTTTTCGAGCATTCATACCGCCATGAATCGTTTTCCTTGCCCGACAAACGCCCACGACTATATTTAAAGCTAGAAAATCGATGAATCCGATTCTTCAAATCAAGATTTTGCCGTCAATATCCTTTTTTCTCAGTTATTCTATGAGGTCTCCCTGTTTTGGCGAAAATTGAACTACGGTGTTGCTTTCGCCTTGACTAAACTTGGAAGAACGTTTGACATTTGATCATTGTCTTATTTAAATTTGACTTTTTTTCATATAAAATTATTAATAAAACGCTTACGCCCGCAAAGCCTCATACACTTGCAATATCTTCTTTCTTTACTTTTTCCTTGATTTTGAGACGTAGTAATTAAGGAGCAATAGTAACGGGCAAAAAGTGAATATAGATGCGATTTATGGCGAACATAATACCTCTTATGGTAGGGTTTCTCATTTTACTTTTCCTATATATTTTAACTGATGAAATTTTCTCTGCAATTTTCTGTTATGTAATTTTTATGCATTGAATCTGACGGCTTAGTCTTATTTACGAATGTAAAAAAAAAAAATGGTTTCCGTTTTTTTCAAGCTCATCTCATTTCTTATAGCCTTAATTTTAAGCATTCAAAAAATCCAATTAATCGAGCATTTTCTTTTCCAACTTTTTATTATTCTTGAAAAAATTCGAAAGCTAACTCAAGTAGCGGGATGCTGTTGGAGTAATCGAGAATTCACTTGCTACGCTATTCCATATTTCATCTCTCGCATATTAAGTTAAACGTAAATATTTTGTACATTTTGAGGTGAATGAATTCAGATTTTGAAGGTAAAATTGTTTCTAATCAATGTTGTATACAAATTGTGCTGCCGTAAGTGGGCATAAGGGCAGCTCTTAGCAAGGAGAACAAAGCATTTCTATCATTTCGTTTGTTTATAGCAATGTATTTTTAAGAAATTCTATCCTCCTCTTCTTACAAAGGACGAACACAGACCTTTCAGGTCAGGTATATTTTTGAGTAAAATTTATTAAACATACTATCATCAATAGGTAGCTATTCGTTAAGATTCTAAGTAAACAATTCAGTGATACGCGCCTGGATTAAGAGATATTAGGATGAAAAGGCGAAATTGGGAAAAGGCATTTTATACCATCATTTTGTACCAGCGTTCAATAAGTGATTATTTCAACCCTACTTCGTCATCCTCAAAGTAATGCCCAAATAGTACTGCTTGCTAACAGTTTCACCCGGCGGAAGGAGTTCGCAATGCACAACACCACGATACTCGAAGATAACTGTGGACATTGCTATGATTGTTTTGCCGTTTTTTCGCTCCTAGCTAATCATGTTTGTGATGTAAAATTTGACAAAGGTGTTTGTCATAGTGCCAGCAATTTAGAAGAAAAATATTTGTGATATTCGATGTATCCGCACTACTTAACGTGAATATCAGTCTCAAGTTTTGATCACAGTATTACGCAAATCAATATCAAATTCAATTTTATATAGAGTTTCTTATTTAAAGATTCCTTTAACTCTTCACATCAGATATTGCTTTGTTTGTGAATGAAGTGAAAATCTTACATTACAATCAATCAGTGGTAGTTTTTCATTAAGTTCCCCGCAAATAATAATTAAAACATCAATAAGAAAGTTTTCAAAGGGAGAGAGAAGAGAAATTCATTTATGGCTAGATTTATGTCGTAAATAGTTGCAAAAAGAAAATAGAAAATAGTAAATGAAAATTGTAAGGAATCATTTCTGTGAATGAAAGGCTTCAGAGTGAATAAAGAAAATAAGTGCAACTACAGCATTAAAAAGAAAACAGAATTGATCAGACATGTACAACATAAAACAGCATTACGAGTCGAAAGTTATGAAAATCAAAAGATGTTTTTACTGAAAGCAAATCAAAAAGAAGCCAATTTTTTTATTTGCTATGTAAAACATTAAAAAGTGTGTTTATACAAAATTTGAATGTATAAATAATAGTTATAGGTAATGAAAAGACATTCGCAGTAAGCTGCAGAACAAACTCATTCAGGGTCGACTCTGCGAAATGGAAAGAAACGATCCAATGCAGAGGATGAAAAGTATTGAAAAAATTAACAAGGAAGGTTTTTTCATTTTTCCTTTTTTTTCTTTTTCTTTTTTGTCTTTTTATTTTTGTATTTACTGGTGCGAAACATTATATTACATAAAATTTTCTTTAAAAAGCAAGTCAGAGACAAAGAATGATGACTGTATATAATGTTCAAAATCATCCATCATCATCTTCGAAATGGATGAAATGCTCTATAATATTGTTAATGTGTGCTCCAAAAAGTTTCTGCAGTAGTTCTCGAAGACTTGGTAGTAAATATGAGTTTAGGAAAAGCTATAAATCATAAGGTTAAACGAAATTGTAAGCAATGCGTAACAAGTGCGATTTTTTTCAAATCGAACCTTAAACATTCTTAATACCATTCATATTGAAGAGTACATCAAATACTTTAAAATAGTATTTAAACAGTTAGTAACAGCGTAATAATAATTGAGTTCAATTATTTAGTTGCAATATGTGCAGTAGCGTGATGACTCTTGTCCCTGTTAAGGCCGCGTACTCTACTCGAATATTTTTCTTAATCCGATGCGGCAGTAATTGGGTAAATGAAAATATAAGTACTGGGTGTGGACACCCTTTATCACAACTAAATGAGCGAATTTCAAATCCCATAGTTTGTCATGAATATTTGTTAAGAAGAACAATTCTGTGGATATTACGGAAACATCATGATTTTCTTCACTCTGCTTAATATCCTTTCCATATTAACTCTCTCCCTCTCTCCCAGGGAGTTCATAAGGGTTGTAGTCATTTAAATTTCTTTTTAAATTTTTAAGTAAGCATACGCAAGAGTACACCAAATGAACAAGAAAAATAGAATAGAATTCAGTTCACAACCTATAACCGGGTACGAAAAATTCAAGCATAGTGACATGGTGAAATATAGTTAACACGCCTACGTGTTTGTTTTTGTATGAAATTTTAAGTCTGCGTTTCTGTGCGAAGGTTGGTTTTTACGAAGTGGTATTATATTATTATAGAACCATTAAGAATTCGACGCTTGGAGATAAAGTTGACGTTATTTTCGGCGATAATGCTACAAATTTTGTTCCTTTTTTATTTTTATTATTTTTATTAGTAATATGATGTTTGTGTGTCTGCGGGCTAGATTTCTAGCTTTTTTATCTTTATAAAAATCCATACAGACTATTAACACATGACATGAAAAGAAACTATATATGTGTATATATTTATCATAATCTAACGGTAAAAAGGTGTGTATGCTTTTGTACTTAATAGCATACCTTATGGTATTGTATTATGGGTGCTTTATAGGGTATACTTTTCAGCTTAAGTTTTGTTTACCTTTTAGCTTTCGACTATCGAAAAATGTGTTTACTGTTGAGATGATGGAAAACATAATGACGTTGTCAGTTTTATGGGATGGTACCTTTTCAACTTTTTTTATTTTTTCTGCAAATTTCAATAGGCGTTTGACGTAGACTTTTTCTGTAAGAAGAAAAATGAGATCATTTAAATGGAAAGGATTTTAAACGAAAAATGAATAAATTTCATGAAGAATACTTTATATTAAAAGCATAAACTTAACTGCACGACGCAAATAAAGCAACAAAATACGAATTGTTTACACGTCTTCTCTTTCTCCTTAAAAGAAAAATGAAAATGAGGACAACTTTTCCTTTTTGAAATACTCTTCTGCAGCTTTATAAATTTAAACAACGAAAAGTTCTCAGGAGTGTGGTCAGAAGACAGCAGAGTGTTTTAAAAAATAAAAATTTTCAGATAATTTAGATCAATTCTTATTATAATCGTATCATAACTCATAACTCTCGTTCGTTTAAACATTCAAGAACAAACCATATAAGGGGCTCTTCAATATCTGTGTATAAAGACTGGCTTACACGTTTACCTCTGTTCATTCTATATATATCGCATTGCGTAGACGTGTAGACGTGTTGTTCGCAAATGTAAGGATTCCCTCCTTTTTCTCTTTTTTTCTTTTGACGATTTTGATGTCATTCATTTTTTAGAAAATATCATCTCTTATCCCCACACTTCGATAGGTTGAATTCAATCCTGTAGTCGAACTGATCGTAAATGAAAGTTAAAAGAGAGAATAGCATTCTCCAAAAACATTCAAATGGTCCTAAATACGAAAATGTTTATCCGCATTTGTATTATAAATTTAAACTGTACTACCCGGCAACATTTTCGCTGAAGGCTGATTCAAATTAGGATAACTATTGGAACTATTGGTCAGAAGAAATGAATATATGATATAAAAATAGTGCTACCTACCTCAAGTGGCAGGAAAGCCAAAGCCATGCATCCTTAACAATTTAAACTTTTTATTGTAGTAAATTTCAGGAAACATCTAAAAACTGGCTTGTCTGCATCTTAGTCGAATTAAAGTTTCTAAGAGTTCGCTTATCCCTCATCATTTCCAGTTTCTGTAAATAGTTATCTAAATGTGTATTTATGCGAGACCATTTAATAGTAGAATTGAAATGATTTTCTTGCTTTCGTCCTTACAATATAAGCCAAGGCAATTATTAATGTATTCAGTATTAAAATTGTTCTCCCCTAAAGTAGTAGTTTCCCTAACGACTCTTGGTTGCGGCTTCTCGTGTAGTAGTATTTAAATCGCGATAACGATGATTAATTATTGTAATAATAGTTGTTACTGTCGTTAATTGAAATGTGCGGCTTAAATGCAGCCACCACATGAATTACGTTGTGCCTTCTTATTTGCGCGCTTAAGATTAAAAGAGAGAAAAATACCGAAAATGAATTATTTTTGTTTCTTTAATTTATTACCAAACCCAGCTGCGAAACACATTTCAGAAAGTTGTGTTGTTATGCTTATCTTCGTGTTTAGATTGATTTACGTAGAACATTTTTTGAAGGCTTGACTTACGTTTTTAGGCATCATGTGTTCTAGCGATGAATAAACGATATCGTTAAAAATAGAAAATATTAAGAAAAAGAAAGCAAAAACCTTAAATATAAAGAAATTAGGTAAGGGCGATAGGTATGAGTACTTTTAGGAACTAACACGCGTGTGGCGTGTTATGGCGCACTTATTGTTGTATTGTTTATTAAACTTTATATGTCGTTAAAATGACCAAAAAAAAAAAAAAAAACAAACAAATTTTCGTCTCTTGGTCCGTAGGGTTTCACGCAGGAACTAAATAGGTAAGAGTCGCAACTACCAATTCAGTGTTCGCGGATTTAAACCCCAATTTGGTAGAGTTGACTTTGGTCGCGGCTACAATGAGTGCTCAGTCGGTCAAGGCGTAACATTCATCGATTGGGATGAGATTTTGCTTCCAGGTTGCCTTCTCGTTCACGAGTATAAACTTTAAAAAAGTGGAACTAAGACTCTTTTGGCTTGAGATTGATCTTGAAGAGTATGCTATTACTCGATTCGGCTGATATTGCATTGTAGCTGAATTCGAAAGCAGATTATGTTTCTCGCATTTATGTCCAAACTTGTTACTCACACAAGCATATCTGCTTGCTACCACGTAGTGATGCATAAATATTTGTTTTGCATGTGAGGGCACCGACAATTAATGATCCAACATGGTATGACAGTATGTGACTGTTTTATGTCCTGTCTTCTCGTTGTCATCCAATATTTACAAATATTTAAAACATCTTTTGTTTTTTTTTTTGTTTATGCATGCTTCGTTTTTGCTTAATGGCTCAAGGATGTTTTCGTTTCTGTTCTAAATCAGTGACAGTTGCTTTTCATTAACATTAACAATAAATTAAAAACAATTCAGAGAGAAAAGGAAGCAAAAGCATTTATGAGAAATTGTGGCACAGAATACCTCTCTTTTTTTTAAATATCCATTATTTTGTATGTTCTCATAGTCATTAGCTTTTTTTATGGCCAAGTTGGAAATGCAAATTTTTGCTAAAATGGGAAGATAATTTCAATGCTCAGAGATGAGATCTTGGTGTCTTTCCGTATTATCAAAGTCGAATCGTATCATTTATCGTATATTGCAAAAATCTTTATGAAAATTTATAAAAAAAAAGTTGCGGAATCTTATAACATTCGAACTTCTCACTTAGTTTGGCTTCGAGTGTGATTTCACTTCATCAAGTAAAGCCGTGGTAAAAATGATAACCCTTCGCATAGAGTTCCGAAGCGAAGCTGGCACAAGGCGAGAATGGTGTGATGAATATGGACGGACGCAGGCGCACTTATTTCGAAAATTTGCAAAATTTTATATTTGTTAGGAAATAAAAATTCTTTGCGGTTTACCAAGTATACCCGCATTATATGTTTTTGTCTTTAATTGGATCATTTATTGGGAATTTGTTTGTCGCCCCGGTCTTGCTAAAAATCCCATAAAACTTTAAATTATATTTAGAACGACTGTCAAAATTTGTTTTATTTCATTTTATAAAATTTTTCAATCTCTGCCAAGTGTCTTTGTCATTACACCTCTCTTTCTTCATTGCAGGATTACAGTAACTTGATGAAAATTTCGGTAAGTCGGATGTAATTATTGGAATATAAATATTTCCATTTCTCCTTGTGATTCTCTTTGAGATGAAGTTATAATCACATCGCAAGACTTTTTCACGATTTAATTTTAAAATAAAATTTCTTGCCCTGTTTTTTTTATGTATTTATTCCTCTCAATAATTTAATAGCAAGAAAATGTAATCAAAATGAATGAAACAAACTTTTCTTGTCTGTTAACGTGAACTTACTCAAGAATGGATTCAATGATTTCGGTTTTCCATAGCTCGATTGTTTGGTCAGCTGGAAGGAATGTTGCGACGCTTTGTTAAGGGCACCTTTTAGAGGCTTTTGATTCTTACAATTAAGCAAAATGAAAGAAATGCCTTGAAACTTCATAGTTGGGAAGACGTCCAGCACGTAACTCATAAACTGTTGCCTTTCGCATTCACCCGAAATCTCTCGTTCAGCTGTAAATTCCCAATTATCACACTTCTGTATCTTATCGACAAGAGAACATTATCAAGTGCATAGGCAGATAAGGCTTTTCTTTCGTTAGATCGTCGAATGTGATTAGAGTAAAACATTCTAGAAGGATGCGTTGATCAATGAGCAAATGACAGACTTGGATAATTTCACAGCAGAGAAAACAGCCAAGCGGGAATTTCTAATCGTCTATTGAAATTAGATTATTGCAAAAAGAATCCTAATCGGTCTCGATAGGCGAAACGTGAATTATGAATAGACGCGGCAGTAGTCAATATCTCTCCCTTCCCTTTACTGAAAGATTGTTTCTTCATTTTCTTGCTTATGCCTTTCAGTTTGCGCCTTATACCACTGCATATTTACGATACGTACCGTAGCCGCCTTCCAGCAGTAGATTATAAAAATCATAATTTCTCGAATCTAATATAGATCCAAAAACAAATCGCAATAACTTGGACACTTGCATCGGAAACACGGTGTGTGTTTCCCTCGAAATTGTAGAACTTGGCAATTATTGATTACGAGCTCGTCGCTTATCGATCGTATTCACTTTACATTTTGTAGGAAACCCCCAAAAACCCAAATGAATGTAGGTTTTAACAGACCTCTTTCTCCTAAAGAGATCTTCGTAGCCAAAAAAAAAAAAAATGCAAGCAAAATAGTTGCCTTTTAAAGTAAACCTTTCTATCAATTAACTAAATTAATATTTGTATTAAAGAAAACCATGCATTTTTTATCTGAAGTAAAAGTTTTCACACCTTTCACAAAAATATTGCGCATAATATACGTTTTTATAGAGAAATGGTGCAAAAAATAAAAATAAAGAAAAAAGAAACTGTTTTACAACCTCCTTTTGCAGCTATTTAAGGATACTAATTAGTAACAGTGTTCGTTGTCTGTTGTCATGAGTTTGAGGTCGTCGCATTATTTCCGCCAACCATAATGACGACATTTTTGGTTCACTGAACCACACTGAGCACACTGAGTGATTTACGCGTGGTAAAGCAGCGGGCAAAGAAAAAAGAACTTATGTATATATATATACGTATTTATAGCGGGGACGATGAAGAAATGGACGAACGAGAAATGACAATTCTTTTATCTGCTGTTTAAACCGAATTTCTATTACTCAACTTTCGATTAAATTTTGAACACTAGTTTATAGTTTTCGCCGCAAGTTGCAAGTTCTTTTTGTTGTGCTGAGATTGCAAAAGAAAATACAATAATACGCCAATGGACTTCGTATTAAGAAAAAGAGTGAAAGTCATGTTCGACTTTGAATTACCGTTGTTGGTGGTTATTCCTCTACTGTAGACTTATGTGGTGAAAATAGGCATTTTACATACTCATCATAATAATAGTTTCGATATTATTTTCAGCCTGCGCATGACTTCATACCTAAATCGTCATTTTTCGCTTGGCTTTTTACCCTCCCTCCTGGAAGCCTGATGAACTTGTAAAAAAGAGGAAAAAATCGGAGACTCTGATGAAAGGATGGACAAATGAATACCTTTGCCATGTTATATGCATCAGGTTTTTACAGGCTTCATGCAGTATTTCATGCATGTATCTCTTTCTCGTCTTTCCTGAATGACAAAATTAGTATGTTTTAATCCCCAAACCTCCACTTTGTGTTCGTATATAATATGATATGCTTTATGTACACTCTAGGCGTTAAAGGTGTTAGAAAACGTCATTAAATTCCCAAGTATAATAAAAAGGTGGGGAAAGTACAGCTACGCGTCGTCTTGGAGCAACGATTGTTATATATTGTTGTCATTGTTTTTACTTAAAGGAAACCAAGATAAAGTTTATTAACTAACTTTAGCTGACGGGTTATTTGTTAAAAGACCCTTTTGCCATAGTGTGGAGGAAGGCGGAGCTAAAGCTTTGATTTGTAAAATACCTCAGGCTCTTAAAATGAAATACAAGATACATTTTTTCTTCAAACGTGAAATTGTGACGAACTCTGCAAAGGAATATAAAAACTTGCTCACAAAGCATATCCGTTGTTGGTTGCTAAAATATTTAATAGAATTTCTTTTTAAAATCTCTTATTAAATGTGTTGGATGTTGTGATTTTGTGTTTTCTTTTTTTTTGTTTCTTTGCAATTTATCTAACTTTAACGTTTTTATAGCAACAGTAATATAATTTAATTAATTCTCTGTCAGTAGAGAGCCATTAATTACATTACAATAACGGTAATTAGGGAAAAGCAATTTTTTAGATCTTTTTTGCCTAAGCTTGTGGCCGTTCATTACTTATTCTTACATGCGGGTTAAATTATTAATTTACGCACATGTTAATTAATTATAAAGATTTATTACAACGCCACATAATTGATTTATAGGGCCTGAAATTAATAAAATATTGTAGTCATATGTTTGGGTTTTCTGGCTTTTTCGAATTCGGATTTCGCCGTAACGCGTACGTATGAGTTATCGTATCATTTATTTTCAACTTTAGACCAATCATTTCGCGCCTATCTGCCACCAAGTGGGCATTGATGTGGAAATGAAATTTAAGAACAAATTTAAATTTTAATTTTCTCATTTAAACAACGCTTGCGAGTCACAGCTCAGATTAGAGGGATGCCAATTATATCTGCGTTATGACAAGTATATTACAAAATTACAAATCATCGTTAGATATCTGGGTAGGATTAAAACGAATGAAAGCTCCCCTACGAAAGCAAAAACACGTGCGAACACAAATATGTCTTTAGTTTAACGTTTACAAGGAAGTTGCAACATCAAGGAAACGGTTATATGGACTGGCTGGTTAACGTTTCCAAATCGATTTAAAACTTTACACAAACGCAGTGTTTACATGCTCGATGCGAGAATCGTAACGTGAAATGCTATTTTGCGCCAAATTGAAGTGCTTGCATTTGTTCCATTGCCGCTGGCAGTTGGTGTAAAAATGACAAAATAAATTTTCAATTTGTTGTAGAAAACAAAACTAGTTATTCTTGTATGCATAAATGTTCATAGATGAAAGCACAGATAACATCTAAAATAACACTATACACTACACACTACACACATACTACGGTAAGTTTGTAAACACATAGTTTTTAAAATTCATTTATATCGTTCGCAGTAACGAACCATTTTTTTCGTTTTGTTAACAATTTATCAACTGATGGTATAATAACCGCTAGCGTTTTCGGCCAAATAAACGAATTTTTAGTTCTCTTTCCCGCTCTCTCTATAAATCTCATTTAGATAACAAAATCAAATAAAATTCTTCGACAAAATGGATTTTTTATAGACCATGATTTGTGTGTGAAAATTTAAAAATAATACCGTTTATTAGACTCTGACGTTTGCTTACTTCACTGGCTATAGTTACCCATCCTTTCATGCTGTGCTAATGGTTATGGGAATGGGTATACATGTTGGCTGTTACAGGTTAGTATGCGCTCCACATCAAATCCCTGCAGTTCTTCATAATATTTAATGAAAAAAGCATTTTCAATCGAGACGGTCCGAACAAACATAAAATGAATCGTTCATCTTTAATATTAGAAAAGAAAACATTTCTTGCAGTCGTTGTATTTCGATTTAGCGGTAAAGTCGTTAAAGTCTACCGCATATTTCTTAGGCAGATTTTCTCACTTCTTTTTTCTGTTACACATTAGATAATCGTAAAGAAATGTGTACATTCGGCCTCCTTAATATTTCTAAAAGGAACTTACTTTCAAGAATATTGCAACTTTTAATTTCCCGCAAGACATTTCTATTGTTATTAAAGCTTCTCGTTGAAGTCGTTCAAAGAAATAAAAATTTCATTTCTCGTTTCTTATTGTTAATAAGTATTTCTTTTTGGGTTTGTTTGCAGTTACGCGCGTAAGTGATTTACGCGCAATGATTATCCTTGAGGTGTTTTTTCATATCTTATCATATTATCGTAATGTGGAAAAGCAATGGAAAAGTTATGTTATTATGATAAAAGCTCATAACCCAAACAATAATATCCGTTGCGGCGGTGCAGGGTTTCGCTATTTTCTCTCGCATGTCTGTGGATACAAAAGCTCCAACATATCATCTATGGTAGGAATGGAAGTGTCTTGAATTTTGTGCCAAGTTTTCGTATACCAGAAGTTCTTGAGAAAATATGAAAAAAACGAATGTGAAGCTCAAAAGGAGGTAATCGCTTTGCCACACTAATCAACTTAATATTATTTTCTGAGTCCCCTTGAGCTTGCCTGTATGTATGTGTATCCGCCAGTCTGATATCTGCACACATATTGTTGTAACCAACTCTCAGTACAAGTCGTTTAGCGATTGTGTTTCGTGTATACTAGATTAATGCAGCCGTTCGAATCGGACGGATCACTTCCTTACACGTACTTCCGGAGTCTACCCGGCAAAACATGGACGTGGCGATGATAAAACGGCAAATCTTTGGACCGAAGCCAGTTATTCAAACAATTAGTGCCTCCTTGAAAGTTTGCCAAGTCTAACTAAACCACGCCATGCGAAATCAAGGGCGGAAGGCGCTAGATCTTGCGAGCGGATCCAATTTCTACTTTCTAACGGTAGGCAATAAAACCCCGATTTTACGGACTGTTGTTACACTTAATTATCATTAGATTGCGTCTCTTGCATAGTTCTGGCTCTTTTTCAAGCAACTCGCAGTTCAAATTGATCAGTTCTCGTCTGTAGTGAGTTCGGCTGACAGTGTAGCCCGGTTTCAGTAGCGCATAGTGTACGATTTCTTCCTGACCCGTTCTGTCGATGTTCATACTTCGCCATGTCAAGCCCGCTTTTTTTTCCTTTTGAGATTCTCGAAGATTTTCACTATATACGCACTTTGCATCGTCAGTAATAATTCGATGCTGGAAACAAAAGGTTTTCGTTTTTTAAGCCCTCTCAGTCAAATCATGTGGACTTCGTTTGTTTCTTTTTTGAATTTCTTCCACGGCGTGTAAAGTTTTGTGGATATCCTGCCGAGTCGTGTTTAACGCTTTCGCAAGGTGATCTTGTGTTCGCATGCGGTCTTCATCCAACAGAGCTTGCAGAGAGAGGCGTCTCAATGGTTTTTGGACTTACCGGGCCTTTTTGTTCTATGTTTCGAAGGCGTTGGCTCTATAGCGTAGCTTCCCTCCAGCAATCGGCGCGAGTTCAATTTTTTTCCAATTAAAGCAGAAAGCAAAGGCTCCTGCAAATACTAACTAACCTCTTTCTTGTTAAAGCAAAGCAAAGATAATTTTGTGTTATGATGTGCACCGGTACCACTAATGTTACTGTTAATCGATGTTCAAGCTAAAACAAAAAAAAGCTGCAGACCTGTATGTCCGCTGTCTGGAGACATGTATGTCCAGTCCATATGCGAAAATTAAACTTATTTAGTTGCGCTTCTAATGTAAGCTTTAAAACCTTCGGTGGAATGATTTATTTAAATGTTGCAATAAAAAGACAATGAGAGCCATTTCTTCGTGTTTAAAAAAGCGTTTGTATAGGGAAAAAACATGAATGTGATGTCAAGAGGAAAAAAGTGATATCAGGGACGACATTTATCATCGTTCTTAATATTTCAACATGCTTTTCTTATTTTCAAGTTTTTTCAGCCTTCTATTTTGATGAAAACAAGTAACGGGACTTGCATGTAGAACAGCTTTTGTTGTCAGCACAGAACAAGAAAATGTAACAGCAACAATTGCAAACAGTACAAAGATGTTGCCAGCATTGTTAGCATTAATGACAACGTGCATAAAGTGTGCATGAGTGTTTGCAAGCAAACTTATATACTATGTACGCATGTGAGTATTGCAAAGTAATGCACATGAATTTCTTGCGTATGGAAAAGTAAAATTCCAGTACGGAATTATTTATATATGCGAGTACAGATACAGTTGTGGAAAGTGGAAAACTTTCTGTGTTTTGCGTTATGCCTGCATCTCCTCTTCACGCTGAGGTATTAAAGTAAATGAAATATTTCATAAGCAGATATCATTTACATGACTGACTTTCTTTCGTCATTTATGATATACAGGAGAGAAGCGTCCTATCTCTCATTCATGCAAATGCAAATAAGTTGAAAAGCAAAAAAATAATTTAATGTTTATGTTTGCGAGTGCGGGCTTGCATTGATATTTACATGACTGTGCTCTACATACGCTAACAAATAAAAGAATAAAAACTATCCCTACCCTAACCGCAATCCATATATCAACGCTGATGTCTATTTGCAAGTGTACATAAATGCATGCAGCATAACTCACTGCTATCATTTCATTCGCGTACGCACATGGGTGTGCGTGCAAGTATGCATTTGTCTGAGTTTTGTTAGCCATTTATCTTGAGTAGTATGATGCGGTTTCTTTATTGCATGCCTCGACTGTATATCATTGTTTGCTCCCACAATAAGTACCCCCAAGGGCATGTCTTTCTTTCTCTTTATTGTAAGCGAATGTTTGTTTACATATATCTGCATACGGTAGCAATGCAGTTAAATGTCAGTAGCATATGCTATTGGTGATGTTGTTATTATTGTTGTAGTCTTTCTTTAAATGTAATTTTTTTAAAAGCCTTGTAAAAAAGGTTTTATTATTATTATTATTATTATTACTTTTATTATGTCCGTTTCTTTCGTTTTGTTTTTCCAAAAGTGCGCTTAACTTTCTGTGCCTTTTTCGAAGAATCCAAAATTATGCTCTCTCAACAAACTGGTTTAAAAACTGTCGACCCAAATATAGTTAATCGAAAATGTCGATGTATATGGATATAAATTCAATAACGTAACTCGGCGGAAGGAAAGGGCGAATTTTACCTCTGCCGAAGAACCATATTTTATGTAGGCCATCCAAGACGATCCAGGGAGTTCCTCCCACAAATACGTTAATTAAAAAGACATATTCCGTCTGAAGAGAATTTGAAATCTGCAGCAGCACAATAAGATATTGTCGTGGTGTAAAACTAACGGAACTGGAGAGATTGCAATACTTTAAAATCGAAATCCTTGGAACAGATGTAAGTCGTATATTGGGTGACCTTTCGTGATTGAGTTCACCGACTGAAAGAAACGGTCAAGTAAGACCTTTCAGATGAATACAGACTTTTTAGTGGTTTGAAGCCTTAACTCTAGCTCGAGGTTTTATCTAAAATGCTTTCATCTTCTCCATCCAAACGTGCAATGCAATTATCAGGCATAGGTCGATACATTTTCACACAAATATAGCTACATATACACATTAACAAACATTCGGATTGAAATTATTATTAATTTTATTGAATTATTAAAATACTTTTTCACAAAATTTTAATATAAATCTACGATCTTGTGTAATTTTCTCTTGAATTGCAATATTTACGAATTCCTAGAAAAAATTCATCAGTAATACATACTTCTTTTGCACTAGTTTTGTTGTTACAATTTCAATTTATTACACGTCGGTATGTGAATGCTTTTTTACAGCAATCTAACGGGTTCCTCGCTCCTGCTTATCTCGTTTTCCCCTCCTTTTTGGCCCTTACTCCAGCTACAGCATCAAATTGCTATAAATTGTTAAAATACCAAAACGTTTTTCAATTTCACTACAATTTACAATAAATATATACGCAATTTTCAATTTCATGCTTCATAGTGCAAAAATTTCTCTCTCCCCCTTTTTCGCTTCTCCGCTTGGTTCTTCGTAAAAATTTTTCATTTACTTTTTTTCCCTCTCGTCATTTACAGCTGAAATAAATATAATTTTATGAAAATGTGTATATACACATATATATATATATATGATTGCTTATATATACATGTAGACAGATATTTCTTCCTTTTGCTGGTGAGGTTACTTTATTTATAATTTTTTACAAGTTTAATCTCCATATAGGTCTAATGTATTTTCAAGTTGCGCTTCGTATTTGGAATAAAATCCGGGGGTCCTGTCAAGTCACATTTTCGTGACTTGTGTAGAAAACAACAGCAAAAGCCTTTGATGGAAATAATAAAACCTTTCGGCCTGTAGTAAAGTAAACACAAAAGATCTTAGGTAAGATTCTCGCAAAAATGGGCTGTTTGTTGATGGGAGTGTACTTCTCATGTAACCACTGCTTTATGGTTGATTATTCTTTTTGGTTCTTCCCTGATAATGTTATCTTGGTGTATGTTTAAATGCGGTTTTCTGTTTACGATGAGGACCAAAAGCGAGTGAATGATCTTTTCATAATTTGCGCACAAATTGATTTTTTAAACAAGGGATACTGGTAAAAAAAAGGGATCTAGTCTTCTTCGATTTTTTTTCTAGTTAGAATTAAAAATTGATCAGTTTACTTCAGACTTTTCTTCCTCATGCGCTATTCGTCCTTAGTATTAACTAAAATTTCGCAACTTTGGCACAAATCATAGTAAGGTTCTATGAATATATGAAAGACCCGAAAGGCCGCAAGATGCACATTTTATTGCACCGATTTTCGTCAATTTCTGAATCGATATGAACTAGTCAGCCTGTTTATCTGCTGTCTGATGTCGGCCCATGTGTTTTTCGGTTTAATCTTCAAGTTGCAATTTTTGCGATATATTTTGACAAAACTTGATATTGCGACCTATTTTGGCCGGATTTCAGATACTGTTTGAAGATGAACAATAAATAAATTCATATGATTTTGCTGATCTAATTTTTCACACCTCAGTTGTTTCTTGGTTGGCGACATGCGACCTAAAACACGCAATTTAAAAAATTCGCAAAATTTCCAAAGCTCAAGACACGCAAATCCTTTGCAATGTTGGGCAAACTTCCTGTTTTGTTTGCATATTTTTTTATAATGGTTGAAATGAATTGCAATAGCTTCCGGTTTTACTAGATACACACCGACCGTTATATACGTGCGTATGTACATGCACACTTTTGTCCATTAACTTGTGAATAGTTAATTCTGGCTTAAGGCTTGTACACTGACATTATTACACCATTTAATGGTTTAAATTGTCTAACGTGGTCTCCATATGTTTTAAAAAAACCGGAAGGTAAATGTCATTATGAGAATGTGTCATTGAAAAAGCTTGTATTTATATAGGCATGTACACGAACATATATACATAAATGCTTGCACACAACAATACGTAAAAGTCTTGTTTGTGTACGTGTATAACATACATGCGTTCTTGTTTATGCACATTGAAGTCAACTGCTCTTGCTTTTGTGCATATATAATAATAAAACATTCTGGGACGATGAGTAAGACCATGTGTTAAATATGTTGTGAGAGGGTCTCTGCAATTGAGGTGACATAATCAGCAACTTGCACTGGCACGAGCTTACATATATCTATACGCAACCGCTTTCATTGTTCGTTGCTGTTTTTACATCGGGCTAGTGCTTACTTAGAGGAGTGCAAGTCCTACCTGATTTGACGTAGAGTAAAAAGAACGCAATAACATAGATAGGGACAGAGAAAGAGAAACCAAATGAGAGAAGAGGGGGATTGTATAAGTTTCCATTAGACATGGTTCAAAATTTGATTATACTATTTATCAGGGATACGGTAATAATCCAGTTTTTAATATCTCAACAAAGAGTGAATTTTCATGCTTATGGCAAACTTAGAAAGTGACATAAGGCAAAACAGGGTAATCACAGGATGTTATTACGAAATTCAAGAAATTTAACATAATTAGTTTCAGTAACAATAAAATATAGACATATTTTGTTTCCTTTGTTCGCAGAAAGTAACCGGTTTTAGAGGCTAATCCAAGTTTAATTGCCTTCTCCGAGCTATTTTTGTGAAACATTCCTTTTTTTTGCCTGCAAAGAGTGATTCTTCAACCAAGCATTGCTTACGTCGGTCTTTGTAGTAAATTTCTATTAAAGTTAAATGAACTTTTTCCACACAACGAGTCACATGAGGAAGAAGAGGTCAGCGTTAGCTGTCTATGGATATAACGTGGATATTGCTTTACCATGAGGTTTCAAAAGACTTCAGCTCCTTGAAGAACTATGCAATTGCTTCAGTTACCGTGTAGCTGGAGAGGCTATGAACATGTTTATTCACTTTTCATTTTTTTTGTACTTTGCAGAACGTGTCATAAGGCATTTTTCAATGGCAACACTTAGACTACTAGTTTGTGCAATAAAGTTTATTGAATTGATAAAGGCAAAGCGTCTTACACATCCAGATCTGAGACCGGTAGGGACGTGAAATCGCGTTTCTACGGCCAGTTTACTCAATTCTAACTCCTGAAGATGGTTCCAGGAAAAAGCAAAAGCCGTTAGATCAACAATGTGTTTGCATCAGCGGTCTTCAACGTTTCCATTAAATCATTGGAGCGTTTGTCTCTGGTTAAGATGTAGCGCTTAGTCTTCCTGTGCATGCCTTGTAATGTTCGCTAGTACTGTAAACAAGAAGAGAAGAAAACAATAAAAAACCAAAATTAAATAAAGCGCTATCCACACACACGTCGACATATTTTTGTGTCCGCTGATATGTTCGTTTACAGCTAAACAATGGACCCTTGCGCATTTCCCTCCGGTGCAGATAATTTAAGATTCGCATCGTATCAAGTTTTCATTTGCCCACATCCCCAGCGTATCAATACTGGATTTGTGTTATTATTAGTGCATCCACATGTTTACATGCTTTCATTTCACCTATTATTTCAAACGGGAATTCGGCTGAGGTGTTTTCTCTCTTGTTTTGCTTGCTTTGGCATATTCCACAGTTTTGAAAATTGATTTCAAATATTTGCCCATGTGCTTGCGAATATGTGAAACGTTTTGAAAAAAGGATCAATTAAATAATTGTTTGTTTGGGTAATGATAAAATGAAAAGCAAACCAAAACTTTTGTAATCTAAAATTTACACGAAAATTGGTTACACATTGAACTGAATTTTCTGTTGTAGATAAACGGGAAAATGGCTGAATGTAATCCTTACTTACGGCTGCTTAGATTTGACGGCAATAGTCCTTCGTCCGGTACGCCTGATACCAGAAAAAGGATGAGACAGACCCGTATTCCAGTGGCTTAACTAAACAGCCAGAATCGAAATTCCTTTTGCAGGCAAACTATTTGCGGCATTTTAATGCAATTAAGTTTAAATTAAACTAAACTACGTGTCTGCTTAAATGCAATCACTACTTTCGGTGTGATTTCTTTTCCTTTTATCAAAATCTAAAGCTTAAATATTTATTGTTGGATAAAAAAGAAAGCAATTAACGTGTCATGGTTCGCCGAATGATTAGAAAAGCCAGACTAAAAGAAATTTTGCGCAAAATTTTTTGTACTTCGACGGTTTTAAGCCAAAAATCGCTCTACATATAACATAACAGCCTTAGGAACACTTCCATAGAATGAGTATAGCATAACGTAACGTCAACAACGACGCCTAAAAGTAAACAAAAGCACTTGCCTGCATTTAGGAAACATCAGTTCTCGTACAATTCTGTTACTTGTGCCTATTTCTATACTCTTCCGAGTAATATTGTTTTGTTAGCCTTGCGTACGCGTGCCAGCACGTGTGCTTGTATACGGTACGTGATTACTCCATTTGAAAAGTTGATATCTTAGAGGTTACATTCTGATAGGCTCCCGTAACCAGTTAATATTTATGTACACTGCTCCTGCGTTATGCTTGCAGAACTACTAGAAAAAATGCATAGTTTTGAAACTAATACTTTTTTGAGAATAAAAATAAGCAGAAAACGTTTACCATATCGTTCACGCGCTAATAGTTGGGCGTGAGCTAATCAAACAAATTTTTCTATTTAAAACTTGAGTGTATATGCCTTCGGCGTATTTGTTAGTGGCTGGCAGTCAGTTTTTCTTTGTTTTAATAAATGGCACTGAAACGTAAGCGCTTGCAAATTTTTTTGGATTCTTTGGGTTGGGTTTTCGATAAAATAGATTTATTCCCTGATGACGTGAGATTTATAAAGAAGTTGATTTAGTCATGTCTTATGCCTGGCACGTTGACACTTGCTTTACCAACTTTCCCAAGAACAAAAACGGCAAGACAGCCTGGTCTCTTAACTTTGATGTTCAAATGTCTAATAGGCGTCTTTTTTAGAGGATTAATGACTTGTCATATTCAATAGGCAACTTTTGGGTTTTGTAATAATGAAAGGAATATGTACGAACATTTTGGGGAATTTCATTTATATTATTAGGTGAATAAGTTTGATTCCTTCAGTTGTTTTTCGTCGTTCGGAACTTTGTGATAACAAAGTTCCCACAACTCAACTGGTTTTACAACTCAAAATATATGCCGTTGCTGAGCATTACTTCCGCTGTCTTTAGCAATAACATGAATTCCGCGCAGAAAGAACAACTGGCCCTTTAAGGCTCCCACGAAATAACTCACATTTGCGTATCGGTGTAAGAAAGGAAGCAGCGTTTTAATAAGCAATAAGTTCTTTATTGAAACCCATGCCAATTGAAAGAAGCAACGTCTGCTGATAGCAACAGAGAGGATCAGACATTCATTCCAGGTTAGAACTGCAAAGGCTTGATGGCCTTGATGGTCGGCTTAATGATCTTATTATTTTAAACTTAATTAGAAATTTTGACGAAAATCATATTTTTACCTTGTCTGTCTCTATCGCGAATACATTTTTTTTTATTACGCTCTACTAGTAATGATCGAGGGGTAACGGAGTAAGAAGAGGGGAGACAAAATGCAAATTTAACACATGTATAAAGTACGTATATTTCAATTTGGTTTGTTTTCACAATCCACGGACATCATGCAAATTTAATAATAAACAACAGCAACAACCACGCAATAGTAAAAAAGGAACAAAAACTTTTCAATAAAAATTCCACATGGCGTAGAGCAAACGCAAGAGCACATGGATAAAAACAAAAAGCGAAAAACCGAAAAAGGTCAAACAAAACTAAAATGACAGATAGGAGCACATCACTCAAACTCTAACAGGCACGCACTTGCACGTACAGGAAATAAAAATATGTAAATAATGGCAACAGCATCGAAAGGATATTCATACGTACTCAGCCCTAGCCGCGTGCTTATATATTTTTTTATCAAACAGAATTTATTGCAAAATTGAAAAATTCATGAAATTCATTCATTTTATTTTGTTGCTCTTTAGTTGGTATCCGTATTAAATATCAGTAAATTGTAGGAATGGAAAATGTTGCAAAACGGGTCGAAATATTGAAAACGTTGGTCCAATATTATTTACGTAACCATTTAACTTGTTAATAATGGCCATCTCCAAGTCGCTTCACTTTAACGCTAATAGAAATTGATGACTGAATAACGTGCTCGTTACGGTAATTCAAAGTTTTTAAACTCGCTTCTTAGTGTGTTTGAAGAAGAAAAGGTATCAATGGTCAGAAACTGGTTAGAAGTTTGAAAAAAAAAAAAACAACTCGAAGCTTATTGCGCCCTTCAACTAGAAATATTCAAACTCAAACGAAGTTACTCATAGTCCCTCAGGGAAGCAAAGGTCAGCTTAATTATTGCATATTGACTTATCCTATGCGACGCATCCAAACCTCAAAATCTATAAGTTTTACATACATCGCATACATATGCATACACATGTAACATGAAAGTATTGTACTTTCAGGCGAAGTCTTTAATATCCAACAGCTCAGATCAAAACAATACATTTCAAAAAGTGCAGTTAACTACACGAATGCCAGTTTGGCGAGGGTTTCAAAGTATTTGACGTGCTTTTATTTTGATGTTCTCGTTTACATGTTTTTTCCTTTACGTTTCAAAATATAATTAAACTTTGTGTTTGTGATGGATCACGACGAGTACTTTTGCAATATGTCAGCACAAATTTCAGCTTTTTCGCGATGTAAGATTTTTTACATGTTTGACAAATATACGAGCGGAGAAGCAACTTCATACTGTCAGGCATTTCGCTGTGCACTTTTGCATAGGAGCAATCGCATACCTTCTACACTGGACGATCCTATACTCCACGGCGTTCTTCTTGGGTTTTCAAAATTTTAATTGCTTATTAAAAGGCACAAGAAAAATTAAAACATTAGTCTGAGAAACAAACACAAGTCACTCTGGTTCTTAGCGCGAATTTCTTATTGTGTCTCCCTACACGTAATCAAAAAGTGAAAAATTATAAAGAACATTATTTCAGTCTAAGTAAAGCAAGTGCTTTGATCCAAAAGTTTTTGCTGCTTTTTTTAAAAATTTCGTAATACAATTACAATGTTTCACTCAGCTAAAAAGTAAAGAAACTTTATTATTATAATGTCGTGACTTGCAAAATTTTTGTGGTATGAATTGTAATAATAATAAAATAATTGGAGGGAGGTTCGTTTAGGTTTCGTATATCTTGTTGGGATAAAACATTCCTATCTTAATGAAAAACGAGGATCTCCTTTGGAGGCTTGCCTCTCCGTGCACAACGAATTAGTAATTTGTTTTAGAGGGTAAAGTGCTCTCCTTTCTCTCTTTTATGTTACACAAAATATGTGTTCTCGGAAGCTTTAGTTTTCGTCACAAATATACGGTAGTAGTCAATAAAATCGAAGACGACAATACGACATAGATGAAGCAAAGAAGAGGGTAGAGTGTCAGTCGGATTTACTGGCCCGGGAAGGGGTTTTCTGTTTTCAATCAAGTTAAAAATCTGTACTGACGTTGCGAGTTTGCTTCTCCGCCAACGTTCTCACGAATGTAAATGACAAGTAAGTACATAAAGTGTTCCTATTTCTACCAAGGTTCAACAAAGTAATAGGTATATTATATACAACTTTGGTATCCTGAGAAGTCACTGCCGTATTTGATTCTCCTTCCAATTTCTATTGCTATTCCCACGCAAACATGCATACATTGGTATGGTAATTAATTATTCCCAGGCACAGAAAAGAAAAGTGACTGCAACTCCTCCGTTGGTAAGAAAAGATGTTAGTCTAAAACCAAAATTTATATATAACTTTAGTGCTGTGCCAAATTACTTGAGGTTTGCGAATTTAAAAAGAGTTTGTAAAAAGTGAACATTTGATTCATGCGCTGGACTTGGAAGATGGGTAACTAAAGTCCCTGCTTAAGATATTTTGCTTCTCTCCCTCATTTTTTATTGTTGTTTTTTCTTTCCCCATTTCATAGGAGTTTATTGGATTTTGATTTAAATTTACATTTTTCTAACGTTGGCAAGACATGCAAAACGCTCCTTAAAGTCTTCTCAGAATAAATAAGTGCTTATAAAAAGTAAATTATGAGGTTCACTAGAGGATGTCATCAAAGAAAGGAAACATTTCCCTCTTCATGTGGAGGTCATTTAAGGGCCTCTTTCAGTTTTAGCTAAAAAAGAGGTCATTTTATCGTAACGATTACAAAATATTAATATGTTTGTGTTTTTATTTTCAAGCCAATTAATACGGTAATAAAATCTGTATTTCGCTGAGAAGAAGAACGAACGTATTGTTGTTTATGGCCACTTGATTCGCTTAAACTTTTTTCTCATGTTTCATGTTGTACTTGTATCCCACATTAGTTGTTGTATACTGCGGGTTTGCTTTAATTACTTTTGAATAGAGTTTTAACGTTTTATTAAGTCTTACAAACCGACATGCAACCATACGCAATCATTGTAAATGCAGCTGTTGTTGTAATCTGTTTTCCTTAGCATTTCCCTCTTTTCCTCTCTTCATTCTTATATGTAAGTTTTATTATTTTGCGACTCCCAATGTCATTTTCGTTTTGTGGTTTATTTTTAACGTGCATTGTGTGTATGTGTGTGTGTGTGTGTATGTACGGAACGCAAATGATTGTATATATGAATATGGGTGAACACCAATATTTGTAGTTTGACTTGAGACCGCAAAGCGCAATCAGCGAAGTGGTTTAATGGCTTGAAACGGAAGCACAGTAAAAATGGTTGCAATAAAAATTAAAGAATAAGGTCGAAAAGGAGGAGCGTCTGTGACCGCGTCAGATCAAAATTTTGTTAATTGTTGGCACGTTAGTTGGGTTTCTTTGGGCTGGCTCCTTAAGGCATGATGTCCACCTTATTGATAATTAATACAATGTAATATATGTATGTATATATGCTACACACGATTAAATACAAATGTCAGCCTTGTTTTAATGCGGAGTTATTTTCATGAAGGTTTCGTATTTTTTTGAGGGAGGAGCTGTTTTCTTTCTTAGTTCGCATATTCAGTTGAAATAATTAGTATCGAAGATTAAGGGCTTAATCTTATTAAAATTTGAACCAATGTAAATGTGCCAAAGCTTGGCAAAAATATGGCAACAGTATTCAGTATAATGGTTCATCGTAACGCGACCTTGAAAATTATAATTTTGGCTTAAGTATGACAGAGGGAGACGAATCAGATCATTTGCAAATCCGATCCATGGAAACGACCCAAGGCTGTGTACGGAGAAGATTGCTGTCGTCCACATATTTTTTGCGGCTGTGACAGAAGAATGAACATGTAGACAGACTGATGGACGACCATGGCGTAGCAGCGATCTTGTACACTGAATAAGAAAACTGGTCAATCCGCAAACTTTAATAATTTCTATGATAAAACGAGGAGGCCATAAAACTTTCGCCACCATGAGCAATCTGCCTTTATTGTCTCCCACCTGACAACATTGGCTTCATTATAATTTTTTGTTGTTCGAAAATACGATATATAGGTTTGGGACAATTGGTGGATGTTTACAAAAAGTCGTTTCTATGCAAGTATATAATATATGCATAATAAAAAAAAAAGAAAATAGTGTGCGTTATATAAAAAAAATTGAAATTCAAAAGTTTTTAATATTGTATCGGTGAAAATTCACAAATCCTGCGTTTACGGGACATTGCATTTTCTTTCTTCTTAATATCAAAGTTTTTTCTTTTGCCGTTAATTCAATTTTTGCACAAAATTAATTATCGAGAAGATGGAAAATGAATTCTCAACTCCAGGTGACCCCGCTTAACCACAAGTATTGCTTCGAAGCATGAAAAGTTTTTACCATATTTTCAATCATAACCTTCCTGTTCGTTTTTTTTTTTTTTGTTTCTTTTTCTCAGTGAGGAGTTTTTTTTTTAAATTTTTAAAAACGCTTTAGAAACTTGTAAACCAACAAAAAGCCCCCGAACCCAAACTGCTATGTCAACAACAAAAGATATTGATGTCGCATGTCACTTGCAGTTTATTAAATGTGGTTTCTTTACCTTTTAAAACTATTTTTTCTTTCTTTTTATTAATATGATGAAAATTTGAGCAGGAGTTTGTAATAAATTCGAAAAACCGCATAAAAGCAATTAAAGTTTCTTTTTATGCAATAAACTTTAATAGAAAAACACAAAAGTAAACAAATTTTTCCGTCTTCTCTTTTTACAGATATTCTGAGGCTTAAACATCAATTCAGGTAAGTTTCGCTTTGTAAAATAATCGTTAAAAATTTCATAGCACGTATACGAGTATACGAGTCCTGTCTCGAAATCTCTTTAATTTATTTTTTCAATCAACGAATCCTTGCACGCTAGTGATATATTTAGGGGAATATAAGTGAAAATATCTACCCTTTTGTTTGTTAACAAGACGTGAGATCTCAATTAGCGTACTAGACTTAAAGATTAATGCATGTTTCTTATTGGGCGAACTATATTGTCACGTTGTCTGTAAAATGGAAAGAAAAATTAATTTAGAGAGAATATGCTTTAAATTGTTGCTCACTATACGATGCATACTATGGTATATGAGAAAAACTGAAGAAATAAAAATCTCTTCTTTTTATTTTTTATGATTTCACGAGTAAATATGCCACTAATTGAATATTGAGTGAAAGAGTAGGAAAGACGATTTTATTTTTTCTGAAATACTTGACCCAATCAAAGAGAAGGAATACGTAGCAAAAGAATTCTTAGGTATTACTTTGCGTTTAAGAGGCTTTAGTTATCAGCATTTTTAACAGGAAGACGACACATAACATATTACAGGACAACTGTCATTAGTCTGTGGAAAAAAAGGAAAACGTAGCAGAAGTTGCCCTTTTTCACTTATTAGACCGCATTAGGAAACCGAAAGACATCAAGCGAAAGACTTTCTAAAGGTTACCAAGAAAGGATAATAATGCAATCGTAAAAAAAAAAATCATTTCTTCTTATTTTGTTTGTTCACGTGTAAAGCGGAATACACACACAGCACAGCATTGACAAAAGGAAAAAATTAACTACGCATAGTTCAGGTCTAACAAATATTAAGTTCATCTATTAATGTTACGCAATATTTTATTTTTTGCTTGATTTTTTTTTTTTTTTTCACACAATGTATTAAACATTGCCATCTGTCATCTTACAGACAACATTCTTAGTTACTTATGTTGTGGCATATTAAAGCAGAAGCCACCACAATCAGAGTTTCTACGTGACAAAATCGAGGGGATGGGGTTTTAAGATTATTAATGACGTCTTTACAGAGATAAATGATTTACGCAAAATTTCATTCGCGCATATTTAATGAATTTATTCGTGTCGTTCACAATTTTCTCTTGAGCGCGTTTTGCACGACAGCTAAGCATTTTACTGCTTTAATGCTCTTTTTGTTCTGCTAACCGCATTATACGGTCACTGCCAATTGCTCATTTATGTTATTCTGAACATAAATATATATATTTTGTTACACCCGTTTATTATCCGTAAAAGTATTAGCGTTAAAACTTGTGCAATGGCAGCTAAGGATGAACGAAAAGAGAAAAGAGAACGAAAGCATATTCTTATCTTAAACATTACCATACGAGACATACGAGGTCTGGCCTAAAATTTCTTTTAGTTTCTCACAACTTTTTCTCTTTTGTTCTGAACAATAAAAATGACCTAAAACTTTTTTATCCCAGCGCTTTCGGATGTTTGGTCACTTTGTTTTTATTTACTCAAGATTAGCAAGCGGTTGTCTGTCCTTTTCAACCTATTATATGAAAGGCGGTGGAACGGACCTAACAAATTTGATCGCAATTCTGCGACTTCAAGTGACCGTCACTATACAAAGTTGAAAGTATGAAAAATTCTGAAAAAATATCATCAAGAAATTGTTCTTTTATACTCTTTTTCACCTCTTCAGAGTTCTCTGCATTTGTTGCGGTCTTCCATCAATTTTTTTTTTTTAAATGTTTGCAACACTTGCAAATACGAACAAGATAATGTTTTTGTTCATTGTCACCCTGGCAAAAGAAGAAGAAAAAAATTATTTGAAAGGGTCCCGGATATTGAAAGAGTCGATCAATTTCTTTCACATCTTTGATATTTTTATATTCTTGCACGGGTAAACTTTTGCAAGTGAAGCCAGCATTTTTAATCGACACATACTTTCCGCGTCCTAGTACCTTAACTCAATTTTAATGGAATATAGACTCAAAAGAACGAGTACCGTGAGCGCTAAGGCACCAGTAAGAAAATTCCCTCTAATCAAGAGTGTAAAACCTGTTAATATTATCCCATGTTATCTCATTAGAGCTCTAATAGGGAGACCCGTAGCGATGTGAAGTACGTCAAGGTTAAATTGTTAGGCGAATATTGGTGGCCAAGTTATGTACCCGTTTCCATGCCCACATATATGGTGCACAGGATATAACACAGTCGACGAAGGAATCGAATTATTCTAACCAGAAGATTTCGATCAAAGGCGAGTTTAACAAAAAATCCTGATTTCTGATTTGTGTTTATGAATAAATACGATATACCCTCTGTGTTGTAGCAGTAGTTAGTAAAGATTTTTTTTAATTTTTAAAATCATAAAAATTATTTTTTTGTATTTACTGCAATAAATTTGTTTGCATAAATATTTTACATTTCTTAAATATTGGTATGTAAACACCAGGTATTACAATTTATATCTAAAATATCGTAAAAATTATGTGAATATACTTTCACAGATTTGAAATTGATGCACGTATCCACAAGCAAATATCAAAGGGCAGAAGTGCTGCTTGACTCGGTCCTGCAGCAAATGCAATAACAAAAAACATAACAAAATTCATAGCGTTTCTGTGCAAGTTAACACAGCATATACTCCTGAGTGTTGTTGTATCTAAAAAAGTGAAAAAAAAAAAAATAGAAAATATTTACATTCTTGTGTTTTGAGATTTACCGCATTCACACCTTGGTAAATGAGGTTTCTGGTTTCATGTTGTGTTTTTGATTTTCACTTTCGCATACCCACACACGCGCATACACACGCTCACAAGCAATTCAGGAGTTAAAACTGTTCTTACACAACACTGGGCTGGGAGCCGGGAAAAGAAGAATTAAAGGCTATTGTTTTATTTTCCAAGTATATATATTTATTACTCTGATCTGCTTTCATAATGAACGGTGTAGTGAATGAATGCAAACACATCTTGTTATTTCAAATATTTAAAATTGTAAATAGTTTCTTTTTAGAATGTTTGCCAAAGAGAACTCGACTAGCATCTGTGTTCGAACGAAGAAATCATCATTCCTTTTCTTCTTAAGCGAACGGTTGCCTAGAGCGATTAGTGTACAAAAATGATCTCAGTGAAATCATCGTAATTCAAATCATTTCAATTCAATAGAAATCTAAAACTAAACCAAACGATATTATTACACAAAAAAGGCAACGTACAGGTATCTCGCGAGTAAGCTCTTTCGTCAAATGTGTGAAAAAGAAATGTTTTCCCTTCTCATACTAAATAACAAATAATCTGAACAATGTATATATCTCCTTAAAAAAAGTAGATAGGAACCACTAAGATTGATCCATGGATTGTCAAATAATAGCGTGTAAAGTGACCACACCCTTTCCAAGTCGTCATAAAACCACCATAAGCTTGTATGGAGTTTTACTGCGTGCCTTGTAAAATTTCAACAGAAGCATTGTTTGTGATGCTGATTGCTTATCCTCCATCCTATTGTCTAGTTTTAATTTTGATTAGAGCAAAGTCGAGATCCATTCCGTGGGTTTTGTAGCATATTCTGCAAAATTCGAATCACTTATGTGGTAAACTTCCTTTTTGGGTATTTTTTAGAACGGACTGTAAAATTAGTTCTACAAAAGCAAGTTTTTCTTTTCATTATAATGCGCCTATGAATTTGAAATAAAAGAAAAACTTCAACGAATTTTAGTTATCATTTTTTTTGTGTATGTAAAATTGTGTGCGACGTGCGCAAAATGAACATCGTGTTGTCACAACAATTCAATCATAAAAATTGCCAGTTATAAACCAATAAAGAACTGATAAAAAATAAATAAACAAAATGAAAAATACATTGTAAACAAACGAAACTTCCCGCAGGTTTCTCTCTGTGGATTATTTATATTTAAGCCTTTTAAGCCTCATGAAAAATGTAGGGTGTACACGGCAGCTAAAGCTTTCCGCATATGACGACACAAATATATATATATATATATATATATATATATATGTTTTCTTTTTTCATTATATTTTGTAAACGTTTTTATGATAAAAAACGGTCGTGCATGCGAACGCAGTGGAGATTAGGTGTTTCGTAGACATTCACAAAACGCGTAAAGCCATCCAAAGCAGAATTTTTTATTAATGAAAGATAAGTAATTTTTATAGGATATTTTTATTTATATGTACCCAAACGCTCAGCGAAAGGATTGCGGAGAGAGGGAGATAGGATATGGCCGCAGCCTAGGAAACGCGCATCCGATCGAGCACTCGCTACAGTTAATACCTTACCCTAGACAACACAATTTAACTAGAGGGTCTACTGGATAGCCCTTAACTACTTGGATTTTTTGGTTGCCTAAAGCATAGGACGTATTATCATCGTATCTGTATGTCAATAGCTTATGTTCGCATATAGAGGTAGAAACGGCGTTGCCGATTACAGAGACTTGCTCCCATAATGTGCGCGGTTTCCATAGTCACTTTTACATTACGTACATAGCAGACCGAGATATATTTCGAAAAATCTAGCGTATAGGCGTTGGTGCTATTCATAGATAAATTTTATTTTCTAGAAAGTGTTGAAGAAAAAACGTTATTAACGAAATGTCCCTACGTCCCTTGACCTAATATTATGTAAATGTGACCATCCATCTGTTATCTACCTTTACAACTTCGCAGTTTCAATCCTTTCTATCGGAGCCGTTGAATGCATAACAAAATATGGAGACTTTTTATATTACGATAAGAATGTAATGACAAAGTCGACACGACCAGGAGTATATAATAATACTACTTTGACTCTTTACTTGGTATTTATTTTGTGATCGACGGTAATGGTTAAAACGACACTGCGCTGCGTGTATGCATACGTAGCTCCATAAATTACATGTCAACACGAAATTCGTAATAAATATAAACAATAAATTCCAAAAATACATAAACATTTTTATAAATATGTAAATATTTGCTCGCATTTACATAAGTGCACACATTTGCATTCAAATACGTTAAATGTAAATGTAAATATCGATAAACAAATAACTTTTTTTTTTATTTTGCTTTACAAATATTTCGGACAATTTAAGCCAACGAGGCTGTGTGTTTCAAGCTTTAAATACTGCCAGTACTGCTTTTTTGGCATCGTAGGGGAAAAATGAAGAAAAGGAAGACAAAATTCCTTAGTAGCCTTTGTTAATAATGGTCGATATTCTATCAATCGTCAATATTCTGATGTTGTATCGGAAGATTGGCTGTGTTTAACAACAAACAATTTGGTGGTTGGGATCAGTCCGCCGCGTTGGCTTACGGGTGTCAAAGCTTATTTACAGAAAGGTGTTGGTTCGAAAAATTGAATAGAATAGTTTCAGGTAGGTAACAACGGTGACTGACTGGCGGTCACTGTACGGCTGAACTAGGAGATGGTTGCAAGTCGGGCTGGTAATGTGTAAGGGGAAATACGGATGCAGTAGTGGAAACTGCGCTAATGAAGCCGAATAATCTGATCAGACGTAAAAAAGATAAGTAAATAAAGAATAAATTTTTTAACGATCCATTTATTTTATCCATTTCCCTTTTATTATGTTGAACAGCACAGGTTTTCTTTCTTTTTCGCTCTAAAGGATTGTTTCGAACTAAACTTAAATTACATTCTAGCGCACAGCCTCGACATAAATTTTTATTTTAATGTTTACAAATCATCTTTTCCTCAATATGGAGAGAAGCGAAACCGAAAAGAAAAATGTTGAAAAGAAAACTTTCTATGCCAACATTTTTCTTTTACTTTTTGACGAGCATACACACACACACACATACACACGCACACACGCGCGCGCACACGTATAAATACTTGCATGAAAAATACCTTTAGAAATTGTAAATAATGACATTTGAAAGCGAATGTTGTCGATGATGGGGCTGACGTCAAACAAGAGGCATATTGTGTGCGTACACATATACACACGCATATACGACAACATTTCACATTTAACAAACGCACGTACGCCAGCAATAAAAAGACATTTTTACAAATTCAAATATAACGGGAAAGCATGGATGTACTGTCACCATCACTAGGAGTAACTTGTTAGTGACGTGACTGGGTTTGGTTTCATTTAGAATCCTCGGCACAAATTTCAAGCACAACAAAAGCAAGTTTAAAGAAATAAACATCAGCCATACAATACAATGGCATACAATATAATATGCATTTCTGACTTGAAAAATATTGTAACCGCTGCGCACCTATACACGCAAGCAGAGGACGGAAAAGGTTAAACATTGTTATACGCTTCTTTTTCATGTCTCGTTAAGGCATTGTTTTTATTACACGGCTGTGCCATTTGCTATGAGTTAGTTGTACTATTTAGCATGCATGAGTTTGAATTTAATAAACGTGAACGCATAGAAAACTTTTATTATCGTAGAAGTCCTTCTTTCCCTTTTTTTAGTGAGTTTTTAAAGACGTAAACTTTGAATCCAAAATGTTTCGTGCGGGGGGAGGTGTGCATTATTCTACAACTGAACAGTTGTTGGTATAAAAAATAAAATTGTCACGGTTCCATTTTGGTCGTTATGCAAGGGACATAAAATATAAAGAAAAAAAAGAAAGTCTAGTTGGAACAAGTCGTATAGCAATAGCAACAGCAACAGCAACAGCAACTTAAAAAGCAAAAGCAACAGTAGCGATAACATAACACAAACATGAAAACAGTTATACTGATGTTAATGTTGATGTTAGCGATAATGATGTTGATAGTGCCGAAGCTGGTAGCGACGAACGCTTTTTGAGTTTTTTGATGCGTGCGTGTTGCGCACAATTGTAACGTTTTATTTAATTATTTTTCTACAGAATTTCAATGTAAATATTTGAGAAAGTTATTATTTTTGCTAAAGTTCACAGAGACTGCTGCTGCAGTTCACATATGCCATTGTATGTTTTAGGTGCACATATATATATGTATATATATGTGTGTAACAAGTGACTTACAATCAAGTTATATGTTTTTCTGTGATAATATGCTTTGTGCACAGCAGAGCGTATGTTTTTAATTGTTCTTTTTTTTTTTTCTAATTACAAGCAAAAAGACAGAGGACTTCCCTTTTAAATATTGTTTTTGTGTTCATACAAAAAAACATATTAATTAACGGTATACAGCAGATATGGATACGGTGTGGATTCAGCGAATCAATAAAAAGCAGTTACAAATTTGTTTGTCATTATGTTTTTTTTAAACGAAGTTCTCCTCCTCAATACAAACGACTTTTGATTCATTCACTTTGTATTCTTCTATCTACCCATCCGTAGAACAATCACACGCAAATGTTCTCATACAAATATCAAGGTAGAAATCAAATTCTCTTAAAACTGTCAAAGGCCAACTTAAACACGCTAATTAAAAAGCTTCATTTAACATTTCTGTTGAAAAGCACTTTTTTGTAGAGAAATGCCAAGTCAGTGTTCGTGGGCTCAAATCGTGGGCTCGTGGGTAGAGTTTACTTTGATCGCAGCTACAGTGCTTGGCTGGTAAAGGCATAGCACTTATCGATTGGGCGTGCAACCACTAGGCTGCAGCCCCCTTCGCATCGTTTTAAATTCCCTGACTTCTGTCCCCACGTTACATGTTTAGGGAACATACGCTCAAAAAAAAAAACATTTATTATTATATTGTTCTTCTTCTTCGTTCTTTCTTTTCAATTTAGTTTAAGCGAAATGCTAGAAATAGTTTCACATAGATTACATGTAAGGGATTTGGAAGCTTTCCCCGTCAAATTTTTTTTTAAATATCATACATAACCGGTTCCAAAACAGACAGTAGTGGAGCAGCTTCTTGGCTGTACGATAGCTAAAAGTCACTTACGCCAATAATGCTATTCTTTGTATTCTGGGAGTTCAATGCGTGTCATTAGCACATTTCTTTATTTTCCTCCTTTTTTTTTTGGTGATTACTTTCTTTCTTATTGAATGATTTAATCGCCTTTCGATTTTCTTAACTGTCCAAAGCGGAAGTTTACTCTTTTCATTTATTTCATTTAGATTTACATTAGACCGTCGTTAGTAAGGAACAAATTTTCGAGAAAAAACAAATGAGAATTTTAAAGCTGACTCTGCTAAAAGTTTTAAAAGAACTAACCGTAAAATACATTAAAAACATGCCGCAATCAAAAATGGCGGCCGAATTTGACACACTCGATATGCTTCGGAATTTATTAGGCAGATTTTGGTTCAAATGCACTTCGACTTTACTGTTAATACGTATTCTATTATGTTACGCCTTCCTGCCATGTGGAAGGAAGAAAAGGTATTTCTATTAAGGATGGGAGAATACTTCACGTGACATGGCAAGAGAAAACAAATAGTATAAGGTTTTAGGATTTCTAGACGTTGCATCCATAAAATGTTTCCCTTTCTCATGATCCTCTTCTATTTCCTAATATTATCGGTTATCCACTGCATGTAATGAGAAACATTTGTGTAGACACCAGGAAGATTAATTTGCCCGCACGTATTAATACCAAAACTGACAACACCGAATTGTATGAACCGTAAATGACCTAAATGTTTGTCGCGAAATCCCAAGGGACCGCCAGAATCCCCGCGACAAGAGTCAACCAAATTTTCACCACCTGCACAAATGTGTTCTTCGTTCAAAGTCGGCAGAACTGCAAAATCTTTTTGACAGGTTTGCCGTTCAATGTGACGGACAAGTGCCACCATTAGTACATCGGATGTATTTCCTAAAAGTCGAAGAAAAAATTTCAACTATTGATATTGACTATTATTGACTATGAAAAGTGCAAAGTTTTACCATTTTCGGTTCTTCCCCAACCCGAAATGACGTAATGACTATGATGTGCAAATCTCAGCTCTTCAGTTATTGGCAAACATATAGGTTTTAATTGACCTAAAGTGTGTAATAAGTTTTAAAGTAAGTCCCGGAGGAAGATTTATACACATCGATATATTACTAACGCCGAAACTCGACGGTACGGTCTAAACGTATTAACGCTATATCATCGTGGAAGACATGTTTACGGTAATCGCGTGGGATGATAATCTCTTCTATACCCACATCTTCGACCGGTGGCGCGCATTCACTCTTGATTGGAGAATTTGTACAGTCTGAGGAACTGCTTATGTTGTACTCTCCCAATCGCACTCCAATTCTGGCCAAGAACTAAACTCCTTTAATGATTAAAGTGTGAAAACATTTTTGCACTTACATTGTATCCTCTTGACGGTAAACGCAATGGGCTGCCGTCAATACATATCCTTTTTCAATATACGTTACGTGTTCATTTACTTTCCGCTATAAAAATTTAGAAGAAATACAACTTACGATTGGTTATAAGAGATCCACCGCATTTAAAGGGTTCGCCGATATTATATTTGAGCAAAGCCATCCAAGGGAACGAAAATAAGGCGGCCACTAATCCTCGGGATACTGTGCTAGCATGATTTATTCCGCATCTGGTGTTCGTTAAAATTTCTAGGCCTTCGCTATTTAACTGAATTTCAGATTTCAGGCAGCAAACATGATGCTAACAAAAATGTTTAAAAATTAGTAAGAAAATCGTAATTGCTTTCATATATGAGTTGCGACTAATTGTATAGCATAGTTTAAAGCTTTTCGCCTCTTGTGAGGCGGCCTTAATTTCTTTGAAGTTTTAAATTTTTGAATACAGTTAACGGATCACCGATGATGGTAAGCGTCTGTCGCTTCTTTCTTCTTTTTACATACAACGTGATGCGCATTTCTGGATTTTCCCAATCTGACGAATGTAGTGCCGCCAATCGAAGGGGACCCACGGTTTTTCTTTAGCATGTCCTTCCTCCTACTTCTTTTGAATTTTACGCTAAGAGAAGTGAACAGAGTTTCCATGCGTACTTACGTTTTTACAAAACATAGTTTGCCGTGTAGCTGTACTTCTACTGTTATGCAGCAAATACGATTCTTCTCACACATTATTTCACAAGTTAATTCACTTACCACGTTACGAAAAGTGCCACAATATGACTTTGTAATCAAGTTTTTATGATCGTCCGTCAGATCGCCGCTTGTAGAAGCTGTTTGCTGAAATATCTCGTAAATATTGCGACAGGACTTTACAGGCATACAAAGTCCAGGCTCTTGATTCACGGTTGAACAATGCGAGGCGTACTCTACACAAAGGGATAGTGAGCGAGTTTAATGAATTTTTTAGAATGTTTAAGAAATAGATTGTATAAGATTGTATTCATCACTAAAGACCAGCTACAAATCCAATATTTAACTGCTTACAAACATCCAAATATAGTTATTATATAGTTGGAATCGGGTGACTAAAACACATATGAAAAATGTTCGAAATTCGTCTTAAAGCGAATACAACTTTCATTTAGTCCAGTAAAAGATACTCACGTGCTTTTACCTGACATTTTTGCTGCAATGAAAACAAAATATACAAAATGAACAATAATGCAACGTTTCTGTACATTTTTAATTATTCCAAAATCACAATATCCCCCAGTGTGTAATTGTTCTATAAAATTGAAGCAAGTAAGCGACGTGGCAATATAACCGTCAACGCGTTCGTTTTTATTAGCACTAAAAGAGCAACAAATTTTAAATTGAATATTATGTGAGAGAACTTGCAATTTCCAGCTGTAAACATAATTTGCATTATCACTTATTGAGTTAAGATTTACATTTATTTGAAAGAGTAAATCATTGATGAGAAATTTGAACTTGTTGCTTTTTGTAGAGGCGTTTCTTTTTTCAAAATTGCTTACTAATTAACTAAAAAATAAATGCCAACATAGTCGGGCGAGGTCGAACTTTAGATATGCTATATCACTTCGCCTAGTACCATTATTCACTCGGTGCACCAAAAATGAACGACACATGCAAAGGAATACTCGCAATAAAAGTCCGCATATTCGAGGAGCCTTAAAATACCGCATGACATAAGATATTGAAAATTAGATCTAGATTAGACCATGCAAAGATTTAGTTCTGTTAGGAACGCTTATATGAGAGGCGCTAAAACCATTGCCCCAGCCCAACCAAAATTTGCATATCAGTTTAGAATGTAGAAATTTACCGAAATTTGTTCTCCCGGTACTTCAAATATATATGTAGTAGCACTGCTACCGGGAGCTTAAAGGTTAACTTAAGTATTGCTCTCTTATTCTAACACTGTTTTTAGTTCTTCGGAAACGTGGGTTTTTATTATGTACATCGTAGCGCTTCTGCTTGTATTCGAGTGAAGATTTCAGTGAATTCGAACACAGATAATAAAAAAAGAACAAGCATTTTCTAGCTCTTCGCACTTGCAATTTACAAAGACATTGTGTGTATGATTAAATCTAACACAAGCATTGACTTATTATATTGTTTGTTTTCTTTGTTTTTGTACCTACACCGTTTGTCGTACAGAGCATATTAAGTTTGTGCGGATGTATTTAACACCTGTCCAATGTCTTTCCATATAAATTTCCATTCAAGCTATAGGTCGCAATTTTTGAGAAGGGTGTGAAGTTATATTTAAATATAACTAGCAAAGACACAAACCAAAATTTCTTTACAGAGCTCTGTTAAGCCCTTAACAGAATTCTATAAAACGAAGTCTCGAATGGAAAGGAAAGGCTATTAATAGAGGATTCATGCTGTGCTAGTTTCATTTTTTCGCAGGACATGGTTTGCCCACAGTAGCTAAGCAAACTTTCGCTTTATCAACCTCATTTATGACATACTGTTACAATACTGACTTTTCAAATATTAATTAATTTACATAACTACATGTTTTGTTTATTATATTTTGTAAAAAAATTTTCCAAAAGTTTTATTTTAACTGAATTTTGACTTAAATCCCTCTGAGACTTCGTTTTATAGAATTCTGTTAAGGGGTTAACAGAGCTCTGTAAAGAAATTTTGGTTCGTATCTTTGCTAGTTATATTTAAATATAACTTCACACCATTATTTTTGAGATATTTTGATGAAATTTGATACACTGACGTGCTTTGACCCAAGGACGAACGTTATGGAAAATGGTTGGGATCGATCTATTTTTTCGACCACTCGTCATATAACGCCCTATTTTAAAAATTCATTGTATGGAAAAAAATTGCGATTTTCAAAATTTCTCCACAAAACTCGCTCCGTAATAGTATTTCGACATTTTAAATTGCTATGAGAAATTTGATGCGGCTGAGGCAATTTTTTAAGCCCCCTCTCATATGACTGTTGCTACGCAAACCGAATCTTTTTATAGTAAAAAGATGTAATTTTTAACATTTCATGGCGAAAATTGGTTCATAACAGTAAATTGACTTTCCTTTGCGTGAAAATTATGTGCAACTTTTGATGTATTGTTACCAAAACGAGTGAATAACTGTATTACGCGAATTGGTGTGGGGCACCTAATAGTCGGCCTTGCCCAACTTATTGGTTTTTTTAAAATCTTTGTAAAACAAGTGATCAATTCGCGACAATGTGATCTCATTCGTAGCGTGGTCTAAAAAGTATTGAGCTGGCATATACTTCTGTATTTAACTAATTAATTTTATACGTAGCGTTATATCCATGGTTAGGATCAGTGGTTTTTAGATTATTGCTTCGAATTTTTAATCAATTACATAAGAATTAGACATGATTTAATAATTAAATAAATTAATTGATTATAAAATAATTCTATTTATTGGCATAATGCCTGCTACATTATTTCTAAACATTGAAAATACTAAAAATGAAAATTCATTAGCGATTAAATCAAGAGATAGATACGTGACTCCAATACACATAAAGCTAAGTATAATTTTTCAAATGTATGTATGTATCTATTAGGCTGGTTGTAATGGCTTCGAAGTACTATAGTATACCAACTACATGAATTTTGGATATATAAATAGCTTTCGAAAATATGATAATATTAGCAAATATTTGGAATAAGGTTTCGTAAAGGCATTTGGTGGTATATTCGTAGTGCCAAAACCCAGAATTGCACTTCAATCGCGTCCTTTAAACTACATATATGCTTTTGATTTTAGATGATAGAAATTTTCGTGTGTATTCTGTAGATGTTCCTCACAGTAGTGGAGAGATTAGGTCACTCCCATTCAGTAATATACCTAATATCTCATCCTTTCCTTTCTTTTTTTTAATGATAAAAAAGTTGGGCACAAAAAGTTCGACCCAAGCCGAATATTACGTTGTACTTGTTTTTCTTTCATGCCCGCACTTGTGCTATATCCTCAACCGTGCTGTGTGTGGTTCATCTCAAAGTTTCGGCATTTGCCTAAAAGATGCTTTGGGCTGAATTAACCAAAGTCGTAGTTCGACTCTTTAGTTGTCGTATAATTGTGTTTGCTTAAGGTTTTTGTGCAAAAGTTTTTCAGCGTTTGACTGGAATATCATCGAACGTAATGATGAACGCGATTTAAAAAGCTTTTTTTAAAGCGTGCTCTTAGAAAAAATTGATTGAAAAAATCGCATTCAATTGCTGTTACACGTTTATCATTGTTACTACTACTATTTTTCTATTCCCTGACATACAATCTTCCGGAAGAAATTTTTCAGATACATGTATATATGTTCACAAAGTAATAAAATATACATGACTAAAGTTTGATTGCAAATGCTTCACAAGCATATTTATTTGCAAGTTTTATATATCTAAAGGTTATTTCTATGTTGGCTGAAATTTTGGTTTGTATAGCACCAGTGCACTGGCGCTTATTTTCTTATCCGCTACAGGGGAGAGTATTGAGTTTACCGAACGTTAGAGGGACGGACTTGAAGATGTCTGCCTGTCTTTGTGCCATTCACGTCTGCTGTTTCTAAATGAAAACTCCATGTAGAAGAAAAACTATGCTCTTGAAAATGCGTATTAACTAAATAAGGCATTTCCTTGTCCGATTACGTAGTATACATTGTCCAAATACGCTGCTGAACTACTAAATTGGACGATATGTGCGTTACATGTGATAGATATTTTGAATGAATAATAAAACAATCTTGCTCTAGTTGTTGGTATAAAAGGCTTTCACCCAAACCAGATAAAATGCACTTTTTGTTCGTTTAATGTTTTTGCATACAACTTTTTGGACAAGTTATGCTCTCTCGGGCAATCGACATATCCATTATATGTTTTCAATATGGCGATGTTTTGAAAAACATTTACACTCTTTTCCATACACAAAATCATTAATCATTTTTGATTCCTTGTTCACTTCGTCAAAACCAGATTTTGTAGATATGTTGTCCTCTCTTATCCTCTCTTAATGCTAATGAAAACTAACTTAAAAAATTTGACTTATGCTTACAGTGCAAATATTTTACTGCTCTATCAACAATGGCCCTCAGAGGTGCATGAAAAGTTAACCTTACAAAAACATTATATGTGCAATGTAAGCACTCGGCAGCATACCTTCGTAATAGGATGTTATACGTAAGCAACTTAGGCTATTTCCTCGAGATAACCTGTTGTACAATATTTAAAGAACATGTCGAAGTAGACAAAAGTTAAGCAGTTTTTTATCATCCGATTTACTTATCAGTTAAATCTGCGTAAGCTTAATTCATACTTTTAGACACGCTTTCAATAAAAACTTAGTTTCATGAAATGAAACTTACTTTTCGCACCGAAAAGTAAGAAATGGTTGAAATATTCCTAACACAATTGGATTGAGTTCGCACAATAAATGCTTATTTCTGTCCGTTACACACAACGCCAAGTCCATACAGATTGCGTTACCTACAATTATGATCTTACGTTAAGTAAGTAAATTAAGTAAGATATTGCGAGAGAGCAAGCAAATTCAAGCCCTTCCCAGTTTTTGATATTTTGCTTGGTTCAGAAGTTTTCGGTTCTTTTTATTCAATCACTATATGAATTAATAAAATGAAAATAAATAAAAATATTTGAAATCACCTGTAACGAATCTTTAAGAAAGTTGATAGGATTACTTTGAATACTAAAATGGACGAAATTGTTCTAGTGATTTGTTTTTCATACCATGAGGCATTTAAGGTATTTGTGACTTGGATTTCCACTGGGAATTTTTTTACAAAAAAGAGCAAGAGAATGCACACTTTATGTATTTATTTTTTGTAAAGAAGGAATGATTCTTCTTTTCGCCTGTCATCGTTATCTCTTAAACATTCATGCTTACATAAAAATATGACCCGAAGCAATCTCAAGCTAATAAAATGAATGAAATCTCATACATTGGTTAGTTTCAGATATCGTGAGACTTTTGTAATGTTGACGAGTCCCAGTTAAGATATTTTTATCTGCATACCCTTTTTCTTCCTTTACGCACTAACAGGTTTACAGTACTGCAAAGTATGCATCTTTGCTTGGCTGCAGTTTCTTCACATGTCTTTAGCCCTATTTACATGTGCACATGTGCACATGTGCACATACAGCGCGTCAAATCTACAACCAGCAAGCAAGGAATATGTACAACATGCATCACCCCGTTTTTTTACTGGTAAAAAAAACGAAAACAACCGAAAGTTTGCTGGTCTTCACCAATCTGCGCACGGCGTGTAGTTGTCTTACATTAAACCCCGAAAGTTGACAGTTTACCAGCACAACTAATGTGTGATAATGTTTCGAGAAGGAAAATTCAGATAAACAGAAGAAGATATATGAGCATAAAAAATAGTAAACACACGTGTTAAAACTACAAATTATTCCCTTAAAAAAAACGAAAGCGGGGCGGGGTTAGAAGTGCCAGAAAGGAACAGATTGTACACTATAAAAGTCATAAAAGGAACGAAATAAATGGCACAATAACCGAATAAACATTTTGGAAAGCAAATAAATGTATACATATGTAGGTTGCGTGGGTGTGTGTAAGAGTTTAGTAAACAACCGTAATAAAAAACTCAACTACCATAAAAGATATGCATAATACTTACATAGAATCCATCACAGCGACATCTTGTCTAGACGCTTGGCGCCAATTCATGAAATAAGTGGTACACATACATGCGAAACCATATATATACGCAACTGTGTTTCGTAATCTTTAAACGGACAAATGGCTGCTAACAAGCTCCAGAGTTAGTGTCGGTAAAGCTTTTGTTGTTTTTTGAGTGAGTTAAAGACTAACAAACATTCTCAGAACGAATATATCATACACCACTAGCTTGCTAATCAATGAATGACATGCGTATGTAATAATTCGTATAGATTTAGGATTATTCTGTCCAGATAAACGTCACTGTAATGACAAATGAGCAATTATGTATCCTGGAAAGCTACCTCCCAAATTTTTGTTGTGCAAGAAAAGATAGTTTGGCTCAAACCATGGCCACCCGAATCGTACCTTAACTATATCCCGGAAACTAAAGATAATATGGGGAATAAAAAATTTTAAATAAACAGTGACAAGGAATCTAGCGAACTAGCAATCTATTGCCTATTGGAAACTATCAAAGATTGAGTAATCTCGACTAACATATCTGCTAACGATAAATCTTGCCATGTTTTTATAGTTACTTGAGATCATACCAGTACAAGATTTGCCCCGTTTGATAAGAGAAACTTATTCTAAGCATTCTTTTGTCACGCCTTTAACTTTTTCTCATAAAGTGTTACCCAATCGATAAACTCGTGGTTAGCTTTGCAATTTCTCTATATATACCGGGTATACATCGCTTGCATTGCTTGCATTCGATATAAGCGCAGTTTTTTTTATAGTTTTTTTTCCTTTTTTCGAGAAAAACTTGAAATTTGTGACGGCACTAAGATGTTGTGAATAGAATAGTGAAGCGCGAATCAGTTAAAATTTTAGTACTTTAAAGTGTTCATGAATTGTAACCATTCCGCTCGCACACTGAACAACGCATTTTATAATTTCTATAAGAGCTCGGTATGTGCAACTTTCAGCTGGAACTATTAAACACCGGATGAAGAAATGAAAAAATTGGTGTGGAATGGTGTGAATTGGCTTTTTGCCATAATGTTCCATTCCTTTTCCCCTTTTAAGTTGGAGTTCATTAGGATTCCGTTCTCGAATAGTTTTAATCTTTTTCTGTAGATGAAAAGCTCGGCATTCCTTCACTGCTTCCGATGAAACGTGTCGTTATTTTGCAATTTTTTTCTGTAATTTCTCCAATTTTTATGTAAATATTCTTCTTAAATATTTAGGAGAATAAACCCGGAGCACTTATTAAGACATTATTAGGGGGGTGAATGAATTCGAATTCGAAGGCACAACCATAGCAGATACAAACAAGGCAAAGGCTTGAATGTAAGTGAGTAGCATTTTCAACCAAATGTCGGGCAAAATAGAGTAAACTAGAAACCAATAAACAAAATTTGTTACGCGCATACCAATAGACGTAGAGTTAAGCGAATGGCTTTTATTATTTTTGTTTTTATATTTATTTTTTCCTTTAAGAAGAAGATAATAAAAAGTTTCGCTACATTATGATTAGCGTGTTTGCGAAGCATGCCCTACAAAGCGTATACATGATGTCGGCAGCAGAAGAAAGGAAAGTGTATTATGGCGCAGCTAAGTAGCATACGATACCAAGTAAGAGCAGCGGTAAAAACGGAAATTTTGTAATAAATTTTGTTTTTTTTTTATTATTTTTCAAAAAGTTCTTAAGAAGTGAATGAGTATGGGGATCGAAATGAAAGTTTTGCTTCGTGTGTTTTTAGTTTTTCGGTTTTTTTTTTTCATTTTGTGAAAAATCGAACTTGTAGACAAAACTACGTGCACAGATATATCATTTGGCAAGAGCTGAAAAAAGAAAATAAATGAGAAGTAAAAAAGAAGGTCACGCAAGAATCATGTTATGTTGGAGTTACTAGTATTTTGTGAGACAGCGTGGAAACAGCATTAGTATCAGGAAATACCAGTATAATCTACAAAGTGTCAGGAAACTCTTTCAACTACGTTCGGGCTAAAATTGAAAGAAAAAAATGAAAAAAATAGAACCAACTCTGTGCCAGTTTTGTAGTTGTTAAGTTTTATAATTTCTACTTAAAGTAATGAATTGTTAATCAAAATAAACTGTTTAAAGAAAGTGTTGCTTTGAAGCTTAAAGAAAATTAAATTTGTTATGTGCGCGATACCCTAAATCAAACATATTCGACTCACCAAATATGTGTCGGAGTTTTTAAGCAGCCATAAGGATTATTTTTTCTTTTCCGTAAAAACGGTGGCAAGGCGCAATATAAACCAATCTAAACATTTCTTAACTATCGTTACATTTCGGCTTTAAGTTAATATAAATTAACTCGCAAGGATTTCTTTAAAAGGAAAGTTGCTCTGAAAAACTATCCCCTTAATTAATAGGATACGTCACCAAACTTTTCAATTCGTAGCATTCTAAGTCACACGCCATAGGGCGGCAAAAGCATATTCTCATCATTCTTGGTAGCTGCATCGACGATCTTAGGTTGAGAAAGTCACCATACCCCGAAATTGTTTTGAAAACTTTACATGTTTTTGCGAAAAACACCCATAACATCGACAGAAACTGAATGTGAAAACTTTAGCTACCTTTTACCATTTTAACTAACTATAAAGTTAATCTTTTTAATAAATATTATACACAGCCTTCTCCAGTACCCAATTTGTCTCATGACCTGGTTCCAATAAACTGTCTTGCAATTATTCTCATGCTTAGCTTATCTCGCCATCGTCTTATTACTTTTCAAATTTACTAAAGTCACAGATTCTATGTATTCGGCGTGCAGGCTTATGTTCCTTATGTTCCACTTCTACTTAGTTTTTAGCGCTCTTTAAACAATAGGCCAGAAGTAAGAATATTCTTAATTTGGATTTGGAACGAGTGCAACGTTCGTCTTTCCGCTTAACTTGGGAGCAGATAAAATAGTTTGCTTTAAAGCTTAAAAATTATTTCAGTCCGCCTCGTGAGAAACCTTTATAAGCAGTTGCTTTATTTGACGCACGCAATGTTCACTTTTAGGCATTGAGGTATTGTTCGGCTTTAAATCATAAATTTGTGCATTATTTCTCTTAGTTATCATAAACAGTTAATGACTCTACGTTTATCTTGCTTCTTTATTCTTTTCAGAACTTTTTACATAATATCTTCTTGATAAAGGTTTAATTGCAAAACTTTTCCTGACAGAGTGTACAACGTTCTGCATAGCGCTTTAAACCAACCACTCCTGCGATTACTTCTCCGTCTATATCTCCTCGATTAAGAACGCAACATTCTCAAAAAGCAAACATCATTTTAAGCAAACTTCAATTGTCGACAACTAAAAGAAGTAGACGAATAACCGCAGCAAGAACAGTTAAGCGAAATGGCTGCATTTATAGCGAAACAAATGGTTGGCAATCAGCTAAGCGCCGTTAAAGGTAAGTTGTTGATTATTAACCTCTCAGTGAGAAAAAGTTTCAAGTTAGAACTCGTACAAGGTAAAGCCCTTTTAATGGAATTTGTTACAAAAGGGAAAAGCAAAACAGTTTATGATTTGATTTTCGACATTAATAGTTTAAAGTTTTTACCCCCAAAAATCAATATGACTAAGAAATTATTCGCACAAGAAAGATTCGCACTCCCCCACATAAATGCAACACGGCTTTACGATCTCACGATAGCTAGTTTTGTAAGCATAAGCCACCGAAAGTTTTAATTATCTCTTAATCACACGCTCGACGCTTTTGTGTGTTTTTACACTTCCACGTAGGTGGAAGTACACTCCTACGCGAACTCTTTGGTATTTTGTACGTATATGTACGCGTTTTGATTTAGCCAAAATAATAACTGAAATATATTTGCCCTCCTGCTTTCCTCGCTTCCGTCCTATCTTCTCTCCCCTGTCTTGCCCAAAGCCCCCATGATGTTACCGTCCCCTCCCCTATTTACCTTGTGGCTGGTTATTACAGTCAGACTGCGATATGTTTTTGTGTGATACGGGTTTTGTGCGCGTGCTTGTGTATGTAGGCACTTTTCCAATAGAGTAAGAAGAGAAAAACTCTCCAGTAATTTAATCAATGAGTTTTTAACTTAGTTACTGTTTACAACTTTGCTTCATATAGCTTTCATTACACTTGAAAGTATCGCATAATAAAACTTTTTAGTATTCCAATTAAAATTATATTCATTTTGTAGCAAAACAATTAGATTATAATACTTTTGTATAGTAAATATATAAATTGTTCCTTTTCAATTGTTGAAAGAGGCGGATATTTGAATTTTTTTGATTCGTTTGGTTAAGTTGGGATTGCGGAACGCTGACGCAGCTTTTTAGAAGAGATCACGTAGAAAGTCTCAAGGGAATTTAGTTACGGCATCATGTCGCTGGAGTTTACATGCAGGGGCACATTACGTACAGAGGCTCTAATTCAACTTCTTTCTCTCCAATTCTGCCGACCTCAACAAAGGTTTTGCAAACGACGTCTTCACAATAAATGGCAGATATTACGTTTTGCTATTCTTTTCTTGCTAATCGTTCTATATGCTGGATTTCCGCTTTTGTCCGTTACAAGCGAATTTTTGCTAAGCACCAGCCGCATCAAGTGCTCCTATACTTACGGACATGGAATGGGGGGATATTCATTTTTCCAAAATGTTTGCAACACCCAGAAAGAAACTGCAGAGATCCCCCAAATTTTGATTACCATTAAGTTCTAAATCAATTACAGCATGCCCATCTGCACGTCTGTGATCTTGTGGCAGCCAAAATGAGCTTAGAAGTTGTTGCGCGTATATTGGTACTGAAAACACATTAAATCAGCCAAAAGACATGGCTACAGCACAACACAAACTCAGAGATAAAAAGAATGGCCGAAGAGTTTGACTTAAGTGGTGTAGGAAGCTGGCCAGTAGTAGAGCGTCTCGTATACTTTCTTTCCGGAGCAATACAAAAAACTTCCTCTGTTTCCGATAACCGCATGATAATTTTAGAAAAGCGAGATTCCTTTAAGATGTTTAGAGCAACTTTCAATGAGATTAGGAATGCTGTACAATTCGGGACGGCCTCACGACGAATATGGGGTGCCAATATACCAAGAAGAATAGCTCGAACAGTTCCTATCCTCAGAAGCGTTAATTTGGAGAAGAGATAAAACTTTGCCTCAGCCTATCAAGATTGGTGGAAAAAAGAATGCGAAAAAAGTGGCGAATATGCCTTGGAACGACGAAACAAAAATAAATTTTTATGGAACTGATGCGGGAAAAGAAAATAATTCCATAGTAGACTCGTTAAAAACCATGTGGAGCATGGCGGAGGCAATCTAATGGTGCATGGCTATTTTTCTTGGCAGAGTATCGGTTCGATACGTGTCAGAGAAAACGCTGTGGATATATTTGTATATAAAAACATGTTGGAAACTGTAATGTCACCGGATGCCCAAGGAAATAGGCCACTCCTACGGAAATTTTAGTAGGACAGTCATTCGAAACATTCATAGAAATTGGCGAGAGCGTGGCTCCGGGAGCATAACCTTGAAGTCACTCTCCTGGCGTTAATCCTATTGTGAAGGTGTAGGGGCGACTAAAGCATCATGTTTCCTGCAGCAATAAAAGGAAAATAGGCAACAAGTCAGGTATAATATCCCAGTAGAGAGACAATTAGTTTCATCCATGCTTATAAAAATCGTAGCTGTTCTTATACTCAATAGTGGTTATAGCGGCTATTGACTCTCTGAACTGATTTCTCTAAAACCGGTTAACTTTAAGTATAAAATTTTACTGTCCAGCTGGATATAGGCGATAGTTTTGAGATGATCTTCTTTTAAGTTTTTGTTTCTAGTTAGCATAACTCTAAGACCATTTTGTAGGGGCGAACTTAGCTGGACATAAGAAAAAGAACGCGAAGCTTATAAAACTATTTCTATTTCTTTATTTCATTCCAATTGATTCTCTGCTCAACGAGATTTAGTCCTTGAAGCTCTTTACAATAACTAAGAAAGAACTTCCGACCAAAAAAAAAAAAAAAGAATGTTGTACGGTGCACAAACAGTGTGTTTAAAATATGACGGAGATTTGATGTTTTTCGTGGACGAGCTTCTACTCCATTTTGCAATCAAATGTCGTAGTGATGGGTATTAAGAGATTCGACCTACACCCAGTACAACTTCTCTGCGTTTTTGTTTTGATTTTATTCTTATTTGGTGCAAATTATTACACATGATCAAATTCAGTTTGTTTTTAATTAAATGCAAGCTTACCATAATTAAGACAAAAGCAAAAAGCAAATTAAAAATATGTTAGCGTTGAATAGACACGTACGCATACTAGCACACATATACGCATGCTTACGAGTTCATCCAAACAATGGAAAGTAACTACGGAAAATATTTCAATCACAGAACCACTCGAAAGTTGTTTGCATTTGATGCTAAGGTAACGAATACACATGCATCAGCGCAAACACTCACAGACACTCGCAAACTCATACACACAAAATATATTCAAGAGGATGTTTCAAATAGTTTTATATCTAAAGCAAGCACACTTTGGCTTCAGTATATTCGAATTCATGTAGATGTGCGCTTCTAACTAAGGGGTCTGTACGCTAAGTGATAAGACACAGCTCAGCAGCAGTTAAAACAAAGCATAATGACTTTGAAATTTTTCAAGTGCAAGTTTTTGTTTTTTTTTTTTTAAGTATTTTTTTGTTGCGCAAAAGAATAACTGAGCACTTATACGGCGAACATAGTCTTTGTTTGGAATTTAAATTAGCCTTAAAACTTGTTTACATATTTATAAAGACGCACGTACAGTAATATATACAACATATGTAAGTATGTGACTGTAGTGACTGTAGTAATGTCAAGTGTTGACCCCAATTGAATGAAGTGCTTCGATGGCCTTGTGATATAGCATTTAAAGCAATTGATTGCGTTTACGTGTCATCAGAAATGCTTTCATTTCCTATATTCTCTAATTCTGACATAAACACACTATTTTACACAATGTCAAGGGTTTCCTTCTCTCTGTTAGCTGGCGAAAAAAGCAAAAAACGAAAAAAATCCCATCACCGTCAGAAGCGAAAACAGAGAAGAACAAAAAGTTTTTTACTTTTATTTTTGTCTCTTTTGAGTACTTACACTTTTCTAATCGTTAATTAATAAAAAGCTTAAGTTCTATTGTATAACATTAGCTTGCATTCGTCATTTGCACTTTAAAAGTTCCGAATACACTGTTCTGCTGTGCTGTCGTTTTAGTCAAGTGGCATCGACTTGTTAGATACAAATCTATTACGGCTGCCAATTACATCCAAAGTAAATGGAGACCTTACGATGACGTAAGTATGTAATGTTAACATACGCTCAAGTATAAGGACTTAACTTCTCGAGCGGCAATATTTTACCATATGTTTTCTAAAGTACTCAACAAATTGTTTACAACACTATCGATATCAACTTTTAGCCCCCTCCCCCCGCACCAGTTGAAATAAAAGCAAAATAGTAGGTGTCGTAAAAGTGTGAAGACATAAAACTTATGTTAGAACTATTAGAACTTGTAAATCCGTTTAAAGGCTGATTTCTTTGCTGATCATTGCAGACTTTCGATCGACAGTTTCCTTTATAAGTAATGCCGTTCCATTATCGAAGAATGGTGTCTTACGGTTGTCATTCCCATTGCAATATCTAAAACGAGCATTACCGCAGAGCATGTAAAGCATACTTACATAAAGTATCGGCATAACTTAATGCATTAATTTGATCGTATCCGTCCTTCAGTCGATTCAACCAAATACCTGTCGTTTATAGCGAAAACTCTTTTGCCGGCGAAAGTTACTGTAGGAAATTGAGACATTCCCTGAGTGTTCCTACTTTTTTCTTGGATTTAGATGAAATGCGAGTACGCTAACGCCGCGTAATGCGCGGCAATACTTGAGTGTGTCTCTGTTGTGTGATCTTCCTCCTATAGGTATTATGTAGATGCAATTGAATCGGGTTCAAAAGCAATTCTTGCTGTTTGTCCTTAGGAATTTGGCTTGTCTCTCTCCCTCCTTGTGAAAATAGATGGTTTCTGTTAGCCTTACCACCACTTGCGAAACGTAGATTTATTCTTGGTGTTTCCTTCTTTATCAAGTTAATTAATGGCACTATCAATTCGTCCACACTACTTGGTGAGATAAGGCTGGATGTCCCTAATCGCTTCTCTAGGCACTTTATTTTCATTTAGTTGAGTCAATGTAAATATAATTATGACCTGTTCAACCCGTTCAGAGTTGTTTGCAGAAACCAAAATGATGTCTATCACTTGATCTCAATATCGGATTCTGTAAAGTCTATCAAAACGACTTTGCTTAATACCCGCGATTTGCACAAGTCGTAGTCAAACTAACTTGCAATCTTAACATCTCATTATGATTCGAAAATTAACAAATGTTGTTTAGTGTTTTGGTCGGCAAGCTTTCGCATGTTTGCAATCGTTTGGGGAATCGCTTGCAAATTGGTTCTGTACCCTGTGTGGGCGTGCCGCTGTCCTAGCTGTGTATTTGCTTTCTTTCTTTTTAATTCCTTGTTCTTTAAATCTCTTTATATACTTTATGCCAGTTTTTATTAATAATTAGTATAAGATTTACTTCTAAAATATTAATTTAGACCCCAGCCGTTATACCTGGTGTATTCGTTTTGTGTAGAAACTTCCGAGGCAATACTCAAGAGCGATATGTAAATAAATTTTACAAATTGTTCAACCAAACGATTTGCGAAGAAATTCATTTCGTTTGTTTTTTCAACTGACCTACGGTGAAATTATTCTGCCAAAAAGAATGAGAACTCGAATAAGCTCAATAAAAGATAAAATTGAATAAATTTCTCTGCATCGACCAATAACAGTACTAGCAGGAGAAAAGGAAAAACTACGAGCACACAAATACACACAAGATACAAAGAAGAACGAAAGCATTGAAGATACAACATTTTTTAAAGCTCTGCCGCTTGAAAACATACTGTGGAATGTTAAATGCATCAAATACAATAAATGAGTGTGCTTTACGAGGAGGAGGACGAGAAGGAGGAGGAGGAGTGAGTGAGCGAGTGAGTGAGTGAATGAATCGAAAAAATATAATTTTTTCTTGCACCTACAAACAATGGGAATTTTCTGAAAATATGCAACATTTTACCAATAGCAGTAAGCGCAGTGTGGCTGGGTTAGAGCAACGGTACGATTTACTGTTTACTCAAGAGCTATAATACCATTCCTCATATGCTTAAATGGACGTATAGTGCTTTACAATTTTTATTATAATGCACATAAGTGCACATCGCACATACTGAACAGAAATACACAGAGAAAGGGAGAAGAGCGACAAGACAGTGTGTCGAAAATTGAAGAAAGTACATTTGCACGTTAAACGGTACAACAGCAGCTGCAGCAGCAAGGCTTTGTTCTGGTAGATAGTGATGGATCTGAAGGGGTCTCTCTTCCTCTTTTTTATATTCAATACATATTTAATGTAGATGTGTGTTTGCGATCATTACGCAATTTGTAAGGATTTACGGTTTTCTTTATATTTTGCCGTCTGAAAAGTGCTTTTTCTCTGTTTAGAATTTTGCCTTCGAGTGTATTGCTCTCTGTTTATATATATTTATGCTTCGTTTTATTGTATTTTTTTTTTAATTTAGAATTTAAATAACAAGAACAAAAAACTTAAACGTAATGCTTTCGTATTTCCATTTTATGCATTGGGTGTCTATTTTGGTTAAATGCCAAAAATCGATTTTTTATCCGACATGCATACATGCTGCCGAACACATTCCCCGCATTATCTTCGATTCTTACAAATTAGCTGTCAAATGTTGTGTTCGTGCATGCTTGCATGACTTACTTCCTCCGTCCACAATTATTTTATGCTCAATTTAAATGAAAATTCCTTTAAATATTTATAAGAAATACTACAAGGCAGTGCAGCCAGCTTGCTGGTTTGTTTTCCTTACTAACTTACTTACGAACATATTTTCTTTCATCTTCCATACCTATCGCAACTATTGTAACGTTTATAGAGCATAGACTGAAATAAGCATCGGATGTAAACTATTTATGACCTTAAAGCCCAGCCGCTAATATTTATGGATTATGAAATTAGGGACTCAAGGATTCATCGACAATATAAACATTTATTTAAAACGCTTTCTTTTCAGTACCCAGGTCGGGTAGAAAAATCTATAACATGATGAAATTTTTAAATAAGAACACCGTTTAAGTTTTACTGATAAATTTTATTTACTTTACTGTAATTCGATAAAGAACTAAAAACTAGGCTAAGGTTTAAACAGTACGTACACCTGCCCACTATTTCAAAGCCATACTAAATGGCTGGTTTAAAAGGCGCCGTATGTATATTCTAGATCAGGGGAATCGACAAGCATATAGTAAATTACTCTGGCTCTAAAAACGCATGTGAAGGACTGGATATCAGTGGACGAGTTTCTAATTTGCTTTTTGGCGAGAAATTTAAAGGAGGCACAAGTTCTATGCGTCAAAGGAAAAATTACAAAGTTCTCTTTGCTCACGGATTTCTTTCATTATTACATAGTTTCTTTTAATTGAAGAACTCTGTAGTCACGTCGTACGGACAAACACGTACACTCACATGGATTGCACCGAGATGTGTAATAATTTACTGAAATTGCATTCCTACACAAACGGAGTCTGTGGTTGTGTGTTACTAATTTTGTTACATATTTTAGAGAGAATCTTGGAATCAGATTTAATTATAAAGTTGGTTTGGTTATGTCTCTCGACGCTTTCGTTCAACGCATTGTCCCAGATTCTCAAATACTGCAATTAAACATATTAAATATCAACTGCTTGAGATATATATTATTATATTGGTATATAAATTGGAAGAAGATTAAAGCCTTGCACAGTCGATTAGTGTAGCAGTAGATCTTTTTAAAAAAAAACTGTTCTTCATGAGTGCGCTTTCGTGACTTATTTTTGCGAGCGTTACTTACCATAAGTTCTGGACCCCCTGTTAGGTTTACATTGATCGAAGCAATAAAGAACTCATGTTGGGCTCATTCGCTAGTTATTGACGAAAATACGTTAAGCCAGGTCTTATGTTGGTGCGGGCTAACAGGGATACAGCTTTCACCTTTCAAAATTGAACATCGAAACGATCATCGACAGCAAGAGAATATTGAAAATAAATGTTGCGAACTTTGGCGGATGAACTTATGAGTTACATAATCGCATTTCGTTATGGTGTGTCTTTCTTGTTAAATTTTAATTGATTTCATTCTCAAAACGCGGCTTTCAACTATTTATTAAAAATATTTTTATAAATTAATTTTAAGTTACAATACGTTCTTCAATTACTAAATTTAAACTTTTTTTCCTTTCTTTTTTTTTTAAATTCGCTCTCAGAGTTATTTTTTAAATTATGCTTTACCGTTCGTCAATAATGTATGCGTCAATAAACAAATGCAAAAGTTAATATTTCAATTTATTTTATTCTCATGCTTGGTTTTTATTATCGAAAAGCATACACAATATAACTCTTTGCCTCTTCTCTGAAAACTGTCTTTTTATATTTTAAATGATTTTCATATAAAATTCAATGTTATTTATATATATCGAGAGAATTTCTTTCCTATCGAATACACATTTAATAAGAAATAGCACGTGCTTACAGGCATACATACGACCGTACGTTTGAACAGAAAACTGTTTATCATACTTGGAAAAATGAATTGTATTCGAAAGGAACTCAAATATATATTATTGTTCAATCGTTTGGAAAATGCAATTGGGTTAAAAGGAGGAAAAACCAAGAAAATTGAAAGGCAAAATGCGCACAAAAAATAAATCAGCTTATCAATTACCAGCCAGTTGTTAGTTCTGCAATATAACTCAACTGCGTGCTCAACAAGAAAGCGAGCTATTTTTGTGCCTTAGGATAAGTTTAGGTCGTCTGCTATCTCGGATTTAAAACTGTTTCAATTTATATCACATCAATATCACACAAATAAGTCACGCAAAATTGTCCTGGAAAGTAAAACGATTTTTAATTGTTCTGTTAATTGCGACAAACAGGAACGAATCCTTAAATACACTCGCTTTTATTTTATATTTGGTGATTGCGCCTTCGGCTCGTTCCAACGAATAAACGGTTTCTGAATAACACGTAGTGGGGTATAAGAAAGGCGAACAGATATGAACCTGAGACCAGATGTCATGCCCACTTGCTTACACCAAAATTATCGACGTTCATTTTCATAGGATTAAATTAAGTTTGTTCTGAAATTACACTTAAAGAGGGTTAAGTTAAACATTAGTTATAAATAGCGCAGATGATGTAACGCATTTCTTAATCATTTGTAAAGCAGATAAATAGAACATCTATCGCGTATCAACATTTTCGATCACCGTGAATAACGTGCGTTCTGCCCTTGTATATTTTTAAGATGAACAGCTAAGGTTCGAAAATTTTGCATTTCTTTTGAATCATGGCCGACTCAAATCGAGCATAAGTTAAATCAGACTCTGGATCTGTTTATAATTTAGTTATGTGAGTTCGTGTGTCGGATTCAGTATAAAAATCATCATTACGTGCTCGAAACAAAAATCTTTTTTCTCACAGTTATCAGAATCAGTACAAGAAGAAAAAGACCGCATGCAACAAAAAAGGGCCCGGTAGTTAATATCTAGCTTTTTCTGCAATATTCCCGATAAAAATCAACGCAAAGTTTCTTCGACAAGAAGAATTCTTTTCTAGGCATAAGGATGCTATCGCATAACAGAGCCGTGCAAATCACCATGTCCTCGTATTTTGGTGCACCAAGATTATAGGTTAAGACATATACTACGGCAGTAGGCATGACAAGATTCGATCTGGATCAGTTGTTATTTATCCTTTGCTTTGAATTTGTTAAAGGTGTTGAGATGATTTTATTTCTTAATAAAATGTTCTTGTCTTTGTCATAATTTAGTTTGCTTTCTCACTCTCCTGCAATGTTGCGAAGTATGAACCCATCCTCTGAGACGATACTCACTCCGGATGCTACATATTTTGTGAGGTATTCAATTATATAAACAACGGCAATAGATTCTTGAGCTGTTTGCAGTATTTTTAATTGCTTTTATTTTATTTCAATTTCGCTATTTATATATATATTTATTCATTTGCTGATTTATTTTTGTGGTTTGTAATAACAACTTGACAAAGTGTAGCAATTTGGTTAGAAGACTAAGGTTTGAGGTCCTCTCGCATTATCGTACTCATTAGGTTTTTCTACAATATTCTGTATGCATGCGAGTGGGAACACCCTACATTGTATGCCAAATCGTTTCTAATGTTACGTTTGCAGTACAAATAAAGACTTTGACTAAGTATAACATATACGGTTCTCTTATATATATGTTTGCAGTTAAGCTTAATTGATTGATGGAAATTTCTGCTGACAAGCATAAATAGATAAAAAATATCTAGAGAATTTCGTTTTTACATATGTATGTATAACGTCTTTAATTGAAAAAAATGTTTATTTCGAAATAATGTCATGTCATGTTGTTGAAAAGAAAAGCCATTACTACAAAAAGCGGTTAAGGCACATTTTCCTTTAAATTGTGTGAAAAGAAAATTGTATTGGGAAAATTTTAAGCAAATCCTTACACAAGAGAAGGAAAATCAATTTTCCAAAAGAAAGAGCAAATTGAACCAAAATATTTTTCGAAGAAAAGCTTCCTTTGTTCCAAAAAAAAAAACAAAATATGTTGTCAGCATCATTATGATGTTGCTACTATGGAAGCCAAGCAATCAAATCGAATGCGACTTTGGTAATGGTTATGCATCGTGCAATGGGTGACATAAAGCAATTTTTCATTCGTTTGTGTTTATTCTAAGAAATTTCATTAGTTACTTCATCAACGAATCATCGACAAGATAATCATTATTGAAAACTATGACGTAAACAAACAAAAGAGGAATTTATATTGAACTTATTCAAAATTTTTTGAAAACCATCTATGGATTGTTTTCAGCCGACTTTTAATATGGTTAGAACACTTTTAACCTTAATCTGAAGTGGAAGCGGAAGCATAACTGTAGTATGACATCTCTACTCAGATTCAAATATGCCCCCACATCCGAAGACAACTGCGTACACGCAGCATTATTATACGCCGCATGTCATTCGGATTACGATACACAGGCATACTTAGGACGAAGTGTCTAGCCCAACTAGTAAGATGCTTAACATAATAAGTACTTAAGGAAGATTATTATATAACACAGGTTTGATGACAAGTGCGACTGTAGAAATGAACATTAACGGTACCATCCTTGTTAAATATTAATATTAGGTAAGTAATTACGTTTTCAACATATCAGCGATTGCTATTTTGAGGCAGAATAGGTAATAATTCGTGTTTCCATGTCGCCATGCGGCGGATGACGATTCGAATATCAGATCTATGATAGTAGATTCAACCAATGACATCTCGATGGTGGCATTTTGGCTTATCACTTAACGAAGAAGTGAATATTAACAAGAATTTTTTCAGAACTGTCCAGGTTCCACTTTTCGATTTGACATAAACAAACTTCCGTGCAAATGCACAAATGATGTGAATGCAGTTATAAGAGCATTAAAGCATCTTATTTGCGAGAATTAATAATAATAACTTTAAGTAACACGAAGAGGAAGACTTTCCAGTGCAATTGGCCTCTTTAGAGATCGTCAGACAAATGAAAATAAGAATTGGAGAAGATTTTCTCTCTTTGCGTCCATCTCTGCCAGTGACGTATTACTAAGTTGGGTGGTTGCGCTCATCTCACCGCAATATCTACATCCCTACAAAGTTCAAAAAATCTTCCAAACGCATTAAACGAAAAGCCATTTTAACTAATATAGTCTCATTAACTGCTTTGACTTTGAAAGAAATTTCAGTTCTGTTGAATTTAATCTCGCAATGCCGAATAAAAACTTTGAACAAATAAAATTTGCTTTGAAGAGCATTTTGTTATTTTATTTCGTTAAATGGAACTTGTCTTCGTATAAGAGAAGTAAAGTCCTCGGATTTTTTAAAATGCAACGCATAAAGTTATAAAAAGCTGATAGTACGAAGAGAGGGGAGCGTAGAAAACTTAATGCCAAACCATTAATTCCTCATTAGACTCTGCGGTTTCATTAAAAATGCAATCTCAACTGCATTTTTATTAATTTTCCGAAACTTTTTATTTGCGTCTTATGGCAGGTACATTAGTTTAGCTTTGCATTCGTTGAGTGAGAATTTACATAATGTTTTAATAGCTATACCCAGCAACCGCATCCACACACTATGAATAATAGCAAAAAATTAATAGGAATGCATTGCTTTACTTCCAAAAACAAGAATTGATGAGCTGTCATTAGCACACACACTGCTGCCGTTCTACACTGCATTAAAATCGTATACGAAAATGCGACATCTATGTACAATGGCACATATGTGAGTAATGCGGTCTCGCTGTGTGTACGACTTATGAACGAATGTGTTTATGTGTATACGTGAGCATCAACCAACGAACTTTCACATGTCAAAAATTCACATTTTCCAACAGTTAATTATTTTCCAATGGTTTTTATACTCAAAAGTTGACGCGTTTTGCTATTAATGCTGCCATCATAAATTTGTCAAACAATCCACGTTACCAAATCTTCACAACATACAGGCATACAGTCATATATTACCATTGCGTAATCATGATGTTATGTTAGATCTACTCGCGTAATAAATTTTACATAATTTGGGAAAATTTTGTCAGCGAACTTTATAATGTCAAAAAGCGGCACACATTGTTCACACTTCGATTATATGTCGGTATAGGATGGCACTTTGTCATCTCCCGCAATCAAATTGGAAAAAGGAAGAGTTAATTCACATTCTTAATTACTTTTAAAATAAAAGTGAACATTTAACTAATTTCGTAACTATTGTGCGCAAGTAAATTATCTGCACACCTGTTCGTAAGTGAGGGCAATGAATTCAATTGCATTGAAATAGGACGATAGATAGATTAATAGATAGAGTTTCGGAACCTCTCTTGGGCCGCGCACAAAAGCCTATAGAAGTCAAAGACGATTTAAAAAAGGTCTTTAGTGCTCGGAGAGGGCACATCCATTAAGAAACGATTTATGGGAAGTATACGAGCCAAGTACAAATTTGTATTTTCACCCTTTCTATGTACACTTTTCCGGGAAGCAAATTTCACAAACTACGAATTGAGTTTTTGTGGCAGTAGTTTCCACAACAGAAAATCCACCGCTCACCAATAGTAAAAACAAGTAAAAACCCTGTCGCCATAGTTCCAAAGTTCCTAAATCTCGATGAAAGTGTCGCCATGCGCGTATTTGCTCAATAGCGGAAGCGACAACATCTTATGTGCTGAGGTTGTTGAATAGCTAAACTTCTCTGCTGAAATGAGTCATTTTGTACAATCGCTCGCTCGAAATTCCAAAGTGCGCCTTCTGTTTTATGGTAACGCGGATTGCGTTAACAAAGCTTGAAAGTAATTATGTTATTAATCTACTGAAATTACTGTTTTTCCTCGTATTTATTTTTTTGATCCTTACGTGCTAAAATATGAACTTTGTTGGTGTTAAAAAACAAGATTGTGTGGGATTTGAAACCCTGTACTTTGTTCCTAACACTTTTGAGCGGTTTTGAGAAAAACTTGTTACAAACCTTAAGACCGTTAACCAACCGAACGTTCATGTGTAAATATAAAAGAATTACCCTATACGTAATATTATTCATTAGTGTAATTCATACGCCACAAGGCACCGTACAAATCTTTCTGTACCTCGTAGCTCGTAGGTAATCGAAGTGCGGTGTCTTGTTCGAATTATTCCTGTTAACCAACTGAAACGATTAGTTCCAAATACATGTGGTAGAATAGTGTGTGTAGTAAGACATGTATAGTTCATTTATATATATATATACAGATATGCAAAAAGTGCCTAGGAAAACGATTAAATTGAAACAAATATCCGTCACTTTTGGGCCCATTAAAAAGTGTCAATGCCGTATAAAAATTAATATTTTGAAGTTCATTTCAATAAATAAGAGACAGTGCAGATCCCTTGGACTGCTTTGATGGTAGAGAAGCTAATTGCATCACGCAAAATTTGAGGGTAAACAAACATTTCAATTGTAGTTCTTAAGACCCTCTTCAACAGCGAAACCGGTGGTCATTCGTGTGTTCATGTACGTTTCATTTCTATATTTCAGCGAAGCAGAACCATTAACAATTGATTAAAGTAATTATAACAATAATATGAATGTCGTACACACAAAAATACCACAATTCAATTAACTTGGAGTAAGAAAAAATACGATTACTGGGTTTTTCTGTGGACTTACACGCTCGCACTCATTCTTATATATATGTATAACATACCGTATATATATAAAAATATGTACGTTAATAGTCATGCGGAAGTCAGCAAAGAACGAAAGGTCGAATATAAATATGCCGCATATTCTTCTTCTTTGTTTTTGCGTATAAAGCATGCATGCGCATGTACGAGTGACATTTTCTACAAGTTAATGCAATTAAAATATCACATTGCAGATGAGCGACTTTACATAAAAACATCGCCATTCATATGGATCGCTTGCACATTCACAAAGGACCTTTCGCAAAAGCTTACGCAGTCTTCTGTGGGCTTTTTTTGCCTGTTGGTCATTACATTTATTCATAAGTAACGATATGTGAAAAGTTACTTTAACATAAATTACGCCATCAGCATACGGCCATAAATTTACGGATTCATTTTTATGAAAGTTAATGTGTAAATGTAATACATCTAAAGGCGTGTATACCTCAAGTATACAAACCAGAACGACGTATACATACATATGTTATGAAGGGAAGGGATGATTTTTTAAAATAAATTTCATTTACACTCTTTCCAGCCTTATTTACGAACCTTTACATTTATATTCAGATTCATTTCTACATAGATTTGCATACGCAAATATATCCGCGGACAGACATTAACCAAAATAAGTATTCATGTAAGCACAACATGCATATATTCATTCCTCTTTGTGAATGTCTGCTTTAAATTCCATACAAACAAACGAATAAAACATATATCCTTAGCTGTATATAAGCCAGCGGACGTAAACCACATGAATAAAATTCATAAATTTCCTTGAAAATTACATCCAATATGATTATACCGAATTTGGCGAGACTGTCGATGCGCCTGTATCGCATAATGCAGGAAAAACAAGCAGTACATTAAAATTTGCTTAAAGCTTTATTCCTCAATATTACGACCACACCACACAAAATAAATTTAATTGTTTGCATGAATGTGTGTATATCTCCAGTTAAGTGTGTATTTACTTGAGCAGGCGGATGGTTTGAAACCAAATACACGTCGAGATATTAAATTCATTTAACCTTGCAGGTATTTTTCCTATCCCTATACCCAGACTTGTTATTGTTTTGTTTGTACGACATTGTTATCACTGCAATGCAGGACTTGTTTTGCATTGGACCCACTCGCTATGATGCACATGCACAAGGCCATCACATATATGCATGTGATGCACATAAAAACATAAGTGTATATATAAAATATCATATATGTCATACTTACATACCTTTATGTACTAATATGTCACATATCTCGATAAATGGAAGTATACTAATTTTATCCTTCCCTTCGCGAAAAAAGAGCACCTACCAAAGACTTTTTAAAGTATACGTCGATCAATCTCTTCATCCGTCCGTATGTCATGATATTCGATTATCTATGCATTGTCATTGTTTTTCTAGCCATACAGATTAATATAGAAAACACAGCGCATGCTTGTTTGCTCCGATAGTGCAAATTCCAAGTTGTCTGGTATGTTCATAAGGTACAACTACAATAGCTCTGCAAAACTAGAAGAAACAAGGAGACCTTTTGGATGGTATGATTATATAAAATGTATAAACCCTGTAAGTGTAGATGTGATTGGTTATCCGTAGAGGGCAGGATATATAAGCAGGAAATGAATAAATGAAATGGACATATAGTAATTTTGGAACGTCCTGGCGAAATTTGAGGAAAACCTAACATGTTGTATAAGCGCCACGAACTCTATTCCATATGGAAAGTTTATGCAAATAATTCTTTTAACTTTACATAGAAAAAGTACCTAAAGCTTTTTCGACTGAAAACTACTCCGACCCCAAAGTGAATAGACAATAGACAGATAACAAGGAACCTTTAATGGCGCTGGGTGTTTAAGGTTCGCATCAAACTCTTTTATGTAGTTTTTCATTTCTCTCGTAACTGAATGTTAAACGTACCGACAACATTACAAATGCATGGGTGTGCATGTGTAAAAATTAATTAATACAGGATCTGAAAATATTTGGTTGCTACTTTGCGGTGTCGTGTACATTGAAAACTTAGATAAAATGAAGGATTTGCACAGTAAAAGACTTTTACATCCCACATTTAATAAAACAGATAACTGTCTGTCTAAACGACCTTTCAAAAGTTTTTTCCTAACTCACTGGAGACCTCTTTGCATATGGCAAAAATGATAGTCACTGGCCAAGCAATGAACTCTGCCTTAATTCAATTCAATTCACTTTGCTTTCCTATATTTCAACTACAACCGAACAGATTGAATTGAATAGAAATGTAGTTGTTTTTTACAAAGAATTTCAGATTGTAATTTGCAAAATTTTAGTCTTTTATGTAGCTTGTGCGTTTGCCCTCGCAGTGAAGTAATTTCTTAAAACTTTAAGAGTTGTGTTCATTCGAATTAAAACAACAGAGAGGACTTGCTATTAAAAAATATGAGAAAATTAATTTCCAGTCCGTTGAGCAATAAATTTCTTGCACTCTTCTTATCGTTATCAAAGAAAAGACTGACTGCGCAAACCAAAAACTATTTAAATAGCAGATGAGGAAGCGGGGATTTGTGGGAGCAAATCTATTTTTATTCTCCAAAAAGAGTTAAATCTCTGGATTAACAGTCATATTGGATCATTGAATGATAGACGGCCTCATCCACCTGACTGGCCAGTTTCGGTTCATTTAGCATATTACCCGTAACATAACAGGTATTAGAACGATGTTCGACCTGCGACCTAGTATTCCACTTAAAAAAACTCGCTTTATGTTTTCCTCATTATCTTTTATCACCTTTCCCTTCAGCACTTCGATTACTAAAGTTATTCAAAATGTAATGAACTTAAGACCGCAAAGTTTTATTAAATATCTAATGTGATGCCCGCCACTCTCTCTTCCTTGTTCCTCAAATGCAAGAATATTGATTTTGATTTACGAGTTCTCAGCAAACATTAATAAAAATATGTGTGTGATATGAATAACAGTTGAATGGAGAGTCCATGGTAGAGTGATTGGCAGGTACATGTGAAAGGGTCTTTGTATATATGCATTACATTTATGTGAATGTGCACGTACGTCTCATCCATGGCCCTTCAACTTTTTTAACGGAATTGTCAATAAAATTAGCACACAAATACCGATGCCATTCCAAATTAGAATTTTCATTCATTCGTTCAAAGCAAATAGTAAAAGAAGAAAATGAGAAAAAATAGTGTGACATCAACTGCATTCAGTAGCGAAAAACGAGCACACATGTGTAAATAGGAGCATGCAATATACACATTCAATAAGTAAACTCTGTCATATCACAATCACCATAGGCAACTAACTGTGATGACTGGCTATAAGTATTCTTTCATACCCCAGAGCACGCATTTGCACCAAATGTGTTCGCATTGTTTTCATCGTTATAATGCTATGCTATGAACTGAGTGCATTAAAACTATTGCGTATTTATTAGTATATGTGTGAGTGTGTTCGCGTGTGTGTGACATAGTAAGATTACTTTTTCAATTTTATTTCGTCTCTAGCCCAGTTTTCATTGCACGACGATGACTATGATGACGCTGATGGGTATAATGATTATATTGTTTTTTTTCTTCATTTTTTCCTCCTTGTTTTTTTTTTTTTTTTTTTTTTTTTGTAGCCATTTAAAGGGCATTAGCAAGAAAAAGAACTTGAGAAAAAACAGTTAACCGCAATTAATTGTCAACGGTTCTGCCTTATCAACATCAATTACAACACTTCCCACAATATTATAATTTAGTGCTTGTGAACTGTGTTATAAGCGTTTTAATTTTGTTAAATCATCAAACACATACGGACA